>CM040102.1:6085000-6523854 GCA_022496805.1 Pohlia nutans
GTGCATGTCATTCTAATTTCATTACAATTTTTTTATTTAAAAATTAAGTTAATTTTGGATTTTTAATTGAATTTCAAGAGAAAACCTTGCAAAATTACTTTAAAAATATTAAATATAATGAATATGATGAATATGATGATGATGAATCCAACCGTACGGATGTTATCTACACATTGACATTTACAACTTTGTTTTGTACATCAACTCCATTTCCGTTTTTCATCAACCATTTTATAACAAATCTTTGAAAACAATGTTGAATCCGGACGTTAAAGGGTTAAAGGGTTAAAGTACAATGTTGAAGTTTGGAGTCCAAAATTTTAATCTTTCATTATATTTAAAAATATCAAGTAAGCAGAGAAAAAGGGCCTCTTTACACTAGAGGCGAGAAGTTTCAGCCAATGGGAGGTTTAGAAATTGAAAACACCAATTTCTCATTGGCTGAAATTTCTCTCCTTATAATTTCTCTCTTTATAGCTTCTCGCCACTTCTTGTTCTTTTTGGATGTGAAAACAAACAAATAATTTCAAACACATGAACTCATCGCCCTTTAGTGACTTCATAAAATTTTCTAATATAAATGCAAGATTTCAAAGCAATTGGAAAAGAATTAAGCCAATGCACCTCCACTCTATCCAATACAAAAAGGTAACTAAAGAAGGTTCTATAATTGCAACAAAGTCAATACTAGTTGTTAACCCCTAAACGTCCAACCGTCCAAAAAGTGGACGATGTAGAATCATTCGTTATTGACTTTTTGTAGTGTGGATTTTTTACTCTCTATATTTTATAGGAAGTTAGCTTCATGCATGTGTGATCAAATTAGAAAGGGGATTATGCCTCATTTCATGTTGTAGTGATTCACCCAAAATTTCAAAGATTTCACTATAAAAGTACTCTTAAAAAGGTCAACCAAAAATTCTCCAAAAATCCCTACATTTAGAGTATTACATTTCAACCAATCGCTTCAAATTTCATGTAAAAATTGTCAATATCTTATATTTGTAATAAAGTTACAAAAGAATTTTCAATTTCAAGTTTCAAATTTTATACAAAATATAGGTGATGGCAACCATAGATATAACCATATGGATAGAATTTTAAATTCATAATCTACAACTTTTATTCATACATCAAGTGCAAAATATCTCTATGGGATGCATTTTATGATGCATCTTTGCAAAATTGTTGAATTTGGAGAGGGGTGAAGACGTTTAGGGGTTAAGTTAGGATGAACTAAAATCAAGCGCATATCCAAATCTGTGCCCTAAAAATTTTAGACAATATATAGATACTTATTGTAAAGCTTGTAAAATTCTAAAACATCAAAATTAGGTCATCAGCTTAGAACATTTACCAATTTAACTTGGAACCTTTATAATTTTTACATACAATACTTAAATAAAATAATTCCACTCAATTTCTATTCCCACTAAAATTCCCTACTTCCACTGAAAATTTCTATCATTTACAACCAAATTTCAAGGCAACTATAGAAAATCGTTCAATAAAAGGTGATATGACCTTAGAGCCAAGTTGCATGGGCAAAGTATCTCACTAAAAGATAAGTTTTTAGAGACGTCGGGGGACCAAGTTCCACATTTCAAGTGCGCTTTTGAGAAAAAAGTTGTGGAGAACTAATTGTCATGAAGGATGGAGGGTTCTCAAGCCTGAGACTTTATGGCAACTTCTCCCTAACCAGTCAAATTTGGTTTTAGGCAAATCCATAGAAGTGTGCACCACATCATGGCTGGCCATGAGACACCCCAAGTTCCACTTTTCCCCTCCTCATGCATACTTCATCATAACATTCAGTAGTGGTGACCCTAACAACGTGCCCACCTCGGCTTACCACACATTCTTTCGCAGTTCTTAGCCAGTCTTCGCTCCCGAGCGCGGCAAGCTTCCTCTCTCAGCAACGCCGCGTATTGAGTCCCAATGCAGTGCCGCTTGCAATCATAGGGCTCACGGGGCCGGCACTCCCTCCCGCACTGGATATATTCTGGAGAGCATTTGGGTATGAAGATACTCACAGGACTCTCGCAACCTCTCTTGTTGCTGTTGATTTGCAAAGAGTTCGAGTTCGCATCCAAGTACAGTTGGACTCCTCTACTGCCGGCTTTATTCCCAGATCCAGGCCTGCTGCAGCTCCAATTGAGAGCCATCGTCTCAGGCTTATTACTAGGAGGCTCCGGTTTGAACTCCGAATGGTTGCCGAATGCAACATGGCCTCGTGTATGTTGGCAATGAACGCTGCGCACCCTCTGATTGTTTGGCACATGAGGTTTCCCGCAGCTTCCACCACCCCGGAGACGCATGGCTAGCGCCTCATTGTTATGGCAACGTCTATTCATATTATTCTTATTATATAATCCTGGTGAGTTGATGAGACCCACAAGCTGGTCTCGTGCATCCGTAAGCGCTTGTGCCAAAGATGACACCACGTCCCAAACATCCGGTACTTTTCCTCGCTTCTTCATTCCCTGCCTCATCATCTTTGCGTCAGGAAATGGTATTGGAACGACGAGCCTTCATGAAGAAAAAGATTCTCAAGTGAAAATTCAACCAGGACAGTGTCCTCCTGCGCGGCCACCAACTGCTGAGAATCAACGGTTCAAAGTTTGCGTTACTCGCTCTGACACCAGCTTTGAACCGTTGATTCCCAGCAGTTAGTTGCTGAGCATTCGGACAACGAAACGGGACCTTCGGACATGAAGTGCTACGAGTAAGAGACATGACACCTTTTGAGAACAGAGTCAATTAACTTGAGGAGGTCTCGGTTTGTAAAACAAGGTGTCAGGTATCCCTTTCATGCCAATTCAGGGGGTGCTCAACAAGGGTTCTATAAAGTGATACGAGGTCGTCTCACTCAAAAGCCCCAATTTCAGTGATCCAATTAATTAGTCAATGTTTACTAGTTCTATTTTTAAATTAAAAGCACATACCCAAATAGAATCAATGTCAGCAAAGGAGAAGAGTAGTACCAATCGACCACCTTCGCAAGCCCTTCACGACACCCCAAGAGACGAGATTGAAGAGCCGGTGCGTGGGCTGTTCACGTGATGTCGCCAGGCGCGCAGGCTGGCCTTACGAGTTGTCATCAGTATCTCAACTTCAAGAATAATGTGAGCAGAACTCTAAAAGAGCTATAGCTTTGCTCAAGAAACTCCGAGAGAGGTAAATTGCGCTTCTACGATTCTATAAGAATGTTGCCATGTTTCTGGAACAAATTGATCAACGGTTAATCATACTCCACCCTAAACCACAAGCCAGTCTACAACCATTGTTGCTGCAAAGATGCCTTCTAATACATAACTTCAAGATTGATGCCTGCAAAGAAGCGCAACAGAAAAGAACAACTGACGTGATTAAGAACGATTTTCTGGAGCTTTCCTAATAATGAAATTGGAGAATGTTGAAGTTGACATCAGGAGTATTGCGGAAGTTGTTGTAGGTCCTCGTTGTCAAACAGGATTGTCATTTTGAGACAAGGAACAGAGAATAAGATAAGAATAAACTCGGCATCTCATCGGAGTGAAAGCGTTGCCCTCATGTAACATCCTCACGTGAACATGAATAGAGTTACCCGTACCTCTTTTTGTTGATTCATTGGCATCTCCTCCAAGAACTCATCTATATTGTATGTAACCACAGTGTGATGTTCAGTAGGGTTGGTAATACAGAGAACTTGAAACCCTAGAAAGTGCCTTCACATAGTCTATTCGCATTGTCGCCTGCACTCCCTGTAAAGCACGATTAAACGACTAGGACTTGGATAAAATCGTATTTACTTTTCGTACTAAAAGAAACAGAAGGCTGCAGAAAAAATTTCTCCCGAGAAATGACAAAGCTGTAGGGGAAACTGGGAAGATGGCTACCTGTGATGGTGGTACAATACGGCTCATGCAGTCAATCAATTGTGCAACTCGTCTGGAATCTCAAGCTTTGAGGTAATATCAAAACGTGCTATCTAGAATCAAAAACCAAGCTTGAGTAGAATTAGTGGAAGGAATGCAAGTTTACGGGAAGGGGCCAGCAAAAACGGCCGGCACTAAACTTCCTTCGCAGCGGTGCGTCCATTCCCTTCAAACGACAACATAAAAAATCTTAGTTGACCTCTTGCTCTTCAGGTCAGTTCCCCAAAATGAAGCTCATTCCATTACATACTGTAAAGTAGGTTGCACTTCAACGTTACGAAATGGCAGACTTAACTTGAGGGGTCAGTAGTACTGGCAGATGTCTACCGTAATAGTTGAATGAAGAGAAATAACTTGTTGATCTGTGGGTTGAAATATGTCCAACGGTCTGTTCGTGTCCTACGGCACCGTTTCACCTCGTATTCATTCTTCACATCTCCGGCAGCATACTATCCAGGCCACCAGGTCTAATTTCGAGAATATTATCTTTGCATGGGCGGGCTATCACACACATTGTGTCAAAACAGTTAAAGAGTAACACCTGCAACGTGCACGTCAACCTCACTAGCATTCTGGCATCTCTAAGACCTAAACTCTGGTACAAGGTAATGCACAGTAAAAACTTGAACGCCAAATCCAATTGCAAGAGAAAAATCTTCAACATTAGTAGTGTCAAGAGTAAGAGATTCAGTTTCTTGACACCATTTTATTTCTTATCAAAAGCGTGTACTGATTACATCTCAAATGAAAGACATGTCCTGTCACTGAAAAAGAACACAGAAGCCGAAGATATATCTACATAAAGCCTGGCCGTCAAAAGCGGCCTTCACGACTCACAAGTCCGTCCAAAAGAACAGGTCGAATAAATGCGAATATGTAGCACGTGAATAAAGTCACGATAAAATTCAACTACAGTTAACCGACACTCTGGCAGCAGACAGAAAGATAAAAAAGGAGAAGGCAGCTAGGAATGAGTTAATCTATAGCCTGGGATCACTGATATCTAATCCTTAAAACCTGAAGATGTTGCAGCCTCTAGATAAAAATTTAGTACCTAGACATCTCTTGTTGAGGAGGAGGAATGGTCTCACGAGGCTGTCTCAGGCCGTCTCTCTTGTCAAGCTCCAGCTTGTGCTGCGTCTGAATGCACGCGCACACGGTGCAATAGGAGATGTCGGCAATGCGGTCGGTGATAATCGCGGCGTCGTCGATGAAAGGGATATTGGTGACCGTAGCGGCGATCCAACAGAGGCAGTTCAGGTACTGCGCGAAGAACATGCTGGCGATAATGCAGTTGTCGCACTTGGTGTTCTGGATTTGCAGAGCGTCTTGTAGCATGAAGCGCGTGGCGGAAACGGCCAAAGTGAAGCACAAGGTCACCTCCACCACAGCACAGAGCTGCGGGCATTGCGACTCCCCGCACGATCCACTGCACGGCATGCTACCGCCGCAGCACTGGTACCGTGACCAGTCGCCGTAGAGCACGCGCCCTCGCTGCTGGTACGCGACCAGGCACGGACACCACATCGCGTAGCAACAATACGCAGGGGACTCCACCGGCGTCCGCAGAAGCTCCGAATCCCACATGTTCGGCAATTGCTTCCGCGCCTCGAACACGCTCATGTTCTTCGAGTTCGCCATGGCTGCTCTCTCCCTCGCCTCCTCAAAAAAAGAACAAGAACTCCTCCCGCACGACCGAACTTACCCTAAAGAAATGCAATCAAGCTCAAAAAGTCCACCAAAACCTCAAGAAAATGCACCAAGTGGTCTTACCAGACCAGAAGAAGAAAAAAAAAATCTCCGCTGAAGCATTTGCGAAGGTGCGGCTTGTGATGTGCACCGATTTCTCCAAATGCTGACTTCCCGATCAATCGCTTGGCGCAAGACAACAGAAAATCGGTAGAGACAGGGACCACGAGCTTGCCGCATTGACCTACTTTAAAAGCTACTGTAAATGTACTTTAAAGTTAAAGTACTGTAGTGCGCGCCTTTAGCGTTTCTTAGTCGGCAAGCCTTAAAATTAGGGTTTTGCGGAATAATTTCTGAAACTGGAAGGCGACTCACCTTCCAGTTCTCTCCGCGCCTGAGTAACGCGGCATCCCCGGGGAACGAAGAAGCCTTAAAAGAGTTAGGAATTTGCGGAATAATTAATTTCTGAAAGGGGAGAAGAGGAAGCTCAGTGCAGCGCGGCGATGGCGTTGAGCAATTTCCTCTTGACGGTCGCGGCGGTCGGCGCTGGATTCGTGTTGCTCAAGGGGGACGTACGGCGGTCGGCTGTGAATCTCCGGCGCAATTTGAAGCATGTGCGCACCTGGCTAGAGCAGGAACAAGCCTCTTCTGCTGCGTCCAAGTAAAGTTTCAATCCTTGCACATTCATATTCGTACCGTTTTGTTGTTTCAATTAAACGATTCCGGCCTATTTAGTATATTGGCTGAATCAAAAGCATCCCCTGGGGTTTGAACTTTTGATTTTTATAAATGCAGTAACGTTCGCCAATCTACTAGTCTCCCGGAGGTATCTTGATCATTATGCACATTCTTAATCAGCTCGGGTACCTGGACTTGAAATCTGAGGTTTCCTTGTATTTACAGAGGCGAACATGTGAAGCCAAGGGAGGTTGAAGCGGGGAAATCTGAGAAGGTGCCTATGAAAGAGGAGAAGCACTAGTTGTGTGTTGGAGAGCGGAGAATGTATTCCATCTGTTTGCCAGCTTCCTTCCTATATTCTGGAGTTAGGTTTTAGGTCAGTCTGCTCTGAGATATTTCTTTTTTTTGAGGTTCGGATCCTTGTCACATGTACATATGATCTTCGTTCATCGTTTGTGTATGTCAAGAATACACATCAATGTGGGGATTTAGAGTCTTTGATACTGAAAGCTCAACACCAGCCTCCTCTTTGCACCTACGGGGGTGGAGAAGGACGATTTTCGGTGCGAGCTCAAGGATTAATGCTGAGAAGCGGATTGTCGTGTCATGTAAAGGAGACCATTCCTCATTGCATTGCACGCATGGTTTTAGTTACTGTACTACTCCCTCCGTCCCAAAGTTATTGTCCAACTTGTTTGCTTGCCAATTTCATTGATCATATTGTAAGAAACAGGATTAAAAAAGGTTCCAAATTATGTCACTAGAATGATTGAAGAACATTGCATGTGTTCATTGCAACCTAAATAAAATTAGCCACAAGGAAGTATTTTTTTGACCTACTTAAAAAAGCACTTTCATAAAAAAGCACTTCCAAACATGACTTTCAAACATGACAAAAACTTTGGGACGGAGGGAGTAGTTTTGATTTGGTTTTGAACGTGTTCTGTATTGATCCATGCTATATCATTTGCATTGTAGGTTCTATTGCATCTTATTTTCTCAGTTGTGGGTGCAGAGTTCAGCAGGCATGTCTTTTTCCAGAGCTCTGTGATGTTGGTCTGGTGTTGACAAGGTCACAACATTACTCTCTGCACATTCGATAGTTGTATTGGTTTTGGCTAGAATAGTTTTCCATTGAGCTAGATCATTTGAATTACACGAGGAGTGAATGGCAGGCGTTCTAGACTTAATCTTGGGGAGAGTAGATGGAGCAACATGACTCCAAAAAGATTAATATAAGGAGCCGTGATCCCCAAATGCCTATACTCATGGCCGTGTAGTGGATGCACACTCTACCCCCTATACAGTGACATTCAATAATTTCATGATTTTATTGTTTCGATGTGCTAAGGTAGAGGGTCATATTTCTGACCGGGTTGTATTTCCGACCCCTACTGGTTGGGGATGGGTGTCAGAAATCAACCAGCATGGTTTCAGATAGTGTCCAAGAGTGTTCTAATTTCGTCCATGCTTGGAAAAATCAAGAGCTTCTGATTGGTTCTGATTGGTGTAGAAGCACTCTATTTTCAGAATCCAATCTTTCATGAAAACCATGACTCTATGAGCGGTTAATGGTCACTCTAAGCTTTCAGACTTAAAAAATCATAGAAAATTGTAGAAATGCTCAAAAAAAAATAAAAAAATTGGGGATGCCTTTGCAATAGCTTTGCAGAGCATCCAAAAATTATAAAAAAATTCTTTCACAAGTCTAAGTATGCAAATCTGAAATTCAGCCGGGAATTGGTCCCACTACCTTAAGAAGTAGTGTGTACAGGCAGGGCCAATATGCTTACGAATTCCCCTCTGCTCCCTCTGCAGGAAATTTTTTTTTTTTTTAGAAACTTTGAATGATGCATGTGCTCAAAAATGATCTGATTTGGAAACCGTAAAGTGCGTTGCAATCACATTGAAGTGTACTATAATGTCATTACAAATTTACATATTTATTAGTGAAAATCATACAAGTTAAAAATCTTATATACACTATTTACCATTGAGTGTTCTCACCTTTTGTTTTAATTACACTGTTCATTCTAGCAAGCATATCTGAAATGAGCGTTTGAAATTGTTTTTGAGATACTTGATTCTATACTTGTTGAATGATTTGTATCATTTCATCTGTCTCCTTCGTAATTGATTGTACAACTCATTATTGTATTGTACAAGGAGGTTATGCGCACACCATATGCTTAGCCTTGCATGCAATAAATAGCTCTAGTAGGCAACAAGAAATCATGACTACAGCGTCAGACCTCCGAACTTGGCAAGAATTTTGTAATGAATCTCTTCATTGAATCTTTTACATTGTAGAAATAGAAAGAAAAATCTAGACCTCACAAGCCAAATCTCTCTTACAATAGTGCCTTGTTACATGTTGTCTTCATCATTCACTCTGGAGTATTCTTCCTTGTATAACATTCTACAACTATGGTTAGGTCCACTCCATAAGAGTGCCAAAGGTTTATTGATTTTTAGTTCTTTGATTCCAAGTAGCATTAGGTTGTTTTTGTTTTGCCAACTTTTGAAATGATTAGTTTTTTACTTTCAGAGTTCTATGTGTATGTTTTCAATAGTGAATGAAAGCCTTTATTAATCTCTAAAGGACCAAAAGTTCTAAACCAAGAGTTTGAGTTCGAAAATCCAAACCAAGAGTTCAGCCCAAGTGGACCTATTTCAACTCAATTCATTTTGAGAGTGTTTTTGCACTACAGGTGTTTAGTTTGTGAATCAAAAAAATAAAACCTTACTACTGTATAACACTTGATTTATAGAAATAATATAATAAATACCAAAAATATCAAAAAAATGTTTTAAATGGAATAGTTGGAATCTTTTCAACATATATTATATAATTTTTAAATCTTTTTAAATATTTTTTGAGTATGATACATTTATGTAATAGGAATTGAGGAAAAAATTGCCATTACAATATCTTCAAAGAAATGTATGAAGATAACAAACCAATACTTATACACATGATTGTGCAGTGTGATGGAACGCAGTATGTCACATTTTGGTCTAAATATTATTTTTTATTTTTTGAATTTTTTTATATACATACAATTCTAGAATACCTTTTTAGTGTTGTTAACATTTTTGTCAAAAAACCAAACTTTTCAATAATAAATATAAAAAAATGTTTACCAACAAAATTTCATTGTATTGCAATGTGTCACAATACATGTTGGTACGCCCTACCATGAAAACACCCTTGAAGGCGCTCTATGGTCTCTTAGGACAAAAAAAAAAGATTGTAATACAATCTACCTTCCATACAATGACACTCTATAATATCACAATATCATTGTTTCAAAAAATACACATGTGACAAGTCATTACTATGACTAATTCATGTTTGTCACCTTAAAGTTAGGGCTTCCCAAACATGTCATAATAGAGAGGGACAATTGCAAGTTAGAAAAGAGTTTTAATAAAAAAAGTTGGCTTTTCATTCTCATATAGTAGGACCCAATTCTCTCCCATTGGAACTATGTCAAACCTTATTTTTAATGTATAAAAATACAATCACTTCATAAACATATAATTATCAAAAAGTGACCTTGACCTTAGCATGAAGGCTTTGAGGGGTTCACAACTCCTTGACCTTTGGAAAGAATGGATTGAATATTTTCTTTGCTCCAAAATGGCCGCAACTCCTATTGTAAAATAGCTCTTTATTGTTATCTCATTACACTAAAGAATTTGATTTTAAAGATTTGCAATCAATAATGAGATACTCAAACAAACAAACTTATCTTTAATGTCAAAATGCAATGCCAAATCTTGAAATCTAATTTTTTTACTCTTATAATGTATACAACTGAAATTTTGGAGGCAAGGGCATTTTCATGAGACACTTGTATTATTTTGTAGCAGATGATGAACACCAAACCATTTATCATGCATAAATTTCTGAGCATTGGTCCGATGCAGCTCAAATTTCAATTTTTTCACTTGCAATTTTGAGAGTCTTAATACTGTTAAGTATCCCAAAATAGAAATTTTGCATTGGAGTATATTTTTTTCACAAGATTTACACATCTGATATAAGGAGCATTTTAGAATAATGGTTTTTTCACAATAATGTAGACATCCATATAGATACGGGGATAGGTAGAGTAGATAGATAGAAACCCCAGTCTTCTTTTGAGGCACGCGTGAATAAAGAGTTTATTTGTCTTGACAATGAATTAGTGGCCAACGAACTACGAGCCATTCATTACAAGAAATTTGAGCCCTCTAAAAGGCCTCAAGTTTTTATTTTTATTTTAAAATTTTAAATTGTTTAACAAACATTTTATTAATAAAATTATTAAAATAATGAAATATGATGTGGCACGAGTTCGACATTTCAGATTGGATATTTAAATATTAAAAGTTTTTCTAATTGGCAGATAGAAATCTCTATTTACATTTGCTTCTCTTTGCATGTATTTTTGGATTTGAATTTATTTAATTTTGTTACTAGGTTATTAACCATTTTGAAAGAGTTGTGAAGAATAGTTGTTTTTTTAATTTTATTCCTTTAAATTTCACTATTAATCATTAATAATTCAAATATCAACATATCCAAATTTTGTGGACCTAGTACTTTTAAATATTGAAGTATACTCACTACTGCTTGGAATTTAAGAATTGAAGATTAATCTACATATGTAAAAGCCCGTGTAAAAGATTGCCAAGATTGAAACCATAGTATCAGTAGTATCTATTACTAAAATATTCAAAGTTCATAAATGGATTTTTGGCTCAAAGGAATATAATTTCTAAGTGTTTTTTGCAAGATTATATTGAACAAATATTGACAATACTTGATCCTACTAAAATTTAATTTGTGATAAAATTTTGGATTTTGCAAATCAAATTTCAATAAACAAATAGAAGGTTCAACTTTTGGATATAAGTTTTACATTGGCATCATATCCAATAATCACAATCGAGGACATACTTATCAAAAAATAATGTACAAGTTAGTACTTATCTAGCCATTGGGCGGCAAGGTAGCAAGGTACTAACATGCGAATAATCTTTTATAACCATGTCCTTGATTGCTATTACCTAGTCCATCATGTACCCAAATAAAGACAAAGTGATTGCAAGACAAAGTGATGGCATCATGTACACAGGACAAGGTGATGGCGGTGGGATCCCTAAGACCCTAATAAGTACAACCGTAACTATCGATCACGACAAATCACGACAATCAATGTTCTTTTTTTTTGTCTGAACTGCTCCTCTCTTACGTATTGAAGATCATGAGCGAGGCGGTGCTGTGAATGAGTCGCTGTGCAAGAGTGGCGTGAAAGACAAGCAGCTTGTGCTAAATTATGGAAACCCCGTGCTAATTTCCCATCACTTGGTCTTAATTCCTAAATGGACCTGGGATTCCATAACATTCAGTAGCATGCATTGTTTACGCTTTGGCTCTACAGTAGATGGTGTGGAATATTCCATATCCAACAGTACTTCATCAATAGCTAAGTGGATAGGTGGAAGCTCAAGGTGATGAGCAGAGTGCACGAAGGAAAGGCACTCGGCATGAAGGCTATTGATTGTTAAGTTATTGTTTTGAACCTAGGATTTTTTGGTAATGAGAAACTGTGATGTCACACAAGGAGAGTTCCCATAACTTTGTGCCAAAGGGGAAAAATGATGTCGTACTAGGGTTCCGCCTTTTATGTGGCAAAGATTCATTGTTTTAAATTTGATCAAAAGGAAGTTCATATACGATCTACTTGCTAGACTTCTTAACCCCTAAAGGTCCTCACTTCTTTTGTAAAAGTCAAAGCATTATAATTTTCATACTTTAAATATCACATTGTATGATTTATAATTTTTCATAAATAATCATCAACATTATGAAGGTATGACAAAATTTTCAACATGATTGGAAAATATTTTGAATATTTACAAATTTTATCATGTAAACAAGGTAAAAATTCAAAATAAATATATTATTGTCAAATTTGATATCAAAAATTATATTTAAGGTAGATAAAAGTTATATATACAAGGAGTAAAAAACTGAAGGTGAAGAAATTAAAAGAGACCTATGATTGAAGCATCTTTAGAAAGTCCTTTGTATTTTGAACACTCAAAATTCAAATTTTTTGACGGTGGAGAATCTTCAAATGAAGTCTATTCTCCAATCCCAATGGTCAAAAGATGTATCATAACTTAACTTAAACATCTAATGAAAACACCAACTACAATAAAGCTTAAACACTTGATTTTTGGGGCCTTTGACCAAAAATCAAGCATAATATGGTTGATTGGGCACTTAGGGGTTAAAAAACATGAGATCCAATTTGGACTTTTTGGTCCTTGAGGGGTTAATCTTTTATGGGTTTCCACTTCTCAATTATAAGATCATGCATGGAATTAAAACACCCAATTCTCTACTTCAATGAACCAAAAGAACCCACTTTGAGTTATAGTTTCACTAATCAAAATTGACGGTCAAATGTGCGTTTCAAAACTCTTGAAAAAAGATCCGATAACTTTCTACTAAAAATGACAAATGTCATGCCTTAATTGGTGGAGACTCCTAAAATAGGCATAACAACCAATGCATCTAGAGTTCATGACCAAATGATTTCAAAATAAGGAGGATTGTTGTTAGTTCTTCCCAAATCATGCTATGCTCTGATGTTAAGCCTATGTTACAGCTTCCAGTTTCCAGGGGTTAAGCCTCCACTAATACAAATAAGGGAGAAAAAATTGCATTGGATTTCAGTTGTGTTCTTTAAACTACTTTAAATTCTAAACTGCAATTAGAAAACATGTGTGGAATTTTCATTTTTTCCCTGTGATTGCAACTTTTGGAATTAGAAGGTGTGCAATATTCTGTTGGAAAGGTTTAGAAGATGCATTTCTTACGTTGTACTAAACGCCTTCTAATTCCAAAAATTGCAATTGCAGTGACCAAATTAAAACTCTACACTTGTTTTACAATTGCAATTCAACGTGGTTCAAAGATCCGCAGCTAGAATCCAATGTGTTTTTTTTCTTCTTCTTCTTGAGTTTGTATTAGGGTAAAAATACCTTTAACCATCATGACACCTAAAACCACCAATATCTACACCTTTCCTTTATTTTAGGGAGGAAATGTAGATTGTGAGTACATGACTTAACTTTTGAGCAATCAATGCATAAGTTATATATTGAGAGCCTACATTTCCTCCCTAAACTGAAAGATGGGTGTAAATGTTGGTGGTTTTAGGTAATGTGACGGTTCAAGGTTGCTCGCATCAAGCCCATGCTATCTTGTAACCAAAAGCAATTTTGGAAATGGACTAACTAAGTTACACTATGTGAAAAGTAGGGTTTTCTATGAGAATTGACATGATGGTGGTGATGGACATAATCTCCACGGTTAAGAGGAAATATTCTCATGTTATTGGACACAATCTCCACGGTTAACTCTTGTTCAATCAAGGTCTAAAAAGAAGGACACCGTAGCCTCATTGAACCCTAATGAAAAGTAAAGTTAATGCCGTTTTATGCGCAGACTGCATGTTAACCACCCCATTAATGTTGTTTCAGTACCTTCCTGCTTCGTGAATGTAAAAGAGTTGAGCGTGGGATTCATTTCAGTATGCAAGACGTGCACACTTTACCCTCTCTTGGTATGCTTTCGAGGCATCCAGTTGGCAAAATTGTTAACCCCTAAACGTCACAGCGTCCAGAAACTGGACGACGAATGATTTCAAAGCCTTCTCACGTTCTCATCAACGCTTGGATGATACTCATCCAATTTTTTGGAGATTCTTCACCAAGTTGTTGTCCTATCTAATGGCTGGATTTAGTCATACTAGAGTACATATTTTTCTAAAATTACAAATGTAGAAGTATGTCAAGTCGTTGACCGAGCCAAAATTGCATTGACTCTAGTTCAAAGTGGAATTGTGAAAAATGAGGTCATAAATTTAAGAAACACAAAAATTTCAAAGTATCACCACGTTTAAGAGTATCTCATTTCAAACTCATTCCAACAAATTTTACTCAAAAAATATTGAAATTTAGTTTATAATCGAATTTACAAGGAATTTTTAATTTTAACTTTCAAAATTTATAATTAAATATTGGTGATTGTATTAGTGAATGGAACCGTACGGATGGAATCTAAAATTCAAAATCTAGAACTTTCATTTGTATATCAATTCCAGAATATTCTTCTAAATAGTAATTTATAATGCTTTTTCTCAAATTGTCAATTCCAGGGACATTCTGGTACGTTAAGGGGTTAAGTTATCAACTTATCATGTAACTATGCTCTTGTTGTTAAAAATCCTACATTGATACCTTTAATTCGCAGTCCTTGTTGAAAATTACTCTTGAAAAATCTATGTACTATTGATTCTGGCTGGTAGACTTGGTCCTGGTCCTCAAATTTTTCTGGACTCCGTTATCAAACATATCGTTCTATTAAAGCCGGAGTACTGAACATCAATACTGTGCCCTTCACGCTCTCACCTTCATGTGTTTTGACTCATTTGTGTCATCCTTGGTCTAGACTTCTATATTCACACTTTAAAGGACAGTTTCATTCATACTTCAATTTCCAGCGAATCTATTACACTCTATATGTGGTACACTAAATAGTTAACCTTTTAACCCCTAAACATCCTCACCTATGTCCAATTTGGGCAGTTTTGCAAAGATGCATTATAAAATGCAACTAGCATGAATATTTGAAACTTGATGTATGAATAAAAGTTACAGATTTTGAAATTTAGATTCAATCTATACGGTTAGATCTTTGATTGCTATCACTAATATTTTTCTATAAATTTTGAAACATTAAATAAAAAATTATTTTGAAATTCAATTACGAATAAGATATTGACAATATGTGGATGAAGTTTGTTGTGATGGGTTATAATGTAGTACTCTAGGTGTAGTGATTTTTGGGGATTTTTTGAATGCTTGATTTTATGAGTTTATTTTTTGAAGAACACTTTTAGACCAAAATCTTCAAATTTTTGGGTGAAACACTCCAACACAAAATGAGGCATAATTTTTTCAAAAATTGTTTCCTTTTCGATTGGATCACACATACATGAAGCTAACTTCCCATAAAAAATTCAATAAACAAATCACACCACAAAAAGTGCATGACGGAAGAGATACTACGGATGAAATCTGTACATCATGCAAAATATGCATGGTTGGGCAGTTAGGGGTTAAAGGGTTAGTGGACCAATTACAACTATCACTTATTTAGAATGTAGAACAAGGTTTCATCACATGTGCAATTAAGTACAAGAATTTACTTAAATTTAGTCTTACAGGGTGGTTTGGAGGGCTTGGCATGCTCTCAAAATATGAGATGTCTACTTGAGCTCCACAATATTATAAGAATGTTTTTCATTTATTTTACTTTACTGAGTGTCAAATAGTCTGATCAAGGATGCAGATATTGGTGGGGCTCTTTGATGATTGGTGATTGCCTCTTTACTTCACAAAAACATCTGAAATAAACTACCGTATTTTTTCAACAATTTAGAAATCCCCTGCTATGTACTAGTAGTGTACATATCAAAGTTTTAACTAGTCTAGTTTGTCATATGGTCACTAACGTTACTAACCTCTATTTCTAGGGTTAGTGACATTAGTGACACATGATATTTACTTTAAAACAAAATGCCTACATATTCTAAAACCAAAGTGCCTACGAATTCTAAAATTAAAGTGCCTACATATTTCTATATATATATATATATATATATATATATATATATAATATATCTGGGCACTTCGCTCCAAAGTAATATCATGTTTCATTAACGTCACTAACCTCTATTTTGGGGTTAGTGACGTTAGTCACACACTCACACATGATATTTATTTTTTCAAAATAAAACTCTTTGATTGAGGCTTGTTAATGTGTAATGACCAAAAACTTTGTATAAAATCATCTCCTTAATCAAAGTTTTTATTTGATGCTTATTTTTTGTGTAAACATAACTATAATATATATATATATATATATATTTATATTTATATATTTATATAAATAAATGTTTCTCGGACTCTGTATTCTTCCATTCAAATAAATATACAAATAATTATGTAGAAATAAAATTAATGAAATATGATGTGCATTTATCAAGAATTCAAGAACATTATTCACACATGAAAATGAAGCAAATGGTTTGTTTTTGAAGATTAAACCTCTCTAAAGGTCAAGATTAGGGCCCGGATTAGGGAGAATATTTAATTGATTAAATTCTTTGACATTGTGTCAGCCCGGCTGATTACCATTGACTTGGCAACTCCACCGAGCCCGCCGACCCAACTCGCCTCCGCCCCGTCACAATCCCGTCATTAGACATTTAAAAAATAAATAAAAAATATGCCTTGTCACAGCATTAGGGCAACTTTGGCACGGATGCCTATAGGGTGAAAATATCGATTTGATTCTTTTGAGTTGCCCGCCATTTGAGCCCATGTCTTTTAAGGGTTAACCAATAAGACGAATGAGTCTCCACCAAATGTATTGCTGAAGTGGATGAGCGGATAGAGAGGATTTTTTGTTTCATCAAAATTAGTGGACAACCCAATTGGTGGAGACAAAGGGCAGTTCTTTTTGTATTCAAGTTCTCATTGATTCCCATTCCACCCACCCATTCCACATAAAGAGAAATTATTCTACAACACTTTGTAGCACCCAATAGGAATTTGCCTACCTAGTGAGCATGGAAGGAGGTCCTTATAGTTGTGAGTCTTTTTCGATATGCTTCTCCAGTCTACACAGGTAATGTTTTTAAATTTAGTGAATAGTCACATGACACAAAGGGAGTGGTTTACCTTAACCCCTAAAGGACCGTAAGGCCCCCAGGGGGCTTTTGAATGTAGAAAAGTGCAAATTGGATGAGATTGTTCCAAAGAAGCCCAAATTTGCGGGGAGAGGACCCTAGCTGTTTTTGCGAGATGGATCCAATGGTTTTTCCCGATCGGAAAATGATGAAGAATTGGATTTTTGGCGAATTCTTTGAGAAGAGCATTCTTTGAGACTAGCGTCGAGGTTTCACTTTATCATACACTATGATATCTCATTGTTTGGAGACTTCAGAGTCCCATATCTTTTTTTCCACACCTCAGAATTTGACGAAAAAAGTTCCACATGAGGGTCATGATGTTCTTTACATGTGGTAAAAATTTCAGATGTTTTGGAGCACTTCTAAGCAATCCGATTTCAGCATAAGTACGAAGTACCCCCTGCCGTAACAATTTCCATCAATCTTCTCAACGGTGGCATTTTCTCAAAAATTGTGCGATCTTGTTGATCTTTTTTTCATAAACAAGCTATGTAAGTCTTATTTAGTTTCAACGGTGCCGATCGTGAAAATTACCCCACACTAATAAGAAATTGAGCTTGCTACAAGAGCTAATCAAGAAAATAGAAGCTAAGCTAAAACACCCCCGGTCCTTTAGGGGTTAAGGTTGAGGCACCAATACATGTCAATTTAAGGATTTCAACCTATTTAAAGTGATGGTTTTCAATGATAAAAATTGCAGCACAAAAATCTTTGAGTTTAATAACCAAGCCCAATTTTTAATTAACTTTGTCACAATGTATGATTTTGTTCTAAATTTTCAAACTTAAGTTGCATAGACCACTATTGATGTTAGTAGGAAAACCAATTCTTATCTTTCATTTCAAGTCCAATTAGTTTGCTAGCTTGTCTTTTATAATTGATCACCAAAACTGCTACAACTAATGGATGTAATAATTTGATTGGAAACCCACGAAGTTGAAACGTGTGCTTGCATAAGTGACTGGAATTGGTCCCTAACACGTTCTGATTCTTCTACCTTAGTTGGAGAAAAGGAAACACAAGTTGCTCATAACACATCATTTGAAGACATTTCCATGTCAACGAGTCTATCTCCAAAAGGAGGCATCAAGGATAGCGCTTGATATTTGCATCCCACGTGATATAGTTAGTAGAACTACCCCAAACAGATTCTTCATTCACACTAGCCTCAGGACCAGACTTATTCTTCATGGGAAATAATATCAAGTGTTGATGATGATGGACGAGAGCAGCAGAATTTTCAAGTGAAGAAAGTGAAGTGTCCCAATGTAACTCCGTTCTTGCTTTTTCGCTAATTTCAAGAGTACATGCATGCATTTTGGCGTGTTGCCTTGGTTGGCTGCATAGGTAACATTCCTTTGTCTATCGAGTAATGAGAATCTAACATAGGTGGTGATTGGGTTGAGTGTGAATTTTGTCATCCTAGGAGCCTTCCCCGGAATCAATACTCTTGACGTTACAACTTCATTGGATACTTCAATAATAATAAGAACAAACATCAACTCCGAAGCACAGTGCCGTGTTCCCTCTTCAGTGTGCAGGGAAAAAAAACCAAAACAAATTTGAAGCCCAAATAGTGTGGACCACATTGTTCAAAGCAATCATATATAAGATTGCGTAGGAACCATGCGAGGTCGAGGGTTTTTCCTACACGGTATTCATGAGGGTGAGGGCTTCCTACTCGAAAAGCAACGAGGGAAATTCATTCCACAAACGCAATCAGCTTAGTCTTAAAATGATAAAAAATGGGTTTTTGAAAAGGAAAAAAAAAAAAGATCTTAATTGAGAAATTCAACTCACATTCATATAAAATCCATTATTTAAGTGTAATTATTGTGGGCTACTCTAATCAACCCCTAAATGGCCAAAGAATCATAGTTTCAAAATGACAAATTCAATTCATCATATTATGAGAAATATAATTCAAATAAGGTCATATTTTATGTCACCAGGATTAGTGAAGAACATTGCATGTGTTGGTGAAAACAAAAAGAAATTTGAACTATTGGAAGACCATATAGGACATGCTCAAAAATGCTAAAAACTAATATTAATTAATTTTTTTTTAAAACATAACATGAAGTCCAATTCGCATTTCTTCATCCTTTAGGAATTAAATCATCACATTACTTTATTCTATTTTGAAAAAAAACGGATGCTTTATTTCCATTGCACACCAACAGATTTACAAACATCACATTCAGAACAAAGACAACACGTTTCTAGTACTCCCCCGCAAGTGATTTTAAAAAAAAAAATCTACCTCCAATAAAATCATCACATAATTTGATAACCCACACCACACAAAATTAACCCCAAAATGACCAAGAAACCTAAATTTATTTTTAGCAGATTTTAGTAGAACTTCTTTTTGTTCAAATCAATATGTTGTTTAATCAACACATGCAATGTTCTTCACAAATACAAAATTCAATCTCATTTGAATTGTATTTTTCACAATAAGATAAATGAAATTTGTCATTTTAAAACCATAAATCCTTTATATAAGTCTGCTTTAGGGGTTAAAGGTGTACTTTGTAATGACCCATTTTGTTTCGAGATAGATTTCTATAGTGAAAGTTACGAGTGCATAGATCAACCGTTGCAGGTGTTGGGAGGTCATTCCATATAACATTTCATGTGCCTTGGGCACCAACACAGGGACCCATATCCCACTATCAGCAATGGGTTAGGATCCGGCTCCCGAGACACACAGACAGACCGACGTGTCTACTATCGAAATCGAGTCAACAGGGGCCCCCAAAATATTCCTTTAACCGTTAAGGAGATGAAGTTAACATAAAAGAATGTAGCCATTTCAGTAGAGCACGTCAACTCAAATGACTGTGTCTGTCTTGGTGGCCGAAATCATAAGATATGGCCCCATTGGCCATCATCAGTGATCTCAAAAGTAGCTAAAATTAGCTGGATTTCTACCCCCAAAAATGGGGCTGCTAAACATACAAAGAAAGAAAATGAAAAAAAATATGAAACGTAGCGAGAATGCTCATTGTGATATAAATATGTAGCAACTTCATGAGGTGATATCCGCGGATATCATCATGGTATCACCTTAATATATCAAGGGTATTGCCGGATATTATAGAGGTATCGTAAGTATTGTATGCACTGGGTAGCAAAAGTAGATACCATTTATGTGGGAGGTCGCATAATGTTCTAAATGTCATAAAGTGGTTATGAGATCACTGGCCATCATCATGTTGTTGTAACTTGTAACAGGAAAAACTAAACAACTGAATGTCTGGCGTTCACCAATGAACGGGGAGAACCGGCAGCTAGTGTAAGATGAGCCGGTTGATTTTGTAAAAAAACCGATTGGAATTTAGAAGGAGCGGCTAAAAACTGGGTGAAAAAGCTAAAAAAATTATATTTTATATATTAAATAGAGAAAATAAACGGACTCCACACTTGAAAAACTGGTTCAATCTTGGAATGAAAGGAAAGTAACCGGTAAAGCTCAAAAAACTTCCCGGACTGTGGCGTTCACTGTTTGTGCCTGCCAAAAGTCAAATCCACTGCACCACTGAATCTAGCTAAGCCTGCCCTACTTACACTAATGTGGACGCAAAGGGCCAATGCGCAAACCAAAGGTGATCCTCAATTTTATTTTATTAACAAATTTATTAGGACACTGAATCACTGATGCATGTAAGGCCCACTTTTTAACTTTCACAATGTTGCAAAAAGGTCAGTATTTTTTCTGCGTTTTGCAAAAAACATAAGTTATTTTTGCACTGTAGATCGGTTTCCGTTACAAACGTGACCAACATTACAGTGTCTGCAAAACCATAGAAAGTGTAAAATATATTGCAGACACTGACCTTTACACCAAGGTTATAGTGTCTGCAACAAAAAAAATTGAAAAACAGTAGTGTATCCTAGTTTGGTCGTCATGATCGACAAAAAATAATAATGAAAAAGAGAAGCATAAATTAATGTTTCAAAAAACAATCCATGGTGAAAAAGAGAATCTTCGAGAATACTCACATAACTTGTCATTTGTCAAAATTTCAAAAATCTAAAAATAATAATTATTTGGAGTGACATGTCGATCCTAACGGCCAGGTACAATATACCGTAGGTGAAGGGGGGAGTTTGTGTTCCTTTTTAAGAAAATAAGGTTTAGCATAAAACAAAATATCTTTTTAATGTTCTGCAAGACTCTCTTTTCCACCACACCAAAACAAATTATTTTCCAAAATAGTTTGTAGTTTTTTTTTTTTTTAATTATTTGCCGACTTTGCCCTCTGTCTATGGTAGCTTGATTTTCCTATATATATAGACCATTGACTTTCTTTTTGGCAAACTAGGTTAGTAATTTCTCATAAATTTAGGTATCTTTTAATTGTTTATTTTCTAACCAAACTACTAGGAAGCTAAGATACTTGTAGAATGTTGGTCATGTATTGATTTATCTCAATTATCCAATATATTTCAAATTGAAAACTGGAAAATATTCTCGAATTTAACCTTTTTGTTTTTCAAACTTTGGAATCTCAATCAAGAAAGAATTTGGGCATTTCATCCAATTGTTCTTATACATAGCAGTCTAATCTCTGTTGATAACACATTGTCTATACTTTTCCATGCAATTACTATGGGTCAAAGTATTATAAATTTTACCTTTTTTTATAAGTTGTATTAGAAGTATAATTTTTTAGCTTGTTTAAAAAAAAAATGTTAATACGTATGAAGTCATATGATGATTTAGTCATTGGTACATTAAAAAAATATCACAAGTAAAAACTTTTAGCAAGATGTAAATTATGATGTACATTTTAGTGTAGCCTATAGTAATTGCACTAAAGTGTAGTGTAGTAGTTAGGTATTTTTGGACATTAAACTACATTAAATCAACACAATTTAGGCAATAATAAGTCTTATGGATTGATTGTTGTAGAATAGTTTGTTACGTATGTTTTCTTCACTAGTAGATGATTTTGGTGTAGTGTTTCTAATACACTGAATGGCTTATTTAGTGTCTAGGATACTATTTAATTTGAGGGAGATATAGTATCCATGTAACCCTTTAGTGCCCAGGGAGGTTTTAGAGAAACCACAGTTTTTTGGGTGATGTTTTTTTAAAACTCTCTCTGTTGAAATTAGGGATATTATTAATAGTATCCAACCGTATGAATGTAAGCATAGCTTAATGAAACAAGTGTTAATTAAATCTTGGTAAAATCAAACTGTTGGATTGGAAGATTATAGTATGTCTTTGAACCGTATAATGCACACTCAAAATGAAATTTTGGAGGTTGTTTGACTTCAAGGTTAAATAGAATTTGGGTTAAATCTTCAAAAATAAAAGCAAAGATGTTCAGCAATGGCTTGTGTCAACACCTCTTCATTGCAATCTTTCATGTCAAGAACAGACTCATACATGATCATTGTGAATGTTATAAGTGAGAGTGACTTATCCATGTACGGTTTAGGACAAAATTTATACATTAAAATAAGAAAGGAGTTGGTACATTGATGAAGATCAGACTACATACACTAATGGAACATGAATTAGAGAACACAATTCCAAAAACAAATACAAGATAACAAACTTGCAAACACAAGAAATACCACATAGTACGTGTGATGTATTTGTAAGTATTTGTTGTATTTTGACGTATTTGCGGTATTTTGGTGTTTTGTACATAGGTATTTGGATAGCTAGAAAAGTCTGATTTCAAACTTTCTTTATGTGTCATTTGCAAAATCAAAAGTTACACATATGAACTTCAAACATCAGACTGAAATGGTTCACAGATTTTCCAGCATTTCATTTTAAGTGATCTACTGACCACTTAGTGGTTACCTGGGCACTAAAGGGTTAAGAATAATAAATAAATATAGTGTTCCAATGACATATAGCAACTTTATAACAAACAAAGCATGCCACCTCATGTCACTCTCATCACTTGAAAGAACATGACACTCTCAATGAAAGTGGAAATGACAAGTAACAAACTCCTATGCAACGGTTTTTTTAGTGGCTATATTTCGCCAGATTTCTCTACAAAATATGGCATTTCTCTTTTGTTAAGGAAAAAAATAAGATAAATTTGATTTTTTTCGCCAGATTTTCTCTACATTTTTTGTGAAGATTGCCAGATTTTGTGAAGAAGACTACCAAAATATGAAGAAATTCTATTAAAATATGATTGTAAACTTAAGATTTCACCAAATATTCTTTCCCAATATTTTTTACGTCGCCAGTTAGGCTTCAAGAAATAAAACATAAAAAAAAAAACACTGCTCCTATGTAGTATCAATGGACAATATTTCTCTTCACCTATGATTGAATTGTTGTAAAAGACATCAATTATCTCCGAACACTATTTAGTGTAGTGCTTGTTTGTTTGATGTCAAATTTACACTTCACTAAATGGGCTATTTGTATTTAGTGGAAATTGATATCTATTACCACAATTCGTTCAAGGGTGAAGAGAAATAGTGTCCCTACACTACATAGGAGTTTGCCACTTGTCATTCCCACTTCATTGAGATTGTCATGTTCTTTCTAGGTGATGAGAGTGAAATGAGGTGGCATGCTATGTTTGTTATGAAGTTGCTAAATGTCATTGGATTACTATATCCATTTTTTATTCTTACAAGACACTATACCTCTCTAAAATTGAGTAGTGTTCAGGTTGAGAAATAGTGTCCCAGACACTAAATAGTCCATTTACTATAATCTAAGTAACAAAGAAAGTGGCACTTTTGTAGCTCCTAATGACAAGTTAAAAATATATGAGATAAAAAGGTATCAAGCTAACTCTTTATGTGAATTGGAAATTTAGAATTTCAAATGTATTGTAAATGGAATGATTTTTTTTAACTCCTAATGACTCCTGCACCCATTTCGGATTAGTTGCATGATACGGTGTACCATTTCGGTGACCAAAATAATTATGTGCATTGACTGCACAAGCTCATAGTACAAGTGAGTGAAAAAAAGTAGTCCAAAATGATGGATTTTTGAGAAAATGGACTTTGAAATATTCTAGTTAATTTTTTGTATGAGATTTTAAAAGTTTAGAGGTATGAGGGGTATCCACACATTGATATTTCTAACTTGGTTTTTGGCTTGGTTAGTGTGGACGCTTAAGGATTAAGGATTAATGAATGTAAGATGAATTTCAATCCATCATGAAAAAATTGCATGTGATAAAAATATAAATTATATTTTTGAAGGATTTGAAAGTGAGTTCTTTTAAATTGATTTGGCAAATATCTATAAATAGTTTTTAAACTTTGAGCATTTGAACAATTTCTTTATTCATGATGCACACCATAAACTCTTTTGGTAAAAACTTCAAACATGTTGTAAAATGTATATTTTATAGCACATCTAAACTTTGTCCAAGAAGTCTTAGGTCCTTAGGGATTGAGTTGTTGTCTTACCTTGAGTTGCATATTTTGATTCAAATCTTCTTCTTCTTTTAACACAAGAGGGAGATGTATTCCAATGTGCAGCACGCCGATTTGTTTCCTCTTGGCTCAACTTGAAGCTCTTCAATAGAAAGTGGTCAATGTAAAGGATTCTTATTTCCTTATGAAATTCACAAGTTTTCAATCCTTGTCGCATTGTTTCTAAGGTAGAATGTCCTTAACGGTTAAGGACATTTAGGATGCATTTCTAAGGTAGAATGTTTCCAAGGAATCTAAAATCAACCACTTGTTAAAGGTCCAGAAAGACCATTCCGATAAGTCTTGTACATCAATATTCCATTGTATTTGGCATGGTTCTACACCTCCTTTGGGTTTAAGACCAGAAATAAAGTTAAAATTCAAGCCGACACGGTTTTAATGAGCTATTGGGGTCTCGATTTGAAATTTCCTACTTACAACACATGCTAGGTGTTCTTTTTAACATAAATGCATCCTAGAAGCGTTAATTCTGCTCACTTCATCACAAACTTGGTAAGTCAAGTTTTTGCAATGTTTTACTTTGCAATGTTGTTGAGATGAACACGGGTGATTACATACAACATACGTTTTACATATGTTTATTGTATAAAATATATATAAAAGACATTACAAACATGAAATTACATATCATGATAAAATTTATATGTTTGTAATATGTCCTTCGTATGTTTTTTCTATGATAAATATATGTAAAACGTATGTCGAATGTAATCACCCTTGTTCAACTCAACAACATACGTATAACATTGCAAAAATATGACTTCCTAAGTTTGTGATGTTGTAAAAGCATTTGATTGAATCACGAGTGGTTGATTTTAGATTCCTTGGGAATCACAAGTAACTAGTTTTAGGTTTCTTGGAAATTACATGTGGTCGGTTTTAGGTTCCTAGGGCAACGGGGCACCTTCGTACATGACCAAAAATGGGCCGGGGGTGGGTGGTTATGGGTCATGCCACTTTAATGAATGAAAAACCAATGCATGTCCTTCTGCACCCAAACCTTACATGAGACAAGTCTGAGGGAAGAGAAACAGTGCGTGGAAGCACAAAAATCTGTGCTTCTGCACGCACAGGCTTGTTTGTGTCTTATATTGTCCATGTGAGAACGTCCTTCAGTTCAGTTTTCAAGAGCTGCTTAAATGATGACAATATATTTAAATGTTTAATTTCACAATCTTGAAGCTTTGTCTTAACCCCGAAACACTCAAACGACCATTTTCTAGTCGCTACCCAAATCTAACAAGATACCTAGAATCAAAAATATGTTTTTGAAAAAACTAAAAAATATTTTAAAATACTACATCAAGTTTACTTTCCTATGCAATTTGAATTATGTTAATTCAAGTTAAACTCCACTTGGGAGAAATTTTCAAAGTGGATCACCTCAATGTTGTCTTGGTGTTATAAAAATTTCTAATTGGGGAACGTAATGATGTTCCCTCCATCATTTCTTTTGATTTATTGAAGTTTACAATAGATAAACCAAATTTATCAAATCATGCTAAACTTTAAACTCTAAAAGTAAAAATTATAATTTATACTAAAGGTCAAAATTTAATGCTTTTAAATTCATAAAAAACCTAAAGCTATTTTTGGAAGTTTGACCGTACATATTATTTTTAGAGAATGCCCTACATTTTGTTTATTGAACCAAACTTCACCAAACATATGGAAGGCAAATATTATAACACATCTATGTTTTGTCCAATACGTCTTGGTCTTTTAGGGGTTAAACTACACAATTTGTTTGCTAATAGCATGTGTGGTACTAATTCCAAAGACACGCTCTATTTCACATAATCGTGAAATTGACAAGGGTTGAATTTTTTACTAAATGACCAAATTCTTCATTTTGCATTGCTTTTACATTTTAGTGTCACCTTCACTAATATATTCTCCCTTACTATAAACCCATCCTCACTACCGTACCAGGAAGGCGGGGTCGGCAGAAAATAATTCCCCACAAAAATGCCGAAAAAATAAATAAATTTATCAAGTATTTTGTCGAAATCAACAAAAATGAAGTCAACAAAAATTGTAGACAAAAAACAAAGGAAAACGTGTAGCCGCTAGTAAAATTCAATGTTAGTTATTAATAGCCAAATTTTTAATAATTATTTTTGAAAGTGCCGACCCCTACTTTTCAAACTTTAATTAATTATTCGACATGAAAGTGCCGACCTGCCTTCCTACTACGGTATTAGCAAAAAGTACTGTACCTAAAAGCTTCTGCAATGTTTTCATTTTCTCTCTTTAAAAAATTAGGAAGAACCAAAACGTAATCCAAGGTGAAAAAGATCCATGCCACTTTCAATCGCACAAGTCCAAGTAATAAGCTTACAATTTAAACTAACATTATGTGCAACTAGGGTGTGATAACAAGTTTAAACCCTGACGGATCAAGAGGTCCAAAATTTATTTTAGTAGTTTTGAGTAAGTCTTATGTGAAGTCCTTTTTATTCAAATTTATTTATTCAACCCATACCCTCTTGCAATGTTCTTCATTGATTCCACCAATATGATATTTTATTCTAGTGAATAATATTTTCTACAATATGATCTATCAAATTTGTCATTTATAAACCATAAATCTTTGGTTTTACACAATTTAAAGTATTTATGACACCAAGTGGCATTTTGAGGTAGCTTGAAACTTTGCTATCTCACATGTCTAATAAGAATCGTGTGAGTGTCGCCTCTTTGTGCGTCTTCTTGTTATTTGCACTGGTGTAAAGTCAATACTGAAACAATATGAGGTAAAAAGGATCAAATTGAGCTTGTCTTGATTAATTAGAGGAAGGTGTATATTATTTTTGCAATGGAATCAAATTTCATTTGTGCCCTCCAAAGAAAAAACTAAAGACAACATTCAAAATGTTCATTTATCTCTTCACCATGTGTCACTCTGACATGGAGCTCTCCACGTGTTATAGGCCCATACCAATGATCTTCTAATTAGCATTTGAAGTTTGGCTCATCGGTAGAGCGGAATCCTAGCTCAAACCTCCCAATTCTGAATATGGCACAAATTGAAAGGATCAAAACGTCCAATTTTGAAAGGTGCATATGCTTAATGGAAAGTTGCCCATAGACCTTGCTACCCATGCCCCTAAAGCATAGATAGACGAACTACCCCATTCATGATGGTGCCTTAGACCACCGTTACTATTGTTATTATTATCTTATTAAGGAAGGAGCACCCAATTCCGAGAGTGTACCCACTGATGATAATTTCTTGACACAACAATCATTCTAAAACGTAAATTTAGATAAACTATAGATAGCTTATCAACACACACTGAAAGTTCCATGACGTGCTTAGATTTGCGTTCTAAAATGACTACCTTATGTAAAAATTATCAACATTGGGTACACTGTCGAAATTCGGTGCTCCTACAGTTTGCCTCAAGCTTCAACCGGCCATGCAATCCAAAGTGACCCTGACTTTACCGAGCTGTTCAGATACAGAATGCAAAGCTGCAACAACTAAAGTTACATAAAATTCCATACATATAGGTACTCGTAGGTACTACACACAATTCAAAGCCAATGGATGTAATGTTTTGGATCATTCATGCATGCACAGCTCAAAGTTCAGGCTACTCACTGGGAAAGGTAGTGTCCCTCAAATAAGTAGACTTGATAACTACATTGCTCCTAGTTCCTTGTGGCATTAGAATGCACACATTTATGAAACTTACATTCCTAACACTTGAGCTTAAGCTTAGGAGTTTCTTTGTGATAAATCAAAAAGTAAAAAAAAAACTTTGAAATCTAGATTTAGGGAGGATTTGGGGAGGATTTGGGAAGGAGTCAAAGTTTCCTCTATTTTGAAGTAGTTTGGTCATCCCCGATTCTAAATCCCTCTTGATGTTAATGCAAGCATTGTTTACTCATGGGGCCCATTTCCTGAAATTATCATTTTGAGCCCTCTAGGGTATTTTTTTGGTAATTCATTTTTGCAAATTTGGGTCCTACGGTCTAAATTTGGTCTAGGGGGACTCTCTTGGGAATTTTAAACCCTTGAAAGAGGGAGTTATTTTTTACGGTGGGTCCCTACACGTTCAAAATAGGGATAGTTTTTGTCCTCTTGCATTAACGTCTAGGGGGATTTATAGTCTTTTGTTCGGTCATGGGCTCTAGATATGTTGATCATTATGTATGTTTTAAGGATCTACAAAACATGTGTCACAAGGGATATTCTTTTGCAATTTTTCAATTTTTAAACAGGTGGGCGCTAATGAAACAAAACATTGTAGTTCTTTCATCTAGTTAATAGATGAAACCGTCATAATTGAATGAAAGTTTGCCCAAATTATGGATGAAAAATATGTCAAATTGGATGAATAATTTGACAATAAAGGAAAGAGTTTTTTTCCAAATTTAGCTCTCTCTCGAAATAACCTCGCTTACTAGCTTTACTTCTCTAACTAAAAAAAAGTTTTGTGACACTTTCTATTAGTGTATTTTTCATGAGATTTAGAATTCAATTAGTCAAGTGTCAATTTTGTCGATTCCCCCCCCTACATTGTTTGAAATCGAGCGCCAAAAATGTTCATGTGTACCCATGACGGATCTGGCTGGCAACAATGAGAACATCATGGAAGGTGGGGTGGGCTAAGTACGGTCTAGTTATATACTACTAACACTGCAATCGGATTGGTTGACAGTAATCCGATTTGATGAATTATGGCAACAGACTGATTGGATTTACATATCAACTTAGAGGTTTGGCTTAACTTACCAAATCACTATCAATCTTTTTTATAAAAGAAAAATTTAAAAGTATTGTGTATTTTTTTTTTTTTAAATTCAAAAATTCAGTGAACTTTTCAAAGATTGCCTTCAGGCACATTGTCCGCCGTTTGCCTAACAATGTCGGTCTGCAATGTTGTTTTGAAACAAAAAGCCAATAATTCACATAATAAGGAGAAGATTATCGATATAATTTGGGTGCAACATGGGACGTGGTTATCCAGATTGCATGGACAGTCTGTACATCCCATGCAAGCGAGGGACAAACTCGGTTGCATGTCAGTTTGAGCTTTGAGAATTGAGCTTACTTACCAATAGTTCCAAGGCCATCATCAGTGACCAAATCTTAAAACGCAGGCTTACTAGATCAACTGGGTTATCGGTTACACTTTCGCCCAGGGTTGCATGCTTCATTTCAGCAAAAGTAAAAGAAATGTCTTATTGCGATGAAATTTGCTTTCATTTGTGAAAAAAAAGATTAAAAAAAAATTACCGTGTGGAAACTATGTAAGTGAGGTATAAAAATCACAACTATACAATCTTGTAGTGTATATGTTGTAAATAACAGTCCATTCCCGGGAGGAAAGAGTAGTTTTGTTCCAATGGCCCTTTGTCCGGTGGGCATTGAGTCATTAACATTACGAACGGACACTTTATTCACGCCGGCCTTCAAAAGAGAACTGGAGCTTCTATCTATCTATCTATCTATCTATCTATCTATCTATCTATCTATCTATCTATCTATCTATCTATCTATCTATCTATCTATCTATCTATCTATCTATCTATCTATCTATCTATCTATCTATTTGCTATACATAACATGAATCAAATTTGGAGTCATTTGAACACATAACATATTATGACCATAATGTTTTAATGTTTAAAAAAATGGATGCTAAAATTTTCCTAGCAACACATTAGAGTTGAAATTCTATTTCTGAACCTACTCAAATGAAAAACTTTTCAACTATGAAGTGATTCAAAATCATCATATAAACACATTGGTAAAAGAAAGTACCATCAAAATGACATAATGTGTGCAAAATGACTTTGAAATGTCAAAAATAGAAAAAAGTGATCTTAGGTTGAACCCCATTTTACTAAAATACTTCTCAGAGACTTATAACATCTTAGAATTTTAAACCACACAAACTAAACTAGTGTACACAAATTTCCCAACAATTTGTATTGAAAATGAACACCCTGTGAATGAGAAACGTGCCACTGAAGTTCATCGAAGTTGGCTGGTGAACATTTGATTGTGAAGATGTTCGGAAGACTTCTCCGGTTGGTGATTACACTACAACTGGTCAAGTCTTCTTAAGGCATTTTAAAAAAAATAAAAATTCATCATGTCATGCATCCCACCGCTTGCCTCAAATAACCATATCTTGAACAAAACTTCTTGACCAACCTGTGTACTTCTCCATTGTAGTGGAAACAGGGCCTAAAGGCCGCTTCACACTATGACCGAAGGTCAAGAGGCCGTCGATTTTCACCAACAAAATTGCAAGAAACCATGAGTTCGGCCTCTCAACCCTTCACACTAAAGGCCAAAATCCAACGGCCGTCGCTCTCCAAAATGCCTACGTGGCAATACTTTTTGATCAAGGTGATGGCCTCTCGAAAGGAAGTTTGGGTCAGACGGGAATGGAAACCCAAACTTTGGTCGAGAGGTCGTCGATTTCTTTTCATAAAAAATGAAAACCTTATTTAATTGCCTATTCAGTAGATTTCTTTGGACTCTCAATCCCACGGCCTCTCGACTTAGACGGCCATAGTGAGAAGCAGCCCTCAGCACCCCATTCCTTTCCCAAGCTAAATTTGATTGTCATGCAACCCTTGTTCTGAGTTAGGACCACATTCCATGCAGTTCTTGGTAACTTGTAGGTAAATTTCACAGCAGATCATTTATGCCAACTACACTAAATAGGTAGATTAGTGTTAGATACAATAATTTACATAAACATGTTGTAAATTTTTACTGTTGACCAATTTTTTTACCCTTTATATTGGTCAAGATGGGGATCTTTCAATAGTATTGGAATCAATGTCTTTGGTAAATTTTTTTGTCGAGAGTAAAAATCTATAATATATTCAAATCTTATAATTATCTAACACCAATCTACCTATTTAGTGTAGCCCTTTGTATTCCACGTAGACATAAGTATGGAGGCCCGTGCTACACCTTGGAATTAGCTATGATGTCTGAAATTTTTGGTCATTATGAGAGTTATTCGTAAAGTTGAGCAAAAACATTTCTCAAGAGGTAAGACAACGTAGAACCGGTATTTTAACTTGAAAAGTAGTAAAAATAAGTTTTGGCTTTTTTTTTTCGATCAATCAAAATGCACTGCATTGTCAAGAAGATTTGAACATGGTACCTTTTCAAAGCTAGAGAAGCTCCCACAATGCACACTTAAGTTTTCACCACGGAGTCTACATGTGCCCCTACACCAAACTACATGTTTGCCCATAGCAAGCGTTGGTTTCTTGTCAGTAACTATCTTTGTGATTTCTAATTGAAATTTGAAAACTCACTGTTGTAGAGGAGCTACCCTTCATTGACTTTATGGATAACTCTGTGATGTCAATGCTCTCATATCCGCTTATGTAAAGTGATAATGAGAAGTAGGTTCAAAGGTGTGAGACAAAATATAATATGAACATAGATGCACATGGTTGCATATTAGTCACTAATGGGACTTGTTTCGTTGACCATGTTGCCGCAAAAGGACGTCTATGAGCATGAGTTGTGTCATCAACCGGTTTTGGCTTGGAACGGTCAAGTGAGACAAACCCATGCTCAAATGTATAGCATATTGTAAACAAATACAAAGTTTTTTACCAACCAACCTAGGAACCATGACTTAGCAATCATCAATAAAACCAATTTCAACAGTATACTCTAACTAAATTTAACCACTCATTTAGGGTTATTGTTTGTTACTAGTATTTGTTATTGGTCACTAAAGTGTCTATTCTCAAAAGGGAATAGTAGTCTTGCATCAATGGCCCTTTGTGTGGTGGGCGGTGACCCATTGCTAACCCCTAAGGACCACAACTATGTTCCTCTCCAAACACTTCAAAGTACCCCTTCTCATAAAAAGACAAATATTTTTTGATTTATGACCTTTTTGACCAATCCAACTGTAGGATATTGCAAGCAACTTGAATTTATTACAACCTACAAATTTTCAATCATTTAGGGTTCTTCAATAGTAAGATTATAAACTTCAAAGTTGGTTGCACCTTCTTTTTTTGGCATGCTGCCTATATTTGAAACTTTCCAAAAATGCAAAAAATGCAAATTTTAGTCTCAAATTTGGTTAAATGAATTTGGAAATTGTGTAAATGAGGGTGTTAGCTCATTGTGTGCAAAAATTCAAATGCATAGCTCATTGTATGAAAAATTTCAGGAATTGCCCGCAATTAAGTTTTTCACCTTTGCATAATTGTATCTTTTGATTTATCACCTACATACGCATATTACCATCCCAACTTCTTTACAAAGAGTAAAATCACCAGAAAAAAATCTCAAAAGTTGAGGATCAATATTCATTCCACAGTGAGCTGATCGAATTTGGAAAATCAACCTTGGTCCTTGAGGGGTTTAGGTAAACAAACACTTCATTCATGCCTTCGAAAGAGGATTGAAGTTTTTATCTACCTATCATTGTAGAAGCAAGTGGAAATTGTACTTTTTTTCATTGTAGTATTTTGGTATTTACAAACAAAAATAATGCAGAACTTTAGTTGATGGCTAAAGAATGCTACAAAGTCACTGAAAGTCGAACATCATGCAATTCATCCAAGAGTCCACGTGGAAACCTGATACCAATCTCCACCATTGACAAGGGGGATCAGTTCCTAAATACCTGGGCCTAGGACCAAAGAATCATACTTTACATGTCACATGTAATTTGTCACAATAAATAAGACAAGTATAAATAAGACAAGTATAAATAAGACAAGTATAAATAAGACAAGTATTCAATTTTATATCATAGCAAATAATGCCATGTGTCTATTACAAATCATGATTTTATTTTTTTTAAATTGGTGAAATTGTGAAATTACTGTGATCTTTGGAAGTGATTGTAAAGAAAATTCATAAAACAATTACAAAATGTACTAAAAAAATTCATTTTTTTACCAAAGATGTAAATTACAATGAAGAACATTAATGTGAATGAAAATTATTTGTGTATTTAAATTTAGATTCTTTGTTACACCATGGTAATAGAGTTAAGCGAAAAGAAGGCCATGGAACGTGCCTTTTTGCCCTCCTTCTAACCTCTCTTTTGAGCTATAGTTGGGTTGAATAGTGTCGTGTTATAACTTGTCCCCTTGTGGGCCATGGGCTTGGAGCTTCGGTAGGAGGTGTGGGAGTCATTGTTAGATGTGGAGAATAATGACAGTGGCTTGCTTTAGATTGTCCCCCAACTCATCGTGGACTAGTTTTTGGTCTATTTATATTTCCTTATGAGTTCAAGAGGAGTTCAAGAGGAGTTTGCTAAAACTTTCCTCTTTGAGCTGACTTTTTGGTTAACTCTAATACCCACCAAACTTGTAACTTCAATAAAAGACTTAATTTTCAAAGTTTAAAAAAGATTTAAAGTGAAGTACAAACTAGACTTGCTAAACTTCATCTTGTTAGTTAAGCTTAAATGCAATAAAACTCATTTTCATGGCTTAAATTATAAAATGAAACTAGGAGGGATATTTTGAACTTGATGTTTGAATTAAAGTTGTACATTATTAATTTTAAATTCTATTCATATGGTTAGATCTATGATTGCCATCACAAATATTTTGTATAAATTTTGAAACTCAAAATTCAAAATTCGTTTGTAATTTGATTGCAAATAAGATATTGTCAATTTATGGATGAATTTTTTTGTGATGGGTTGAAATGTGATACTCTAAGTGCAGTTTAACCCTTCAACATCCCAGCATCCAAAAAGTGAATCACGAACAGATTTTGAGCCTTGCAACTTTCTCATACAATTTTGGATGACTTTCATCCAAGTCGCCTTTGTAAAACTATTAAATTCTTTACCAATTAGAATAGTTCTCTTGTGATGAGGAGTTGTTGATTATTAAAGAGGCGTCCAACTGCAAGTATGTCAAATTTGTTGGGTAGATTTTATGCTTGGAATCGTCATGTCATGTACACCTCATGTACATTTGAGCCATGCTAATATCTATCTTTGAGGCTAGCATCTACTTGTGTTCAAAAGATTGGTACGTTTATGAGTTAATTTTTCCAAGAGCACTTTTAGACAAAAATCTTCGAAATTTTTGGTGAAACAATGCGGCATGAAATGAGGCAATTTTTTTTCACAAATCATCCCCTTTTTAAGCGGATTGCACATGAATAAAGCTAACTTCCCATTAAAAAAACCAGTAAAAAATCCACACTACAAAAAGTGCATGATGGATTAAAAAACCGTGTTTCATTTTGTACTGTACATTGTCCATTTTAGGACGGTTGGACGTCTAGGGGTTAAACAAAAGTAAAACAATTCCGCTAGTGAGTTGGCCAATTTGGGGGTTCCCGCTTCTTGTTGGTTGCTTGATCGCAGCACTATCAATGAGCTCCGGGCACTAAACTCAAAGTTGGGTAAGCCGCTGAGTCAGTCATATAGCCATGAGCTCATTATGGTTATTTGCAATTGGGAAGTGACTATCAGGTGTGCAAAAAGCTGATTGCCCAGATCAAGGCTAATCATAAGATTGAGTCACACCCATACAAAATTTGAAGGCAGCCTCCAATCATTGTGCCATCACATGAAAACCTCTCTTTCCTTGTGAATGATAGCCTTCTACATGCTTTGAAGGTGACCCAGCATCTGCTTCTTATGAGTCCGTATAAGATGGAAGGACCCATTTCTATCCATTTAATCCTTAAAGGTTTGAGGGCATAGTAGATACGTTGCCGTATAATTTAACCCCTAAATTTCCTTGTGTTTTTGGGAGCTTGAAACCTCAAAACTGCGATTTTCTACCTCTATGTACTCCTGGGGATGTGAACCAAGTATTTTTACTTCTTTTAGAATTCCAATTGTAAGATCTTGTACCTCACCCTATTCATAACTACTGTTTCAAAAATTGACCGTTGGATGTTTATCATTTGTAAGATCATAACATCCAAAGTTTGTGCAAAAGTTTTTCTGGGCATTGCTTGGGAGGCATTGTCTCCATAGTGCAAAGGGGGACTTGAAGATTGTTACTCCAAACATTTTGCTCATATTTTTTTCCATGTAGATAACTAAGTTGGGTACAGTCATGCAAAATTTTAGAGACTCATTACGCGTTTCAAACCTTCATGCAAATTAATTTCCGGAAGAAGGTATAAAAATGGCAATTTGGTGAAACATGCATCACATTAATTGTATTTGATTTTTGGAAAAAATGAACGGTGATTAGGTACCTCTATGATTTTATAAATTTTAGGCGAAATTATTTTAAAAAAAATTCAAAATCTCAAATTTTCACAAATTTCGAAAGAAAAGAATGTGAAATTACAAAAAACCTTGGAGGTTGTTGTTCTTTATTTTGAAGGCTGCCCTTGTCAAGCCAAGAATATAATCAACATGGGTCACTTCAAATTCTGAGCCTGAATGTGGTGAAGAGCATGTCTCCAAAAAAAAAAATTTAAAAATGATTATAATAAAAAGTTTTTTTCTGCCGCAGTTGGACTTGAAACCAAAAATTTCAATAATTTTTTTATAAAATCCGAATTTGACTTTGTAATTTTTACCACACACACCTTGTATGTATGGCCACGCCCACGCCAAATTATAGTCTAAAATTCTTAATTTAGACCTTCCATCTAAGCTCCCCGAAACAGCAAAAAGCCGTTTTGGCTTTTAAGGGCCTTTAGGGGTTAACATTTGTTGTAAGTAGGAAGTTCCAAATTAAGATCCCTATAGCTTTTTAGACGCGCCATGCAGACATGAATTTTAACTTCATTTTTGATATGAAACTCATAGGAGGTGTAAAACCATTTCAAATACAATGAAATACGGCCGTATAATATTGGCCGGAATGGCCAATCTGGACCTTTAAGGGTTAAGCAATCTGAGCATCTTGAAGGACATATCAAGCGTGTCACAATTTTTGAAGGAAAGATAATTTTTGTTGGAGCTGAATTCAAGTGAAATCATAAGTTTTTGTGATTTTTTATGAATTTTCAGAGTGATATGCCTTCAAAATACAAGACCGCCCTTAAGTAAGGTCATAAACATCCCAAAAAACGTTCTATACTCATTTAAAATCAGCTTATAGTTGACAAAGAAGTTACCTTAAACTGCCCTAATTACACCCAATTTCACCCATTTACACTTAATGAATCTACTTGATTCTCGTGTCAAATTGCTTTCTTCACTGTATTAATTGCTTTATCATTAGTTTGTGTCATTCTGTCTTTCTGATCTCATTGTCATTCATTGAAGTACCTAAAATCGCTTTAATTACACCCAATTCCATTTATCACTTATTGCATTTGAAATGGGGGTCAACCGATAGGGTGTGGAATTGGGTTTGGGGTAGAATTACCTTAAGAACATTTGCAGCCTTGACCACCATCATCACATTGAAATTTTGGTGTCATAAACTATCGTCTCCACACCTTTAAGCTGTAAAATGTGTCCTTTTATATAGTTAGTGAATCAATCACAATCAGTGTACATGGGTAATCAATATTGTTGATCAATCTATGATACCAAACCTTTTCTAAAATCAATTTCAGAATGACATATTGAAGTGTCTCTATATTGTGTTCATGTTTATCACCTTCATTGAATAATCTCTCGCCTTTCCTTGAATAATCTCTCGCCTTCCTTGAATATGCATGTTGAATTTTCATTCATTTGCAGTGAATCCCAAGAATTTACTGGTAAGATGGGTATGCTCTAAGTTGGGGAGGATGAATTGATCCCTTGCTCGTACCAATAATTTTTTTGGTTTTCTCAATAGTTTAGTTGTTTTTGTTTTTGTTTTTTTTTTTTTTTGAAAATTTTAATTTTATAGTTGGGATCTACAACCCTAAAGTAGTTTATAACAACCCACCATGTCCAAGAATAGGGTCAAACTTTTTACTTTTTTTTTTTTTTTTACACCTATGGTACGAGCGAGGGATTTTTTTTATTCTTTAAAAAAATAATTATACCTATGGTATGAGCGAGGGTTTTTATTTTTATTTTGCTTTATACCTATGGTACGAGCAAGGGTCAATCCGCCAATCCCTTTAAGTTAGTGGGGCTGGAAGTCCTGGGACCCCAACTACCTGGATCTGAAGTGGTCAACATTCCATCCAAAAAATAATTAAATAAGTAAAGATATACTACATCACCTCAGACATGACCTCAGACATAGACATATGGGGGAGTGACCCGAACCACAAAAGAGAGTCCTAACATATAAGCAAGGTCCTCGCTCATGCAACCAAGCTACTTGCGAAGTCTTCGTGGCAAATCACAAGTTGATTAGGCCTGTGGTGGAAAGGTACAGTATTCAATTGTCATATCTGGGTAGAAATAGCCATTTGGGACCCTATATTATTGAATGCACTAAAAGAAGTAAAACTTGATTTCTGTGCGATTTAGAAAAACCATCCCAAATTCTATTTTTAGCCAATTTAGTTTTTTCCGTGGAGGGTGAGATATGTTATTATATGCTATCATTCTCCATAGCGTTTTTTAGCCGCCCCATTCTTCACCACTTGGGAAGCGTTTTTCCTTGTGTTTTTTCCTTGATGCCTAATTCGCGATGTAAAAATATTGGGAATCATTATCATTGCAGGAATCGTAATCTTTTGGAGAATCAAAGCGGTATTTAGCTAAATATCGCTTGGCAACTCAACAAAAAAAAATAGTTCTACATGTTTTGCATCATCAATTCCCTATTCAGTTGTTGATTCTTTGCACAAGCAAAAGGATGTGCTACAATACTAGCTAAAAAATGGTCTGGTTATCATGTTATTTTTAGGAAGAATAGTAAATCAAATAATGTTTCATTTTCTTGTCAACACATATTTAATTAAATTTACGTGCAGTCAAACCAAAAACTCATAAGGTTGAATGCTCTAAGCTACTAGCTCCTCCAACTCTACATGTAGACTTTTCCTTGTAGTCAACACAATTGAGACTCAAAACCACTAGTTTTACTATTCAAACAAACCAATGGCAAGCCAAACATTGTGAAGAAGTAGTTGGTGGCTTGCGTATCATTGTGAGTGGAAAGAAGTACCACATAGTGTGGATATAGAGGACCTTGTAAGTTGATGTTGATAAGGTTCTTTGGTTCTTCTCTGCAATACTTGATAATCTTGCCACCATTCCCGAATCGTTGTATTAGATCCCTTAATTATGGCAAAAGCAGTTAAAGAAGTTGAGTGGTGAAACACTGTTGAAGCATTTACAATGCTATTGTTCAAAAGGGTGGACTTTGGAACTAACTCCTAAAGAAACTTATATTGAGCCTTAATATGCTTTATGATGTTAAAATTTATATCAATTTCAATATTGAGAATATAATTGTGAAAAAATATGCAATCTTTAATAAAATTTATGCAAAACGAAAGAAATATATTTCACCAAAGATATTAGTTCTAAAAATAAATCTTATCATTTAAGTTGGTGGTTTAAAGGCAATCAAGCTTGTGGTATCAAGTAAAATTGTGTAAAAGTTTGAGACATTGCATTCAAAAAGCCATAGCATAAGATTGAATGAAAAATTATTAAAAACAAACAACATAACATTAAGTATTAACCAAAAAAGCACATTCTTAATAAAAAGAATCAACATGTTTTTATTCGTTAGATTTTTCTAATTTATTTTTATTTTTTGTAACGAGGGAATCATTTGCACAAATTAGTGTTTTATTCCGTAAATTACTCAACGTTGGAATTAGCCTATAGGAACGAAACTACCATTTACTCAACGTTGTAAAAGACATACCATACCTGACTATCATGATGGCGACAACTCCTATTGAATATTTAATTTTTTTTTCCCGAATGAAACAAATGTATAATGAATTTAGTGGATATTATCTAATATTCTCATTTGTACCATAAATTATGGAATTTTTTGGAAAAACGATTTCCCACAAATATTGGCTTATCTTTTCATAGTTCTTTATTTCCAACTTTGACTGCCGAGTACATTGGTATGTGAATCATTTCACACTTCCATAAAAACTCAAGCAAAACACAATCTCAATTAGAAAGTTTATTTGACACTATGCGGTCCTCCAAAGGTTGCTTATGCCACCAACTATGCTAGTATGTGGCTTAGCATTATCTTTTTGTTGTATGATTATTCCAAATTACAACTAGAATGCTCACAATAATTAACTACTAAACACCTAAACCAACAAAATTTCATTCATTTCATTTTTTTGCTCTTTCATAACTTTCATTCAAATTTTTGTGGTTGACATTAGTGAAAAACAAATCAAAATGTAACAAAGATATTTTTAAATAGTAAGTTCATGAATTTTGAAGACTTTCTAAAACCAAAATCATGAACATTGTGTATTGCATTAAGAAAAATTTGATTATACATAGTTGAAATATAAATTTAGCTATGACGATTATTTATTTTTTTGCATTAAAAGGTAACTAAAAAATATAGCTAATCAAGTTTAGATTTTTACTTCATATTAAATTCAAGTTTTTTTTTATTTTTTTGGTAAAACGGATCATTACTAGAAATTACAAATGAAGAATTTAATACCATAGTTCCATCATGAATTTCGAAAGTGAGGAGATTATTTTTACAAAGGTGAAAAGATATTCTAGACACGATATGGACTCAAGTATTTCACATTGTAATATACTATTGGATTTCGTTTTCATATTATTCTGATTACAGTTTATAATTAATTAGAATTTCCTTCACTTATTTTTCTTCCAAAAATCATATGTTACAAAATAAATCATGATAAATAGATAGTACAACAAGTGATATTATGCATTGTTAGTCCTTTGCTTCTCTCCCCACTATTAGTAATAATATAAAAGGCCATGAAATTTAAAAAACATAAAAGGCAAGGTTATTTCACATAATGATTTTTTAGGACGAAATCAAATAGTCATGGGAAGACCATTCAAGGATGTGAAAAGTCAAGTTACACCATAAAAAACCCTACCTTAAAATTGTCAATTGACGGCTCGTGAACTCGCTTACATACCCTATAAGCGTTGGAAATTCACAAGTGGAACCTATACCGGTAGTCACCAATACAATTTTTTATAAACTAGCTCTGACCTAAAACTAATGACGACATGAAAGGTCATGAAATCGAAAAAACGTGAAAAACTAAGTTACTTCACGTAATGGTTTTTGAATGAAATGCTCATTGAAAACCCATTCAAGTATGTGAAAAGTTAGGTTACCTCACTGAAAATCCTACCTTAGAATTGTCTCACGGCTCACGGGTCTGTAATTGTTGGGAATTTACATGTGGAACTTATAGTCACCAATATTATAAGTTTTGGAAACCAACTCCGACCGGCTAAGGTTGTCATTGGAATATGAAGTCCCTTACGTGTGAATTTAAAGGAATTGACAAGTAATAGTTTTAATGCCATACAAACTTCAACTTTTGGGTATCGTCCTTTATGTTTCTACAAGATGCAGATTTCAAAGTAGGTCTTTCATATTCAAAAGCAATCTTTGTACCCAATTATTAAAATCAGAGAATCTAAAGGAATTTTTTAATGACCTTTAGATTGGCCATTGTGTTGAAAGAAAAAATACGTCTATTGATAATCTCCCAAATCTCATATTGTCCAAATGACAAAGATTAATAGAGCCAACCTTAAGTCAAGGCAAGCCACTTGAAAATTCATAGAAATTACAAAATTTATTGAAAATATATCTCGGGAGGGTGCACTCGGCATTATGTTTGAGAATCACGTGCATTCAAGACCCCCCTTTAAAAGCCCCATGTATACGAGGGGCTATATGTTTAAAAACCTTTGTATACATATCTATTCCGTCCTAAATATATGTTTAATATAAGTATACGTTAATATTTCAGCCCTAAATATGTTTGATGTATGTATACGTAATACAAAATTGTTCAAATTAATACCCCTTTTGTGCACTCACGTATACTTGTACGTGTTTAGAACAATGAATGCACTCCCGGGAAAAATACAAGTTTAGTCGGATTCAGCTCCATGAAGGTTTATCATTCTTTCAAAGCTTTGTGACACAGTTGCTATATCCTCTACTCGATCCTCTAAGATGTTCAAATTGCTTAAATAGATAGTAATAGGTATTGTTCCATCTTATGATTAAAATTTGGGCATGCTAATTTGTACTAAGAAGAAAGAATAATAGCCAAATTTCCTACATGGAGTCAAGATGTGTAGCCTTTTTAAAACGTGGATATTACCTAGGTAGCACATGTGTATTATCTTCATATCACCTATATATTAACATGAAAAGAGCATCAGGCCTAGGAGCTTGGATTGCTCTTCAAGCTATGGAAAAGTACCGATTGAAATCACCATATAATGTAGTCCACGGTATTTAAAAGAGGCTTTACTAATAATAAAAACTCAAAATATTGTAGTAAAATTCATGTACATTGGATGAAAATTTGTTAAAATGGATGAAAAATTGTCCCAAATGAAGAAACCCATGCCATTCACGCACCCGCATCATAATATTCAATAGCCTTCATGCCTACTGCCTTTCCTTCATGCATAGTGAGTATGGTAACCGCCGAGTTCCCAGTAGGAGATGAGGTAGGTTACACGACATAACCCATGAGTTGATGGATGAAATATTTCTGTAACATGTGACTAAATGGATGAGAAGTAGTTATAGTAGTGTACTTGATGAATGAATAATGTACTTAATGGAGGAAAAGTTGCCATGGATGATGGATGGAGTTTAAGGGTGTTCTTTACGAATGGGTTACGCTCATTACCTTGAGCCTCCACATGTCCACTTAGGGCCTCCTTCCATGCTTGGATCGGTCCAACAGAAAACAATGACTTCACCACCACCGAAATTTGCAAAGCACTTCCATGTGCACTAGTAGAGAAGGCCTTCACCAATCTGCATACTCAAATATACCTGCTATGCAACCAAACTTAAACACAACAAAGAAAAGAGCTACCAATGAGCAGTGAAACTCAATGTCTTGCTTCTCCACTCACCCTCTTCTGATGAAGTTTGAGACCTCAATCCTTGTCGTTTTCATGATTCCACCGGAACCGATCATATACGGAAGCCCGCCCTCAACTACTAATGAAGTACTGTTGGGTGTGGAATATTCCACACCATCTATCAGTGCATGCTACAGAATGTTATAAGTATATGGTGATTTTGGTGTAGCAAAAATGCTAAATTGTCTCCTAACCAAAAAAACTTTAAAAAAATAAATACTGGTGAAGTGATTCTTGATAGCAACCGTTCACAGGAGCCAAGTAACCGTTCACAAGAGCCAAGTAAGCTTAGGCGGAATCAGTGAAATTTTTACTGGCGAATTGTCGCCAGTGTCTTACCTGTTTTTTGGGGTTGGCTACTCCTACACTAGAAAAAATGGGCAAGAGTGTGGATGAAATCGCCAAAATCTTCTCGTAAACAACTAGCAATCGCCAGTATTTGGATGAAAATGCCTTGTAATAGATAATTTTTTGGATGAACATGTATACATGAATGATTCTATCCATTGTTTCCTTATCTAGCTACATTCCAGGGTGCGTGTCGCGCTACCAAGGAAAAAGCTTAAAATTTTCACTGGGCGGAATTCCGGTGAGATACGTTTTCTGACAGGGCGCATCTAATCTTCACCGATCAGGTCCATCCGATTACACTCCGCCTTGACATGGCAAGGCAAAGCCATGCAGCAGCCTAACTAGACCGACAGCAGCAGCCTAACTAGACCGACAACAGCAGCCAGGGGAGGACAACACAGCCAGGCAGCAGCACCAGAGAATTATTGTTGAGGCAAAATCCAATTCACACTGTAACTTAGTACTAACCTACTTAGAGCATCCCCACTCCTACATGCTAGAGATGACTCGCTGAAATTATTCATTTACATTTGAAGAGCCCTTGCACTTACACTCCCCCACCCTTGGAGGCCCCTCACACATCAAAAGTGCACATTAAATAATCAATGAACCAATCACAATTAGAATGTGGGGATATAGTCAACTAAATAGTGATTTAGAAGGCCGTTTCTTAACACGCCAGGATCCAGAGTCAAGAGGCATTTTGGAAGGGCCCTTGGGACTTTTCATCTAGTTCTGGAGTGCGAGGGACTCTAGGAGGGCTGATTCAGTGTTCATTAAATGGGATTTATCTTTAGTTCTAATCAAGTGTTCATTAACCCTTTAACGTCCCAATTCAACATTGTTTTCAAATATGCACTATAAAATGTTTGATGAAACCCTAAAATGGAGTAGATGTACAAAGAAAACTTGTAAATGTCAATGTAAAGATCACATCTGTATGGTTGGATGCATCACATTTTTTGTTTCAATTTTGCAAGGTTTTCTTTTGAAATTCACTTTAAAATTCCAAATCAACACAAAAAAACTCCTAAAAATTGTAATGAAACTGGAATAACATGCCCAACAAGATGGTATGGTTTCCATTATTTGATTCTACATATTTGGAAAATCATGTTTGAGGTCTCACTTTCTGAATTAAGAATGAAACTTGACATAAACCGATTGTGTTGTTTTTCTAAAAATCATAATAACCTATTTTGAAGATCCAAACTGTTCAAAGAACAGTCAACTTGCACAAGAACTAAGAGTAATTTTATGGATGAAAACTATAATCCAATCTAGATGAGATTCGAACAACTTCAATCTTTTTGTCATCCGATATATGAACGCTAGCGCGCTAAAGGGTTAAATGGTTTGTGATTCTCAATTGTGATGGCAACATAGGCTTGGGGGAAAATAAAGTCGATTGTTCTTAAACTACTAGCTCCCCTAACTCTTCATGTAGACTTTTCCACTAGTAGAAAAGGTGGCGCTCCCTAGGGAAAATCATTGTGCATGCTTGGAATTGGGTACGACATGCCCGGGCAACTCCCTTGGCAATGCCGCCTTTTTTACTAGTGTTCCTAGAGCCACCACAATTGGGACTCAAAACCATCAGACTCACTATTCAAGCAAACCAATCACATGCTTCAACATCGTGGCCAACACGCCAACATCGCGGTCGGTTGCGTTGTTTGAGGGCGCCTCTTTTTCGTGAGATGTGATGCATTAATTTTCCTTTTTGCATTAATTGTGACACCAACTCATATTGTAAAGAGGCCCAAACTACCACGCATGTGAATTGCACTGCCGTTTTCAAAACCCAACATAATACTATCCCAATTCAATCACCTGTGGCTGCTATTTTAAAATAGTCACTTCTTTTCACCGTGCCCGCGTCGTGCTTTGCAGCGGGGACTCAAAAAACCAAGACCCACACACTTTGGTCAAGAGCACTCCAAATTACTTCGGCGCGACGTCCATCACTCGTGGAGGTGCTCTTAACATAAGAGGACTTGTATGATGATATTTAGTTCCTTATATTCATTATACTTTTGAAATTTGTATCATTTTAATGATAAAATTGTAGAAACATATGCATTCTTTGTTCGATCTTATGTATAATGAAAGATAAATATTTCATTGAAGATATCATTGCTTAAAATACATCTTGATTACTTAAGTTTATGGTTTAACCCCCAAAACGTACCAGGGTGTCCCTAGAATTGGCGATTTGAGAAAAATCATCATAGAGTATCATTAAGAAGAATATTTTGGAATTAATATACAAATGGAAGTTCTTGATTTTGAATTTTGGGTTCCATTTGGACGGTTTATTCACCAATACTATCATCAATATTTTATTATAGATTTTGAAAATTGAAATTTAATATTGCTTCTAAATTTGATTACAAAAAAGGAATTAACATTTCTTGGGTAATATTTGTTTGAATGGATTAGAAATAAGATACTTTTACTGTGGTGAATCTTTGAAATTTATGTGCTAATTAAACCTATGACCTCATTTTTTGCAAGGCCACTTTTGAACTACAGCCAATGCCATTGTGGTTTGGTCAACAACTTGACATACTTCTACGTTTGTAATATAAAAAAATATGTACTCCAGCCCTTAACTGCCCAACTATGCATATTTTGCATGATGTACAAAATCAAACTTTGATTTCACATCCATCATGTACTTTTTGCAGTAAAAGTTTATACTAATTTTTTTTATGGGAAGTTACCTTTGTGCATGTGTGATTTGATTGGAAAGGGGATGATTTGTGAATTTCATGCTTCATTTTATATTGTATTGTTTCACCAAAATTTATGAAGATTTTAGTCTAAAAGTGCTCTTGAAAGAAAAGCTCATAAAATTAAGCAATAAAAAAATCTTCAAAAATTACTCACTTAGAGTGTTACATTTTAACCCATCACAACAAATTTCATCCACAATTTGTCAATATCTTATTTGTAATCAATTACAAACTAATTTTGAATTTTATTTTACAAAATTTATAGAAAAATATTGATGAAAGCAATTGCAGATCTAAGTATATGGATAGAATCTAAAATTCATAGTGTACAACTTTTATTCATACATCAACTGAGTCCAAAATATCCATTTTAGTTGCAATTTTTTATTCATCTTTTGAAAACTGCCCAAACTGGACAAAGGTGAGAACGCTTAGGGGTTAGTTTTACCAAATCCAACTATTGGATAGGAAAACCACTTGATGAAGCATCTCCCAAAAAAATGAATGACTTTCATCCAAGCATTGACGAGAACAAAAGGTGAGTTTGAATTTGTTAGTCTTTTAGAATTTGGATGTTGTAATGTTTAGAGGTTAAAGGCAATAAGCCTTAATAGTTTTTCTTGTGTACTTTCCAAGTTCGTGTAGGCCCCTTTGGCAAAACCACGAACGCATGTAGAAAGTATACATAAAAAAAAATATCACCTTGGCCTTGAGTTAGTTGTTGGATTTGTTAGAATGGTGAAAGATTTTATTTGAAACTGATGAAATGGTAAGAAATTTTAGTAGATTGTTAAAAATAATTTTAACGTCTACAAGAATTTCAACAAGTACCATTGATTTTCAAGATTTAAAAAAAAAATAGTTGTTTTTTTTGCTTATCATTGCATGGGATTTCCTACGCTATCCCCAAAATTAAGTGATGCCAAATTGGGCTAAAATCAATTCAAAATGTGCTAGAATTTCCATTGCTATTTTAGTTGAACAACAAAAGACTGCAAACTCAACCAAACTGCCATGCAAAAATTATATCATATTAAATTAAATTAAAGATAATAAAAAAAATCACAAAATATTTTAAAAAATAAAATCTGAGTTGGTGCCCTTTTGACCACATCAAACTGGATTTTTTTAATAATTTATGTGAAAACTAAAACTATGAATTATTTTTTGTATTTTTTAATATTATTGTATTATTATTTTTGGCAAATTGGTTAAGTTCGTAGCCTTTTGGAGGCGTGAAGTTTTTTGTAATGCCACTGCTTGCTATCTACATGTGAAGATTTGGTTAACCCTTTGGTTAACCCTTTAGCGCTCCAACATCTATATATTGGACGATGAACATATTGAAGTTGTTCGGATCTCATCAAGATTGGACAACTTTCATCCACCAAAATTACTCTTGGTTCTTGTGCAAGTTGACTATTCTTTGAACGGGTTGGATCTTCAAAATAGGTTATTATGATTTTTAGAAAAATAACACAATCGGTTTATGTTAAGCTTCATTCTTAGTTCAAAAAGTGAGACCCGAAACATAATTTTCCAAAATAGGTAGAATCAAATAATAGAAACTATATCATCTTGTAGGACATGTTATTCCAATTTCATTACAATTTTTTGAATTTTTTTTGTGTTGATTTGGGATTTTAAAGTGAATTTCAAGAGAAAAACTTGCAAAATTAAATAAAAAATATTAATAAAAAATATTAATAAAAAATGTGATGCATCCAACGGTACAGATGTGATCTTCACATTGACATTTACAAGTTTTCTCTGTACATCTACTCCATTTTAGGATTTCATCAAACATTTTATAGCACATCTTTAAAACAGTGTTGAATTGCGATATTAAGGGCCGCTTCACACTATGGTTGTCCAAGTCGAGAGGCTGTGGGATTGAGAGTCCAAACTTTGTTGAGAATCCAAAGAAATCTACTGAAAATAGGCAATAAAATATAGTTTTCATTTTTTATGAGAAGAAATGGACGTCCTCTCGACCATAGTTTGGATTTCCATTCCCGTTTGACCCAAACTTCCTTTCGAGAGGCCGTCGCCTTGGTCAAAAAGTATTGCCACGTAGGCGTTTAGAGAGCGACGGCCGTTGGACTTTGGCCTCTAGTGTGATGGGTCGAGAGGCCGAACCCATGGTTTTCGCAATTTAATTGGTAGAAATCGACGACCTCTTGACCATTGGCCATAGTGTGAAGCAGCCCTAAAGGGTTAACCCTTTAGCGCTCCGGCGTCCAAATTCTGGACGCCGGATGAATTTCAGCAGCTCGATTTCTGGAGGTATTGGATGTTTTTCATCCATTTTTTTTTTCTTTCATTCTTGTGCTAGTTGAATACCATTTTACGGTATGGATCTTCCAAATAAGATAATGTGAATTTTTGAATATTTACAAAAGTGATTAATGTCAAGTTTCAATCTTAGTTCAAAAAGAAAGACCTTAAATATGATTTTCCATAGTAAGTAGAATCAAATAATGGAAACCATACCATCTCGTAGTGCATGTCATTCTAATTTCATTACAATATTTTTAAATTTTTGTGTGTTAATTTTGGATTTTTAATTGAATTTCAAGAGAAAACCTTGTAAAATTACTTTAAAAATATTAATAATAAATATGATGAATCCAACCGTACGGATGTTATCTACACATTGACATTTACAACTTTGTTTTGAACATCAACTCCATTTTCGTTTTTCATCAACCATTTTATAACAAATCTTTGAAAACAGTGTTGAATCGGGACGTTAAAGGGTTAAACTCACTTCAAAATTTGGTTTTTTTTTTTTTTTTTTCCGTGTACTTGGACAACGATGTCATTTGAAAAGCTAAATTTAGACAGTTGTATAAACGCTGCTAAGTAGTACTAAAACTTAACCCTCCTCATTGATGCCTTGTACTTTCATGCCTTCTGTGTCTGCATCTAATCAATCAGCACTTGATCAGCCTCTACTCACCATTGATTTAACAACCCTAAACGGTTAATTAATGGTCCCATCGCCAGGTTAAATTAAGTGAAGCTCTAATCACACCATCATAGCAGTTGAGCCCCTGTACAACAGTAAGGTAAGGACACCCATTCCCGTGACTGCACCCATTCCCGTCTTCATACAGGGCACCTCAATCCGAGAAACTCTGATCTTGGGTGGTTGAAGAAATTTGCTATTGTAAGGAACTTTTCATGGCAGAAGTTGCTTCTCCAAGTCACGGAATCAAGTGCATTCAAACACAATCAAAATGTGCAAATCATTTTTTGGCTTTGACTACCGAGAACGTACACAATTTCTACAATAACATGACTTTGTCGATGCAGTCTAGATTAATATCTAATTGCCTTTCCCTTGATATAATTACCTTACAAACTGCTCATTCAGAAGTATAATAATCTGCTTAAAGTCACGGGAATGGGTGTCCCTACCTTAGTACTCTTTATGTTGCATCAGCCTAAATTCCTAGTACTCTTTAACCCTTGGACGCGCCTGCGTCCAGAATCTGGACGATGGATGATTTTTCTGGACGCGTCCCTTCACCACGCATGGGGATGTTTTTCATCCATTCATTTTTAAAAAATTCTTGTGCGAGTTGATTACCATTTGTACGGTACGGATCTTCAAGATAAGATATTGAGAGTTTTTGAAAAATAGTAAAAGTGGTTTATGTCAAGTTTCATTCTTAGTTTAAAAAGTGAGATCTTAAACTTGATTTTTCATAATAAAAAGAATCAAATAGTGAAAACCATACCATCTTGTAGTGCATGTTATTCCAATTTCATTACAATATTTTAAAAAAAATTAATGTTAATTTTGGATTTTTAATTGAATTTCAAGAGAAAACCTTGCAAAATTAATTTAGAAATATTAATAATAAATATGATGAATCCAACCGTATAGATGTTATCTTCACATTGACATTTATAACTTTGCTTTGTACATCAACTCCATTTTAGTTTTTTATCAAACATTTTATAACGAATCTTTGAAAACAATGTTGAATCGGGACCTTAAAGGGTTAAGGTCCCGATTCAACATTGTTTTCAAAGATTCGTTATAAAATGTTTGATAAAAAACTAAAATGGAGTTGATGTACAAAGCAAAGTTATAAATGTCAATGTGAAGATAACATCTATACGGTTGGATTCATCATATTTATTATTAATATTTCTAAATTAATTTTGCAAGGTTTTCTCTTGAAATTCAATTAAAAATCCAAAATTAACATTAAATTTTTAAAAAATATTGTAATGAAATTGGAATAACATACACTACAAGATGGTACGGTTTTCACTATTTGATTCTTTTTATTATGGAAAATCATGTTTAAGGTCTCACTTTTTGAACTAAGAATGAAACTTGACATAAATCACTTTTACTATTTTTCAAAAACTCTCAATATCTTATCTTGAAGATCCGTACCGTACAAATGGTAATCAACTAGCACAAGAATTTTTTTAAAATTGAATGGATGAAAAACATCCCCGTGCGTGGTGAAGGGACGCATCCTGAAATCATCCATCGTCTAGATTCTGGACGCAAGCGCGTCCAAGGGTTAAAGGGTTAAGAGCTTGGGTAGTCTTATCTACTACATGGATATATTATAAGAAATTAAATTTCAATACCTACAATAAGGATATGAGAGGAAAACTTGAAATTTTCTTATCTTCATATAGACCTTTTCAAGGTAGGATGTCCTAAAACCATCACCTTCTCCAATTATGACATGTAAACTTTTCTTGGGGTCACCACCGTTGAGACCAAACCACCAATTTCACTATTCAAGTAAACTAATGGCACGCCAAGCATTGCAAAGAAATAGTTGGTGGTTTTGGGTATCATTATGAGTGAAAGTTAATACCACATGGTGTGAACATGGGAAAACCTAAAGGTTTGATTTGGGTCACAGGTTACATTCCACTTTGGAATTTTGCATAAAATTGACAAATGCAATTTAGATGTTGCAAATTTTTGCAATCCTCATCAAAACCTATTTCAAATGCGGTCATATATTTTTTCCGAATGTAGCACTGCCAAAAATAGTCTAGATTGCTTAAGTTGGTGGTTTTAGGACAATCAACTTTATTATCACACTCTGACTTATTGTATCCTAGTGTATTTTGAATATTCACCTCACAGTGTATATTTGTGATTGAACAACTTTTATGTGTCATGTCATCATGGGAATTTTTTTGTATCCATCTTGTCACATAGAAAATGTCTAGGTAGGTCTTTGTTAACCCCTAAAACATCCACACTCTTCTTTAGATTGGGTAATTTTGCAAAGATTCGTTATAAAATTCAACAAAGAGGGATGTTTTGAACTTGATGCATGAATAAAAGTTGTACATAATTAATTTTAGACTCTATCTATAAGGTTTGATTTGCAAATTCTATCACCAATATTTTTGTATAAAAATTAAAACTTAAAATTCAAATTCTTTTGTAATTTGATTACAAATATGATATAAACAATCTGTGAATGAAATTTGTTGTGATGTGTTGAAATTTTATACTCTAAGTGTAGTGATTCTTGAAAAACAATTGGTTCCTTAATTTTATGAGTTTATTTTTTATAGAGGAGTTTTTTTTTTTTGAACAGTTTTGGACGAAAATCTTCAAAAAATTGGAGAATCCCTGCAACATCAAATAAGGCATAAAATTTTCACAAATCATGCACTTTCTATTTGGATCACGTATGCATGAAGCTAACTTTCCATAAAGATTTCAGCAAACACAATTGACACTGCAAAAAGTGCATGACGGATAAAAAAACAGAGTTTGCTTTTGTACGTTGAACAAAAGATGATTGGGTGGGCGGTTAGCAGTTTAAGTGATTAAATTTAGTTTTTTATGACTGAATTGTTGCCCAACTACTAGAAAGAGGCAAAAAAATTAGTATAAATTTTTGAATTGGTTTTAGACCAATTGCACATTTCTAAACTTGATAAATAGTGTAGGGCATCCAATACGATGATGACTAAGAGCCAAAAATTATTGTGAATCTTAAAAATTGTTGATATTTTGTTGAAATTCTTATAGGCGTTAGAATCATATTTGACAATTCACTAAATTTTTACCATTTTAGCATTTTTGAACAAAGAGTTCACATCATTTTTGTAAAGTTGATAGCTTAGATACTCATACTTTAGTTGCCATTACAACTAAAGATAAAAATTATTCAAGGAACATTGGTTCTAAACAGTTCCGTATCAATATATTGGAGAGCCATAGTTGATTTTAAGGAATTTGTCCGATTCTCCTCACATAATAAAAGGAAAAACGTGGCTTTTAGAAAGTCCTCTACTAAGCAATTTCAACAAACTCGTTGAAATCCAATTAATCAAGTGTAGTGATGATGAAATTTGCAAGGAGAATTCACTAAAATTTCCACTATATCTATAAAAAAAATTGACACAACTTACACACAAATAGTCCCTTGGTCTCTTCATGGATGTAGCCATAGGCTTGGGGGAACTTGTGGGAACTCCCCTTTAGTATTGGAAAGGTCACGAGTTCCACTCTCATGGGCGGTGCAGGGTCTTGCTTTAGATTATTCTTCAACTCACCATAGACTAGTTTTTCCGTTTTTTAAGTTTGAAAGTGAGTATGAGGTGAGTTACCACTTTGAGACATTCTTTCCGGTTACCTTTATTAAGTGCAAAATATAGGAGGTGTAATTCCAAAAATTAATGTAACTATTTTACCAAAAAGTGGAAATTGGAATTGTTGACATAATGCATGCTAATACCAATTCTAAATCACAATACCAAGTCATTTTGATCGTTCTCAAGTGCAAATCCAAAATTTCCATAGTGAATATTAGAATTAGTATAAAATAATCACAAAGTGTCAAAGTCAACTACCTTTTGATATGATTAAGAATATAAATATATGAGTGTTAAAAAATCATATACTTCTATGGTAGTCCAAGTAACAAGAATGAGGATTCATGAAGATGTGGTGCTTAGATGGTTCATAAGTGGCATATTAATAATATTAAAGATAACAAGGTTTAGATTTATACCAATAAAAAACGTTGCAAATCTTTCTTTAAATTGCAAAAATTGCAAAAATTTCTTCCATGTACATAGATATTTTGTAGTACGAAGATTTTTTTTCATAATTAGTATTAACCATCGTAATTACAATTTCTTGTATTACTCCTTAAAGTGGCTTGAACACTTGTTACTCAAATGTGTCGTAAAGATAAATCATAATTATTTTAGTCTTATTATCAGATTTTTTAATTTTTTTAATTTTTAAAATAATAGTTTTCAATTAAGAAAAGAAAACAAAAATCCATTAAGAAACACCTCAATCTTGAGATGTAGATAAAAAAGGATTAAGGTCATTTTCTATTTGGGCAATAATTCCTCATATAATTTGTTCAAAAGAAATACATGGTTTTTCTGGAGTAATGTTTGATGAGAGATACTTTACATGTTTCATTTATATTAAACTCTTGGTGATTAAACTACCAAGGATTTTTTTTAAATAATAATAAATAATGATAAGAAAATATTAGGCATACTATGGCATACTAAATACTTCACCAACATATTTCAAAGTACCTAGTAGTATGCCATCGATTCAAGTAGAACATTCTTTATGCTTTTCATTGATATATTAGACAATCTTTAATGAAACCATCTCTAATGGGCTTTTTATCCATGATCCTATTCAAGTCAACATTTTGATTCTTAGAATACAATTTTCTGAAATATTTTATCAATAGTGGATTTCAAAATGGATTACTTCAAAAACTAAATACTAAAATAATGATTTTCTCCAAACCCAAAGAACATAATTCCTCATCAATAACTGGTGAAAGTTAGTATGTACCTTTTTGGAGGTAAAAAATCAGTTGGTGATCAAAACAATGTGGTTCTATCATTTTCTTTCTAGGTTATTTTTCTACTTGGAACAACCAGTTATAGTCTTTAGAATTGTCACAATTGTAAAGCCAATGGTACAAACAACTCTCTACATTTCTTTCAACGCTATTTCTTTTGAACAATTGTCACAATTCATTTAGAAATGACTCTATTGTCACTTATAGATGCTTCATTCAAATAGGCTAACATCTTCCCATTTTGGGTATAAAATTAAATACTTCAGTCACTTAATCTAATCAATGCTTCTTATTTTGAAAGAAAAACTTATCCAGATTACTCCTAAGATCCTCCCAAGGTGATTTATTTTTATTTTTATAGATGTGCACTTTTTATGAGTGGTATTGCAAATGATTGGCTTTGCCATTGAGAGTAGGGAATAATCCAAACACAAAATATGGACAAATTTATATTGTGTAACCTGCATACATTTGGAAAATATACTCATAGAACTCCTATCCTCTATTTCAATTGCTTAAAGCATCACCGCCAACGGCCCGTTGCACCATGGCCACTCCTCAACGCTTCTCGCCGCCCTAGTGTCACGCTAAAACCTAACTTGGTCCCTTCATAAACTAGCCCTCAACCGAGAGGATACAATGAGCTCTACGTCCCTCCAAGTGCTTTCGATTGACCAAATCTATTTGGACCTAAGGAATGACTCTATGAATAATATCTACATCGCTTGACACTTCTCATCACGAGGTCCGAATGGTGCCAAACTTTTTCAAACCTAGACATGCCACCTTGTGTTTGATAAGTCTACTGGACACATAGAGGTAGCGATGCCCTAAGAATCACGAAGTAATTCCTCGTCAATATAACGGAATCACAAGAGCATGTGCACTTGTGAGCCAGGGAAGGTGGCTTTTTGCACAGCTGGTACCCAAAAAACCATAAGGTTCTTTAGCTCTTCTTTGCAACACCTCATAATCTAACCACTATTCCCGAATCATTTAGCAGATCCCCGAATCATGGCAAGTCCATATCATCTGTAACTAAAGAATTGGGTGGTGAGACACTGTTTGAAGTGTCTACCACAAGGAACCTTGACCGATTCGCTGCCAAGTAAATGGTACAAGAATGATGGTGAATTCTTGGTGAACACTTGTTTAATTGAACAACCACTTCAAAGCTAGCAAGTGTTCACCAAGAATTCACCATCATTCTTGTACCATTTACTACTTGGTGAATGTGTCAAGGTGCCCTGTGTACAGTGCTACTATTCAAAAGGATGGACTTCATTAACTACTAAAGAACCTGAAATGAGAATATGAAAAAAAGAAAAAGAAAAAACCATTTACTTAGTAATGTAACTGAAGGGCTAAAGGCTAGGTGAGAGTGAGCTGGATAGATTTGCAAACAGGCGGAGCTGTAACTTAACAGCAACAGCAACAATCTAAGTTAGCCAGAGCAGAGCTGCCTGGCAGTAACTGGAAATCGGTTACAAAGGTAGACCGGTAGAAGACGAGTGCTAAACAGTGCTCTCAGAACCACTTTATGACATTTAGCACAGGGTGCTACCTCCCACATAAATGGTAGATACTTTTGCTATCTTGTGAATGTACTACTCACGATACCTCTATAATATCCGGCAATACCCTTGATATATTAAGGTGATACCATGGTGATACCCTTGCTACAGATTTATAACATGATGAGCATTCTCGCTACATTTCAATGTTTCTTTCATTTTCTTTCTTTGTATGTTTAGCAGCCTCATTTTTGGGGTAGAAATCCAGCTAATATTAGCCAGTTTTGAGATCACTGGTGCTAAACCCGGGCGAGCCCAGGGCGGCCACCAACGGGCAGGGCCGCGCGCTGCCTGGTATTTATACACCCTGGCGGCTTGCAGCTCTTCCCCTGCAATTCAGAGTCAACCAACTTTCCATGAGCCCACACTGGCTGGCTCGCCCGCTCTCGCTGCGCAATCGATCCAGCCACCACCGGATGATTCCCGGATGATCCATCATCATTGGATTGAAGCCCAACTCCATCGTCTTCCCACTTGTGGCGGCGCTAGCTAGCTAGCTACTTGCATTCCAGCTCTCGCTTCATTTACTTCGTTTCCTGGCCAATGTGGATCATCGCATTCTCCTCGAGAGCCTTGCTCGGTTAGTCGTCTTTTCTGTGTGCAATTTGTGAGCTTGGTCACGGAACTTCTAGCTCCGTTCAGAATGAGTGTAGCGTTGCCTTGCCCGGCGAGCTCAGCCGTCACTGGAGGGTGCACCGGTCGTGTGCTCCCACCGCCGGTCGTTTGCTTGAATTCGCAGTTGCCGTATAACACTAGTAGTGCCTATTTTGGAGCTGTGTGAGTACCGAGTGAGTGAGTAAGTTTTGTAAGCTGCTGAGACAGTGATTGTTGAATTTCCGATCGAAGCGAGCACCATGTGTGTGGCGAACACGATGCAGCAGCAACCTGCATCCGACGACGAGTCGGATCTCGACGAGCAGCCTGTGCAGCTCCAATCCTGGCCGACACCCAAACAGGTGAGGACGGGTAAATTTGAAGGTTGGTTTTGTAACAGTAGAATGGTTGGTTTTTAAGAGTGGAATGATGAAAATTGTGTGTGTGTGTGTGTGAGAGCAGGTGGTGGAGGAGGTGAAGGAATCGATGCGAATTGCCGGCCCGTTGGCGGTGGCGAACGGAATCGCGTACGCGCGCCTCATGGTGTCGGTGTTGTGCTTGGGGCGACTGGGCGGGCTAGAGCTCGCGGGCGGCGCGCTCTCCATCGGGTTCACCAACATCACGGGCTACTCTGTTCTTTACGGATTAGCCTCCGGCATGGACCCGATTTGCAGCCAAGCCGTGGGAGGGAAAAACTGGCACGTCGTGGGACTGACCCTGCAACGCACGGTGCTCATTCTGCTCGCGGCCTGCGTCCCCATCGGGGTCCTCTGGATGAACATGGAGCCCATCATGCTGTTTCTGGGCCAGGACGCGGGCATCACGCGCGTGGCGAGCCTCTACTGCTGGTACTCGCTCCCCGACCTCGTGGCCAATTGCCTCCTCCAGCCGCTCCGGAACTTCTTCCGGTGCCAAGGCTTCCAAACGCCAATGATGTACTGCTCCGCGCTCGGGGTCGTCATTCACGTCCCGCTCAGCATTTTCCTCGTGCGCTGGGGCGTCCCCGGAGTCGCCATCGCCGCGGCAATGACCAACATCAATGTGGTCGCGTTCATGCTCCTGTACGTCAAATTCAGCGGCGCGTTTAAGAACACATGGGGTGGAATTTCGCCATCTTGCGTAACGGACTGGTGGCCCGTGTTACGCCTGGCGCTTCCGAGCTGCTTGCAGATCTGCTTGGAGTGGTGGTGGTACGAGATTATGACGATACTCGCGGGCTACTTGCCGAATCCCCAAGTGGCGGTCGCGGCCACGGCGATTCTGATTCAGACGACCTCGCTCATGTACACCATTCCGATGTCGCTGGGGTCGAGCGTCTCGACGCGCGTGGGCAACGAGCTCGGCGCCAATCGGCCGGAGAACGCACGAAACGCGAGCTGGGTGTCGATTGCGAGCGCGTTCGTGGTGGCGGCCGTGAGCGTGATTTGGACGACGGTGTTTCGTCACGAGTGGGGGACGCTCTACACGTCGGATGCGAGCGTGCTCGCGCTCACGGCCGCCGCGTTGCCGTTGATCGGGCTCTGCGAGCTCGGGAATTGCCCGCAAACGGCAGGCTGCGGGATCCTGCGCGGCAGCGCGCGCCCCACCGTCACGGCCGTCATCATGTTCGTTTCGTTCTACCTCGTGGGCACGCCGGTCGCGGTCGTTTCCGCGTTCTGGCTCAAAGTGGGTTTCCAGGGATTGTGGTATGGGCTTCTCGCGGCGCAGATCTGCTGCGCGTGCTCCATTCTCTTCATCACGCTGCGCATCGACTGGGTCGCCGAGTGCTCCAAGCTCATGAATCCCAAACTCTGCCACAAAGTGGTGCCCATTGACGACGTCGAGCTCGGATCCAAGCTCTTCAAGCTCACCGAGCAGGCCGCGCTTCTGGTGGACGGCAATCCCAACGACAAATTCTTCACATTGCAAATCCTCTGAAGAAGAATTCATTCATACCTAGTGTGAATTACGGCCAGTATATATGTATCATAGTATGACGAATCCTAGTTTCATTTCGTTTTTTTCTTTTTTCCCGTGATCCTGTCAAATACAAGTGTAGCCGGTGGCACATTGCCACCATTGAAGACGTAGCGTTGGATTGGAATGACTATTGGAAAGCTGAAGGAAAACACAAAACGAAAACGAGTTAGCTCCAATTTTTTATATGAGTAAATATATGATTATCCTGGCTACCTGATGCATGGTTGGGTGTGATGCCCGATGTGTTGTACCACTTATTCAGGAAGGAGTCCCCTGAATCAATTGCTGTTGTGCGCCAGCTATGATGCGCAAGTATATTACTATTTCTGAGTTCATGCATCACACGGAGTGTCCCTTTCCGCTTCCCGAGAAAGGTTTGCCAGCCAGCTTACTCGTCATGGAATGGTGCCTGATTCTACACACTATCGACTCCGCCTTTGATTCCTTCCTTCCCAGGTAATTGATTTCTGCTTCATGCTCTCTACCCTTTCTACAGGGAAAGAAAAACGCTGCGAAATTTCCATCCTCTTGTGTAACACGCACGAGGCTGGTCATGAAGCCGCATCTGCATGTCACATTACTTTTAAAGTTCTTTAGGCACAACTACCCACAGGTGTGCTTATATTCACCTCAAGGTATGTACACCTAAACCTGACACTGGGCATAGTTTTTATCATTGGGACGGTCAAGTTTTTGTATTAGCCTGTTGGTATATCAAAGAGGGATTCCAACATACTAAAAAAAAATGCATTGTTTGGATACCGTATGCAAAAGTTATGAAGATTTGAACATTTTGGTGGCGTTTTATTGGTTGATGACCTAAAAACTACATTAAATTAGATATTTGGTGGCGTTTTATTGGTTGATAATCTAAAGCTTACATTTAGGCGGTGTGTAATGTCATACTCCCTCTGTTCGGAAATAAAAAGCACCTTTGAGAATTGGATGTAATATTCTTACGGGCTTTTAATTTCAGAAGAGGGAGTAATCAATATGTAACTATTGCCTAGGGTGTTGGTTTTGAGGTTTTAGGGTTTAGGGTTTGTATACAGAGCTTAGTTGTTTTATACCCTATGCAAAAGCATCAACTGTCATTGAGTGATTTAAGTCTATCAATATGTTCTCCTGGGCACATAATTACGTTGTTCCTCAACTATTGTGGTTGGAAGATGAAGTCGACTATTTTGAGTCTCCTGTGGCTTGTGATGAGACTGGCATGTAATGCATGGACAGAAGGGGGAACCAAATCCTGTCTGAGGAGGAAGATGAGTTTGCAAATGGAAAACAGAAATCTTGTATGTACATGGGATTGGATTCACTGGGAGGTACTTGACAAATGTGGACGGAGTTTACTTGGACATTGTGAGCGTGTTGGGCACTTCACATTCAGGCAGCACTTTCTCATTGTTAAGCACTTCAGATTCTCATTGTTGTCAGCATATCCTCAAATCTGTACCAAAATGCATTCTCTTGTACCTCACAGTAGGCTGCATGAAGCCTGGAAAATCATACTGGCAATGCGATTGACTGCCTCAGTTTCTTCAGGTATCCATGAGCCACTTTGCACACATTGATCGGATCAAATTGAAAGTGGCAAAACATGGTCTGAAATGACCTTAAACTACCTCCATGATTCGGCTGATTCGCTTTGGACTTCTGAAGTAGGCGATTCAATTCCTACCGGCATCCATAAGGTAATTATACCTAAAAGCGTTCACCTCACACACATACAACAGAAAAATGTTTTCAGTGGGTCTTAATAGCAAGTTCAAGAGGATTTCAATGTACTTTAAAATGCATTATTTGGACACCGTATGAATAAGTTATGGATTTCCAAAGTACTAACTATAGGTTGACCTTAAATCGACCCTAAACTCTGATGTTCAGATTGTGCACATTCTCATCAGCAATAGGGTGTCAGAATCTACTCATTATGAAAGATTTAGCTATGGACGCTTTAAGGAAATGGTTTCTTTTAGATAGTTACCTTAGTTCAACAACGATCACAAACTCTAATTGGTGAGAGTACATGTTTGGATGTTCAACAATAAATCTTTCAATGTTTCTACTTTAAAAAGGTCACGTCTTGAAAAGTTGGCCCAAGGTGCTTACTGATGTTTGACCCTTAATCCTTTAGCGCGCCAGCGTCCATATATTGGACAACGAACAGTTTCAGGTTGTTCGAATCTCATCCAGATTTGACATTTTTCATCCACCAAAATTACCCTTGGTTCTTGAGCAAGTCGACTATCCTTTGAACGGATTGGATCTTCAAAATAGGTTATTATGATGTTTAGAAAAATAACACAATCGGTTTATGTCAAGTTTCATTCTTAGTTCAAAAAGTGAGACCTCAAACATGATTTTCCAAAATAAGTAGAATCAAATAATGGAAACCATACCATCTCGTAGTGCATGTTATTACAATTTCATTACAATTTTTTTTGAAAAAATTTACGGTGATTTGGGATTTTTCATTGAATTTCAAGAGAAAACCTTGCAAAATTAAATAAAAATATTAATAAAAAATATGATGCATCCAACCGTACAGATGTGATCTTCACATTGACATTTACAAATTTTCTTTGTACATCAACTCCATTTTTGGTTTTCATCGAACATTTTATAATGCTTCTTTGAAAACAGTGTTGAATCGGGACGTTAAAGGATTAACCCGTAAAGGATCAGGGATTCATGGTTTTAAGACGACAAATTCAATTGTTCACATTGTGAAAAGTAGAATTCAGATGGAACCAAATTTATATTATTGGAATCAGTGACGAACATTGTACAAGAACATTGTATGTGTTGTTGAAGAAACATAGAAATTTGAACAAAAAGAAAGTCAATAAAAGATCTACTCAAAACTGCTAAAAAATCACAAGGCGCATTGCGGGCTTCCTAGTCCTTTAAGGGTTAAAAGGACTGAGGTATGAATGGGGTCTTGTTTTTATTTTATTTTTATTTTTTAAAAGCAGTTTTGAGTTAATTCTATGTGGACTTCTTTTTGTTCAAATTTTGTTTGATCATTTTATCAACGCAAGCAACATTCTTCATTGATTCCAGTGATATAAAATCTGGTCCCATGTGAATTACATTTTTGACAATATGATTGAATGAATTTGTCGTTTTAAAACCATGCATCCTTGGTCCTTTAGGGGTTAAGGTATGCACTCCCAAATGAGCACACTTTTTGATTTCCAACATTTAAAAAATGTACTTGAATGCAATTAGTGGGAGTTGAGGCATTTTGTGCTTCAAGGATGTTCATTCAAAAGAAACCTAGTGTAATTGAGTCATCCGTAAAGTCAAAGAGGGGTAATCCTTCTGCACCAGTGAGTTTTCAAGTTTCAATTAGAAATCGCAAAGATTGTCAATTACAAGGAGCCAAACGCTTGCTTTGGACAAGATGTGGGTTGCTGTGGGGGCACGTGTAGATTCTGTGGTGGAGCTTGAGTATGCATTGAAGGAGCTTCTCTAGCTTTGTGAAGGTGCCATGTTTGAATCTCCCTGACAACGCAATGCGTTTTGATTGATAAAAAAAAAACCAAAACTTGTTTTTGCCGCCTTTCAAACTAAATTATTAGTTTTGCCTTATCTTTCCTCTTGTAGAATTTTTTTGCTCGACTTTACGAATAACTCTAATGCGTAAATATCTTATAATTCCAACTTGAAAAGTTTATAAAATATTATGTAAATTGTTGACACAACTTGGTTAAAATTCCCTTGACGTTATGAATAATATTCAGAAAAAATTGTTGTTTGCCATGAAGATGGGTTGATCGGAGCAACCTTAGATTAATTTGTACAAGGGTGATGTTACACATTGCAAGGAATAACAAGTTCACTCGCAAGTTCATTGTCACTGCTATAGTTGTGAAGACTATAGTTTTGATTGTCACCACAACTAAACATTTTTGTGTAATTATTGTGGAAGTCGAATTGGTGATGTAAAAATATACAATGAGTTGAAATATCTCCAAAAATTAAAGATATTTTCAAAACATGAAACTTTTGAGCTCGCGTAGCCCACAATCTTTATAATTAACTTGACCCATATTTTTTGGTTTCATTGTGGGGTGGTATTCAGAAATCACTGAATCTGTAGAAATCCTTGAGTTGATTCAAATTATAGGGATCTTTGAATTTTAGAGGGATGACAAGCTGGGGATGGCGCTTCATCCAGAGTGCTTCCTTATTTGAAGTAAATATTTCTATTAAAAAGATAAAGACAAATTGTAATAATTTAATACAATTTACACATTCAATTCTTTGAGATGAATAAGGCATCGTTTATTGGATATGATTGTTATGATTAAACAAGTTAAATACAACACTGATTCTATTACCAAATTTTTGGTCAAATCACAATCGGGTGGATTGAAATATCATTAAAGAAAAATTACTGAAAAGGCTGTTTAAAACATTTTGTACTTATCATATAGATTTTGAGCTTGTAACAAGTGATCTTTGTAGAATTAGAATTACCGGAAGTGTGGTCTACACTCTATAGTAATTGCACTAAAAAGTGTAGTTGCGATTTATCAATAAAGCACATTCTATCATCGAATGTCAATCCTACTATAATAAAAATCATAATAGTTCTGGGGAAAAAATTACAATAATTAGCACACATAATTTTAATTACTTTTTTTATTTTTGGTTAAAAATTAGTGACACTGCAAATCAAGGTGTATCTTACATGTTCCATGTACAGTGGGGTGACACCGAAATTGTCCCCTTGTGCAATTCCAGGGAAAGTGCTCACACTGCTGGCAACTTTGACACCCTCCCGAGCGCTGGAAAATTGTTATTTATACATGAAAGTTTAGACACCAAATCATTGTTATGTTGACAACATGTGTACCAAATTTCAAAGCTAGAAGATTGATACAAGAAAAGATATTCAAGATTTACTAACAAGGGGTAGCTGTAAGAAATGTTTCACAGCTGCCAACTTTGACACCCTCCCAAGGATTGAAGATTTTTTTTTTTCGCATGGGATTTTGGGAATTGGAACATCTTTATGTTTTTTACACATGTGAAAAAATCCAAGTCCAAAAGACTCACAAAAAAAATGATATTCCAAATCTACCAACATGTGTAGTTGTGAGAAACAAAGTTGCTTCACAACTACGTTGGTAGATATAGAATAACTATTTTTTTGTGTATCTTTTGGCCTTGAAAAATTTCATACATGTGATCAACATCATAAAGATCATGTGAAAAAAATTTCATATTGAAATAACAAATTCTCAGCCCTAGGGAGGCTGTCAAAGTTGGAAGTTGTGAAGCAACTTTGTTTCTCACAACTACACTTGTTGGTAGATTTGGAATATCATATTTTTCGTGAGTCTTTTGGACTTGAATTTTTTCACATGTGTAAAAAACATAAAGATGTTCCAACTCCCAAAATCTCATGCTAAAAAACAATTCTTCAATCCTTGGGAGGGTGTCAAAGTTGGCAGCTGTGAAACATTTCTTACAGCTACCCCTTGTTAGTAAATCTTGAATATCTTTTTTTGTATCAATATTCTAGCTTTGAAATTTGGTACACATGTTGTCAACATAACAATAATTTGGTGTCTAAAATTTAATGTGTAAATAACAATTTTCCAGCGCTCGGGAGGGTGTCAAAGTTGGCAACAGTGTGGGCACTTTCCCTGGAATTGCACAAGGGGACAATTTCGGTGTCACCCCACTGTACAGTCCCCTTCGGAAAGTCTTCGGACAACCAAGAAAACTGACTCTGGACAGCCGCATCACTTGGCATCAAATTTGATGTAGCACAATCCAAAATCCATGCACTGACCTCAAATTTTTTATACTCATCGACAACCAACACATGAAAATACAAGAAAAATCTTGAGTCAATTGAGAATCTCTTTCTGCAAGTATACCAATTTACCATCGAGTTGCTCCTCCCTTAGCCTTGATCACAGCAGCCATTCTGGTGGGCAAACTTACAATCAAAGTTTCAAAGTTCTCAATGTCTAAGCCAATCCACACCTCTTGAAAAGCTATCTTCATGTCTGCAATGTTTGTAATTGGTGTTGAGCGATTCTGTATACTGCTCTTCATCATGGCCCACACATTTTCAATCGGATTCAAATCTGGTGACTGTGCCGGCCATTCAAGCTTCTGCAATCCTCGATCTTCTCTCCATTTTTTTGGTGCAAGACTACGATGCACAGGAGCACCATCTTCCATGAGAATTTCCCCAGGAACTAACAACAAAAATTCTTTCAGAGGCCCTTCGTAAACTATATCCACAAAATCAAGAGCAGTTCGCTTTCCTGGTATCATAAACCCTAATGATGACCTTAGATTATTGTAGAAAGCACCCCAGATCATCACTGAAGTCCTACCGCTCTTGAAATTTGGAGCCAAACAGTCCGGTTCGTAAGTTTCTCTGGTGCTACGCCACACCCGAATTTGCCGGAAATTTTTGCCAATTTCAAAGGTTGCCTCGTCTGTCCAAATCACATTCTTCCACTGCTCTACGGTCCAATTGACATGACTTTTCGCAAAAGCAAGTCGCTTCTCTTTGTGAACAGGTGAAAGAAATGGCTTTTTGCGAGCAATTCTACTTTGCAAACCAGAATCTTTCAATGCTTGTCTCACAACAGTATGACTTACTTGGATAGGCGAAGAATTCGTGATGTCTGCCAATGTTGCCCTCCTGTTCTGCTTGGCTACTCGAACAATTGCTCTAGTATCCCGCTCTGACAACTTCTTTGGCCTTCCACTGCGTTGCGAGGTCTCCACGGTGTTTTCAATGCGGTACTTCTTCAGAATGTCAGAAATACTCTGTTTAGGTATACCTAAAGAAACGGCAATTTCACTCACTCTGCAGCCTCCCTTGAACATCCCAACCACTTGAGCCTTTTCCTCTCCTGTGTACACCATGTTGTGAAAAGAAATCTAGGGTTTGAAGGCCGGCTGAAGAAATGGGAGCCGTTTGAAGTCAGTAGTGCGAGAACTCTGAAGAACCCTAGATTCGATTTGTCCGAAGAATTTCCGAAGGGAACTGTACAGTGGGGTACCAATCAAAATGTCGTTTTCGAATTCGTAGTGAAAAAAATTTCAGTACTGCCAACTTTGAAAGCCTCCTGAGAGCTCAAAAATTTGTGTTTTACCACGATAGTTTTACCAAAGGATTATCTTTACGTTAATTATATGCACGCCAAATTTCAAGGCCAAAAGATTCAGCAAAAAAATTTTATTCAAAATCTACCAACATTGGTAGCTGTGGAAATTTTTTCACTGGTGCCAACTTTGATAGCCTCTCAAAGATTGATTTTTTAATTTTTTTTGCCATGAAATTCTTGGAAAAAAAACCTTTTTATGTTAATAACTTATGATAAAATATTCAAGGCCAAAAGATTAATGCAAAAAATGATATCAACAATCTACCAACATGTGTAGTTGTGGGAAACAATGGGGGAAACCATTTCATTGCTACCAACTTTGACTACTATGTTGGTAGATTTTGAATAACTTTGTTTTGGTGAATCTTTTGGCCTTGAAATTTGGCATACATATAATTGGTTTAAAGATAATTCTTTGGTAAAAATTTCGTGGTAAAATACCAAGTTTTTAGCTCTCGGGAGGTTTTTAAAGTTGACAGTACTCAAAGTTGGTAGCAATGAAATGGTTTCCCCATTGTTTCCCACAACTACACATGTTGGTAGATTGTTAATATCTTTTTTTTCATCAATCTTTTTGTCTTGAAATTTTTATCATATGTTATTAACATAAAAAGGTTTTTTTTCCAATAATTTCATGGCAAAAAAAAGAACAATGAATCTTTGGGAGGCTGCCAAAGTTGGCAGCAGTGAAAAGCTACCAATGTTGGTAGATTTTGAATAAATTTTTTTTGGTGAATTTTTTGGCCTTGAAATTTGGCATACATATAATTAACTTGAAGATAATGCTTTGGTAAAAATTTCGCGGTAAAATACTAATAGTTGAGCTCTCAGGAGGCTTTCAAAGTTGGCAGTACTGAAAATTTTCTCACTGCGAATTTGAAAACGACATTTTGATTGGTACCCCATTGTACATGTATGTTGTAAAAACTTGACCATCCAATTGTAATACAATGCCTTCACCAACCAACCACAAAATGCATGACTTGGTGATCAAAAACCAAACAAACACTAACTTATACACATTCAACCAGATAAGCACCTATGACTTTGGGGTTACTTTTGTTATTGGTCACCCTTGTTTTTAGTCATTGGTCACTAGAATGTCTATTCCCGATAAGAAAGAGTAGTTTTGTTCCAATGACCTTTGTCCATTGGACATTGAGTCATTGTCATTACAAACAGACACTGCTAGCCTTGAAAGGACGAGAGTTTCTCGATCTCTGTCTATGCATGTTGTAAACATTGTTTTTTATTGTTTGTAAATAATAAAATTTGAATGTGTATTTATATCCACAAAATGAACAGTAAAAATACATACTACTTTCTTAGTTATAGAAGTTTAGTAATGGAAATTTAGTAGAATACAATAAATGTTTTAGGCAACACTAGTTTTACCATTATCCCTTAAACGTACCACTCCTTTGTAGGAAAGTCAAACTACGCAATATAGCCTTCAAGATTTATCAAAATATATTTTGTAATGGTTTTCATGCATGGAATTGAATGTTTCCTATCAGTATTGAAATTTTCAGATTTTTTGATGTAATACAGCCTTCTCAACAAATTCTTAAGTCAAATACTTCAAAAAAAAATTATTACAAAAAAGCTTTAAAAAATTAATTCTTTTTTGGGAGCAGGTACAAATTACAATGGAGAATCACATGATATGTTTTCCACAAAAAAAATTTATTTAGATTTTGAATTTCGAAAGGTGAACATCCTATGTCAGTAGTGTAATTCAAACCTTGAGCTACAAAGCTTGCACAAGCAATAAAATACTCAATAATTGAAATTTTTAAGATTTGAAAAGTGGAGTACAAACTAGACTTAATAAAATTTATTTTCTTAGTTGGGTGTATTAGCAACAAAAGTCATCTTCAATATAAAAATTGGGTTTGACCAACAAACACTCAGTAACTGGATGCGTGGACGTTTAGGGGTTAAATTACTGACCTATGACTATAAGGTATAGACATTATTATCAGATCGTTCGCAATTTGAGGGATTTGGAGGCAATTGGAGCTCGTTTGTGAATACATGTCGTTGGTGTACATGTCGTTGGCATTCAGGTCATTGGCGTTTAAGTCGTTGGTGTTTGGATCGTTGGCATATAAGTCGTTGGCGATCAGATCCTTGGCAATTTGAGGGATTTTGAGGTAGTTGGAGCTTGTTTGTCATTTCAAGTTGTGGGCGTTCAAATTGCTAACATGCAAATCGTTCACGTTCAAACTGTTAACGTTCAAATCGTTGCCGTGTTAACGTTCAAATCGTTGCCGTTCAGATCATTCCGTTAAAATTGTTGACGTTCAAATCGTTGGCGTTCAAATTGTTGATGACTTGAGTAATTTTGAGGTAGTTAGAGCTCGTTGGTTAATAGAGATTGTTGTCGTACAGATTGTTGACGATTTTAAGGATTTTAAGGTAGTTGGAGCTTGTTAGTTAATACAAGTCGTTTGCTTCTAGATTGTTGACAATCATAGCTCTTTTGGGACCAAAATTTCATCAAATCTACATCAACTTAGTAGTTCTTGGACTTTATACGATACTAAACCTCACCATGTTTGTATATCTATGAAACCACAGTTTGTTTATTTTTGTTAGTGTATATAGATAGTGTGGATTGTGTTGTTTCTTCCAAAAATTGAGCAAACTTGTTCTTAATCGAGCTCAAAATTTAGGGATCAGTTTGGATTGAAAAGAGTGGAACCAACGCTAATTAAATTTATTTCACATAATGAAATGCAATGGGATCATGATGGAATTGCAAAGTTAATAGAAGAAGGAAACATCAAGGTTTTTGACTGTGAAGATGGTCTATTTCTCATGCCAAGACACTTTTAGAAAGAATGTAGAACACTCGTGAAGTTTATTATATACCAACTTACAGCCACCATGATGCCTTTCAGAGAATGAGTATTGGTCCTTCCTCCATGCCATTGAACCAGAATTATAATGCTTCTCTATGCCTAACGAAGACAATCAAATAAAATGAACGTGAATTTTAGTGTCATGTACATTATATTATATTCTTAATAGCACTCTTGCACACTATCAAAAATGATTATAAAGATGAAATTTAACATAACTCCTAATGCACCATGGATTCGTGGTTTTAAACTACTAAAAAAAATTGATTACATTTAGAAGAATATAATTCAAATGGGATCAACTTTTATATCACCAAAATCTGTGATGATCATTGTTTGTATTGGTCAAAAAGAAAATAAATTGCAACCAAAAAGAGTCCACATAGGATCTACTCAAAATTGCTATAAAGCCTAGTTTTAGAGTTGGCACTAATGATTGAGTTGAAAATAAAACTCAACCATAATCTATTCTCGTAGACTTGAGTTGTATTTAGATCCCATGCCTTATACATAGGATAATAGAGCACTGCAATAGAACACCCTTTTAAAAACTGGATTGAAAGTCTCTTCAATTAAATTCACTTTTTTAAATAATGAAGAATGCCATTTATATTCCATGAATTTTGGGAGTACCGAGTCATTGCCATGTAAATTTAGTTTTTAATTGTAACTATCTGATTGTGATCCCATTGCAAAAAGATGTTGGCTACCATTGCACTATATGCTATGTAGTAATAGTAGGCCCTACCACAAATTGAGTTCAAATACCATTTTTGAGACCACATACAATGAATGAAGCCATAAAGCAAAAGTAGTGATTTCAAGCCAATTACAATTCTTTATGAAATTACCACAACTTGTAAAAGACACTCAACTTAATTGCACCCGCACACACATGCTGTTGAAATCACAAACTCAACTGTATTCTTTGACTCAATTTTTTTAAATGGTACCAAGTTAAAACAACCTCGACTCCTAGTGTAATGTAAAGTGAATTGGGAGAATCAACCCCCACACTGGGACCAAAGATAAAAAACAAAAACAAAAGTTTGCCACTATTTTTGAACATGGTGGGTCGCTCTAGACTAATTTGGGGTCACAAACCCCAAATATAGAATTAAAATTTCCAAAAACAATCACCCAAACCCCCAAAATGAGAAAACCAGAAAAATGGCAGGTCCCAGTGTGGGGGTTGGTTCTCCCTCCCCGTGCAAAGTAGCCCTGTGAAGGTGTTGGACAACATTGACTATTTAACATGATTAGTAAGATTAATCACTTACACTACAACAATTTATTGTTCAGACCAAGTTAAGTTCATCAGTTAGCAGATGGTGTATATGACCATACTTAGGCCTACTTTACATTAGGACTCAACTCAATTGTTGATTGGAACCCAATTAACAAGTAATTTAGTCAAGAATCATATGGATGGTAGAGATGCATGAGATCCAATAATGAGGGTGCATTTGAGATGTTTGAGCCCCAATTTTGAATCTAGGGTTAACCCTTAAACAATATATGCTTTCTTGATACCACACCCAAAATCTCTTTTAAATTCCATTTTAAGCATGATTCTGTTTTTAATTTACTTTGGCTCTATTTTCAAGAAGTATAGATCTCTCTAAGGTGCTCGGTTTGGCATTTTAAAAACCCCATTTGGTGCAATGGAGTAGAAGTTATGAGCAAGATTCTCTTCAAATATAACCAAGCCCGTGGGGCTTGCATTGTCGTTTAAGGGTTAAGAAAAACCTCAACACAATTTCCTTGGGCCGGCTTGAAATTTTGACGCCAAATTTGTACTACGTAGATTGCTACATAAAATGAGGAGTTTGGGTTTGGCTTTAGTGTAAAGTCCTTTGGTCCAATTTGCCAAATTTAAAGGATCCTATTGGTTGAAATTTTTCGACGTGTAGGTCTGATGCCCTCATGTAAAGTGGGCTTTACACATACTAGTAAAGACCAATGAACCTCAAAGATGAACCATATGTGTGGTCACAAAGTTTTCAAAAAACAACCAGTGAGTTTCTTAAGACAATTGCATTCGAATCCTCTTCTCAAAATCGGTAAAGATTTTTGGCAAAAATCAAGGCAAAAATTTGCGAATTTTTTTTTGGCTGCTCCATCCTAAGATTAAGCCCATTAGTAGTGTTGGTATTCCTATTTCTGAACCTGATATATAATCCAGATCAAAATTATTCTAGAAAGAAGAGTATGGCTAGTATTTATAGCATAGTAAAGCAGTGCAATAGAACACCCTTTTTAAAGTTGAATCAAAAAAGAATCTTCACTTAAATCCATTTTTTAAAGTAATGAAGGAATGCCATTTGTATTCCATGAAAATTGGAGCTACCGTGTCATTGCCACATACATACTGTTGTAATCATTGCTAATTGTAACTAGACTATGCTCCCATTACAAAAGGGTGTTGCCTCACATTGCTCTATTATGCCATGTTCACAAACAATATACACCAGCCTGAAACGCTCTGATGGCAAAAAGCTTTCCCAAATCAAACTGGGACCTCAATTTTTAACAATAAAATTGAAGATTCCAATCACTAGTTACAGCCGCTCTCCATGAAGCACCTTGCCCTGCTAATGTAGAAAATAAATAACCGGTTCACTGTTCAATGTCCTCTTATTTTCACTTTAATAAAAGTGACAGCAGGTTTGTGAAAGACATCGGCCTTGGTTTGAGGAAGTGCCAAGCCCGTTCAACTGCACAAGCACCCATTCTCTAATTCAATGCATGGTGTAAAATCAGTTTATTGACTCTGACCAAAGGGAAGAGGCATTGGGAATACACTCAATTTTTTGAGCTTAACACCACTATAGCAAATATATTTTGTCCATGATTCCACTGAAATGCATTCTCATTTTTCAACCTTTCTATTATGGTTTAGAGCTCCTCGTAGCGTAGCCTCTTGTTCTCTGCAGAGTGGACACAGGTTTTTCATGGGGATCCTCCTTTAGGCCCTCTTTTACACTAGAGGTGAGAAGCCGTGGAGAAAGCCTCACAAGGGCCATGCTCATTCTTGAGAAGCCAACCTTTGAACTTAACGGCCTTTGGATATACTGTAAAGTGAGAAGGGGCCACAAAATAAAGTGCCATTAAAAAAAAAAATTCTTGCGTATTTCTTAAAAAATAAAAAATGATGGTTGTAAGAATTTTGGCCAAACGGCCCCCCAGATTTTGCGTTAAACCGACCTCAAGAGGTGGGCTTGACGCAAAATCCGGGGGCCTTGAAAAATGTTCACTTTTCTTGCCATGAAGAACAAAAGTGTTGCCCATGTCATTTATTCCTCCTTCAGTTCCTTGGACTGAAAATTTTGGGTGTAAAGTGACATTCTTTGATCTTCTCGATTTTTAGGTTTTCCATTGGCTCAAATTTCTCTTCACGGCTTCTTGCCTCTAGTGTAAAGAGGCCCTCACTTGCACTGCAGGGCTGTGTGACTAGCTTGAATGAGCCGGAGGTGCGTACATCTGACGCCGAAAATCTAGAGACTCTTTCTATTCCAGAGCCGGGGCATCTTTCATATCCCGAGGTCATCTTGCAAACAAACTAGCCAGTCCAGATCGTTTTAGGAAAGCTCAAATCAGGCTTCAGTTGGAATCATTAACTAGTCAATTACAGAAACTCCAGACACTTGTCAAATTGGATGAGACTGATGTCAACACTCCACGAGTTCGTTGCTTGGTCAGTTTTTTATTTATGGAAATCAGCTTTTTGTTGTGCTACTCATTGCCTGACCACGATGTCACATAGAACAGTCAATATCCACAGGGTCGGTGGTTGCCATTCACACCTCTTTCGAGAAGTTTGATTTTTTGAAGACTGAGAACATGGGGAGAGAATCGTGGAGCCAATCGTGAAGCCGCTGTGACTCTCTTTGTGAAGAATGAGAATGGCCTCTTTTCCACGGCTTTGCAATCTTCACGATCATTCTTTATCTCTGAAGGAGAAGAATGAAACTCTCAATCTTCAAAGAATGGGTTCTCCATAATTCAAGGAGAAAGTGTCATGCATGTAAGATTGAGAATGGGAAAAAAGAGGTGTGACCCTTTTTTGTTTCACTGGAGAATTTCCTCAGTTTTACAAGAAGAAGTTGGTTTGTTCATAGAGGTCATTGGTTTCATTCAGAATTGAATCAATTTTTTTTCCTCTTAACACTGGAGATTTGCACACGTGTATTTTTTTCAAATTTAAATTTGGTATTCAATAGAGTTTGCTAATGTCAAGAATTTGCTAGGTTAAGATCAGTTTTAGAATTTCATTTGTAGGATTTGATTGAAGGCCAAAGGTCCACCCCAACTTGTACAAGATTAAGATGAGAATGATGATGAGAAAGTGTTGTAATGAAGAAAATGTGAGTTTAGGGTTCATTTTTTAACCTACTTCTACAAATTCTTCTACTGCCCCTGCAAGATGTCTCTCAAGATTGGTAAATGAATCCCTAAACTTCTTAGAAATTTGCCACAACACACTGGCGTTAAGAAATATATTGAAGTCATCATGTAGTTCCTAGAGTTTAAAAACAAAGAATTCTTGTTTGCAAACACTAAAGTCAACCATGAGAGGAATTTAAGGTCTTATGTGTTGCTCATCCAATTGTATCGTACCCCATTTACTAGTGTCTACCTATAAAAGGGGGAGTAGTCCTACACCAATGGTTCTTTGTCCGGTGGGCACTGCATTTTGGGAGGTCTAACAACACTTCATTCAAGTCGGCCTCGAAAGAGGACCGGACTATCTATCAATCGATTTATCAATTGATCCATCCATCTATCGATCTATTCGTCCCTACATCTATCCATCCATTCATCTACCCATCTATTCATCTATCTATCCATCCATCTATCTATTCATCCCCATTATACTAAACCAACTTGCCTTTGAGGCACGTTAAACAAGTATAGGACTTTAATGGCATTGATCACATCAATGTCTTCAAAAAGATCTTCTAAGGCACTACATTTGCTTCCGCATATAAATGTTGAAAAACTACGGCAATCACAAGATCAATACTTGATGGTCTCCTAATCATGGCTAGACTATCAAATTTGGACACCTTGGAGCGAAAATAAGAGCACTAGGGGTCACTAATTGATACCCTTTGCATATCCATCAATACATGTTTGATACCTATTCATATTTATAGTTGACCAACGAGTTTTTGCTAACATTCTAAGCCGCTTGACCCCTAATAAGTTCGACAACCATATTTTGGATGTTTTTGGGATAACTGCAACTTCAAAGCCCAATATCTTTGTAGCAGGTGTTTGATTTCAATAAAACTTGTTGAAAAAGATGCCTTTACTAGTTTAGTTTTTGTAGTAAAATTTTCAGATCAATCCAAGTTGTAATGAAATTTTGGGAATCATTTTAGTACATGGAGGGATCAATTTTGGTTCACCAACATGCATTTTGCACTTTTAGATGGCTGCAACTCTTCGGAGACTTTTTTCTCCTTCATCCAATGTCCATTTTCAATAAAAATTTGTTAGGTTCCATTTCCCTTAAAGTCTAGTTATTAAAGTAACATTTTCATGTCAATCCAAATTAATTTGAATGTTTGGGAATCAATTTAGGGTATGAGTAAATTTTGGACATTTTTCCCTTTTTGGGTCTAATGGGTCACATTTCAAAGCAGTTTATCAGATTTACAACACAGGAGCGAAGGTAATCAGCACACATGAACGGCACATACACTCAATGCAAAGGCTTTGAATCAAGGAGGGACTCATATCTTCAAAGACATACAAGAGTTTTAGATGATGGAACATTAACGTTTTATGCGGGTTACAATATATATACCAGGGCAAAGAAATGGTATCATTACATTGACTGTACATAAACTATACAGGCATGATACTCCACTCTAAAGCTTCTGAGACATTAAATAGTAGATGTCAGATACAAATACAAAGTGGCTACACGTATTCTACCTCATCTAAGTAACTCGAGAGTAACTCAGCTTTCCAACTTGGCTCAAAACTGTGCTGACTTACGTTCCTCCCTCAAGAATTGTAAAACACTGCTGTCATTGTAGGACCGCATTGGGGAATTAATCATCCTCAGCAATCTTACAGTACAGCAGGCAGTGTTTCTTGTCGACTAGTACCTCCACCGTCCACAGGAGTGGTCAAGCAATCCAGTAGTGAAGAGACTCCAGGAAGTTCACGGATTACTCGAGCCTCGTCATATGCTCGCCTGTGGGCGAACGAGCTGGGAGGTTTTATCCCTTTCAGCTGCAGATCAGTTTGCACATCAGTATTTGCCTATATTTCGGTTTGGGAAGCATGGGAGTAGAGAAACGCAGGTTTTAATCGACACTCCTGCCAATCCCAGACTCAGAAAAAGTCTCTAATCCTCTGAGATTCCTCAACAAGAGAGATTCCAGTAATGAATAGAACATGAAGATCACTGAGACAGATATGTAACCAACCTGGATGTATCCGCAGCACCAGAAGCAGTGACTTCCTCCAATTTCTTCGCAGTGATGTCTTCACCAACTTGTTCCTCAAAGGTATTTGGCTCGTCACCTTCAAATGCAGCTCGCGCAGATTCACGTTCATCCTCGAAGAAGGGAACGACTTCCTTTGGAGCTGCAGAACCATTGCTAGGTTTTTCTGACTGAGTGGTCGATTCAACAGCAGATTTGGCTTCCTCTGCACCCGTCTTAAGGTCAGAACTAACTGACTTGGCGTCTGACTCGAGATCGGATGACACTTCCTCTGCCTTCGACTTCAGGTCGGAAGTAGCTTCCTCTGCCTTCGACTTAAGGTCGGAGGTAGCTTCCTCTCCCTTAGACTGAAGATCCTCTGCACCCGATTTAAGGTCGGAGGTAGCTTCCTCTGCCTTTGACTGAAGATCCTCTGCACCCGACTTAAGGTCAGATGTGACTGCCTCTACATTCGATTGAAGCTCCTTTGCACCAGATTTGAGGTCAGCAGTGATTCCTTCTAGGTCTGGAATTTCCACTCCAATCTTCTCTGCTTCCTCTCCGAGCTTCTCTTTAGCTTTCTCTGCCAATGTCTCAGGTGTGACAGAGTCTACGTTCAATTCCCTCTCTAACACCGCGGCCCCGGTTCCAACGGCTGCTTTAACCTCACTTTCTTTAGGAAGAAGAACCCTTCCTACTTCCTGCAGAATTTTCAAGGCACAACTTAGACGAAATAATAGTTCAGAAAATAGGATGGTGAGGGATTTCAATATCATACGCATTGCCACTCTTATCTCACTCGGAGACCATTGTGCGCAAAGACCAGTGACTCAGATAGATTGATTATTTGTAGCTACCAAAGGTCAGCTGCTTGCTTTAACTAATATAGGGCTTCCGATGACCTATGTTGAAGTTAGGAGAGGAAACAAGTCAAGGTACCATTTCGTATGATTCGAGTAACAAGATATTGGGCACCTAAGGTAGAAAAAAATTTAAAGCGTGAAAGTACCTTTATTTCTGCAACGAACTCCTTCGGCGCAATCTTCGAGTCCAAAAATGATTTGATTTCTGCTACGGTTCTTTTTCGGTCCTGCAACCCGTCTCACGCTTCTATGTTAAAAACAGGAGAGAAAACAAGCGACCACCTTGCCTTAATCAATGAGCAGCTTCCCAGAAAAGCCTGCCCTATTCTTCTTTCTCATGTAAAAAGGTCACAACAGGAAGATAGGAGCTCACCTCGGCAAAGAGAAACTTCTTGATAAACAATTGCAGCAATGCAACTGTTCCCAGTACCTGTAGGGTAGTCTCTACCTGCTCGTTTCAATGTTACACAGGATACAGTCAGTAAAGCCTGGTAACGAAGTAGAGCATTTATCTTACGTTCATGTGGTCGTTCACGTGAGGTGAAGCCTCACTTCAAAATGGCTCACAAAATGTGATCATCAAGAGCTTAGTAAGATGCGAGATATTACCTCAGAGAAAGCAACGATACCAACACCAGCGGCAGCAGCAACTCCAAGTGTCGTTGACAAGCTACCTTTGTCCTGAGATTGCATACAGACAAAATGTTGTTAGAACACTCGTCTAACGGTTGGATGCAAGGATGACATTCAAACATACATCCTTCTGCTACGGTGTATCTAAAACTCCATGCCGTAAAATAATCAAAAGTAAAGAGTAGTACCACGCCGTCACCGTTTCCAATTATACCCTTCAGACCGTCAATGTTGAGGTTGAAAGACTTGGCGGGCGTCGTCCATGGCAATTCCTTGTCCTGCGGTGATAAATATGAAATTATCAGCCAACGACTAAACACTTCCGAAAATCGAGGAAGGATAAAACTATTTCCCAGAAAGGTCAGTACTGAAAGAAAAAGGAGATTCGACGAGCCTCACCAGCCATCCATTCTGACCCTCAGCACCTCCTTTGATAGCATATGCGGACTTGAAGCCACTGTTGGCGAGGAGTTTTGCAACAACGGGAGCATTTCCATCAAATCTGTGCACATCAGGAAAATTCAGAATGGACGCGTTATCACACGCATTCAGTTGTCAACACAGGTAAACACGTCATGGCACAGATTGCAAAGAACCAAAGTAATCCAAAGTAATCTCTCCTTCTTTAACCTTATCGTCCACCAGAGAACAATTCACTACTTCTGTTTGCAAACCTAGGTAAATTTTTCAACACGTTTGTACATAACAACTCGCAATGGCTATTCGAAATTAGCTGGATCATCGTAACACTGACTAATTGGATCCCGTGGAATCAGAGGCGGCACAGCGCTTCGGTAATGACATACTCTACAATTGCAGCTCGAAAGAAGAAATTCTCAGCATCTATTCTTCAGAACCTCACGTTTGAAAAAATCAATGCATATTACCTGTCCAAGACGTAGAGAGTAGTGTCGTCCGCAATTTTGCACTTGGCGAGCACCTTGTCCACAAACTTGTCATCATTAGCATCATAAGCCACCTTGATGGCCGTCTTTCGGATCGATTTCAGGTTCGGGCTTCCCTCGGCTTTAACATCCGCAGTAGCACGAATATCCAGAAGCTGCGCGTTCTGCTCCGGGTCAGCCAGCTTCTCATAAGCTTCCACAACCGATACGGAACCAGACGACGTCGTTCCCGCAAACGCTCGGGATGCAATGAAAGGCACGGCCACAGCAAACAGTCCAGCTACCAGAGTCAACGGATTCGCAGAGGCAAAATCCGTGGCGCCATCCAAGTCGATAGCGGGCAAGTCGACGGAGGGCAACTCAAAGGAAGGCAACTCTAAGGAAGGCAACGAGGGCGCGCTCTCCGACGCACTCTCCGACGCTTTCTTCACGAAGTCGTCGTAATTCACCGCCGCCAACGCCGCTGGTGGAGCCGACGCAAGAATCGACGCAGCCAAAGCAGACGCCGGGCGAAAGAACGGAATCACAAAGGGAAAACTCTTTCGCACCTTCCTTTGAGAGGAGCCCGACGGTGAAGCCGCAACCACCACAGGGGAAGTAGCAATAGCGCGCGGAAGGACCTCCATTGCGCTGCACTACCGTGGACAGCACCAATAGCGAAGATCGAACTTCAAAATGAGAAAACAACCAAACCAGAGCAATGCTAATAAGAACTCTTCACCAACCGAAACAGAGCAATGATAAGCAGAACTCTCCACCGATGGATTTGTGCAAACCTGACGATGTACTGCAACCTGGCGATGTACTAAGGTGTACGAGTTGCCGAATTACTGATGGAGCAAGGGTATAGCGAGAGATCAGAAAAAATGAGAGGTGACGCACGGCTGCTTTATCCGCTCGCCATCGCGGCCTCTCGTTCCGTGGCCCCACGTGTCGATCGACCTTTTTGAGCCCTTCATGCTGGCTGCCACTTTTCCTCTCGCCGTTCTTCCGATCCCCGCCAATCATCGTAGCGCTCCACTCCCCCGCCCTATCGCCATAGCCATCGCCATCGCTGCTTTCAAGCGTTTGAAAATCACTCGCGCCATCTGTGCCTCAAATCTTGTCAGGGTGTTTGATGGCTTGGTTCGTGTTCGAGCTGCGGGAGCTCTAGAAATCAATAAATCGACCCGAAGCAGGGACTTGGATTAACTTATCCTTGTCGAACGGCGACATCTGAACGTCCTGCCCACGATGCTGAGCGCTTTCTCGTAAGGGTTGGGCTGATCGTTTCCGATGGCGTGCAAGCTGCGTCCGCCGAAAGAACGTAGCCCTGTCCATTGGTTTCACTTTGTGTAATCGATTCCCACGATGAGGTCGGAAGGCTCCAAGCCGGCTTCTCCAAGAGCGCTGTAAACAAAGCAGCCCCCTTCATGTCCAAATTTGTGTGATCGAATGGATCCATGTCGAATTACTGTACATGGTGGTATATATATGCACTTTATTCAGTCTAGGTGCATATTCAAGGCATCATGATTCCAGGCTTGTATTTACTGATTTAGAAGAATGTATGCATTTAGAAGTATGGTTTGCAATGAGGCTGTATGCACTGCCGACAAGGGAAATTATTGCGCAGGATTCTGTTATATGCCCGCCCGAGGTTATATGCCCAGGTGAAGTGTTTAAACATTTAAACTTGATGTAACTCACATAAATAATATTCAAGATATGTGGATATGTTGTAAAGGGGGAGGCCCCCATCGGAGGGACTCCCGGCCTGTGAGGGACCCGACCCGAGGAGGGCGGGAGCCCGACGAGGGAGGGGCACGAGCTGGCCGGGAGTCCCAACGATGGGGGCCTCACCCGGCGTAACTAGCCCCCTGGAAATAAAACCCTGGGCAGATTCGGGCAGGGCGGGCAGACTTGGCAGTCGGCACTTGGGCAGTCAGTACGCAGTCAGTTTTGTGTAGGCTCACAGGGAATTCCCTGTGAGCCTATACGAAGCTACAATGCTTCAAGTCATTTCACGAAGGGAGAGCCTCCCAAACCTTAAACGTTTATTTCCAGGGGTAGTTACGATTTCAAGAAATCAATCTATAATCCTTAGAAGGTGCCCGTTACTTTCAAGAGCTTGAAATCACTCGCGACTTCTACTGTGTCCTGAATTTTGTCAGTTTGTCCGCAGATCTTGTTTAAGTTGCCGGACTTTGAGAAATAATTTTTTAATCCTAATTTCTGAGTGAGTCGGGCGAGAAGATCTTACTGGTGCCATATCTGCGCCCGTTGCTTTCAAGAGTTTAGGATAGTTACTAGCGACTTCTGTGTCAATAAGCGTGAGCGTGGTCCTTGTTTAATTTGCGGGAGCTTTAGAAATCAATCTTTAATCTCGGAGTGAATTCTTTCCATGTGAGCAATGTATGAGACAAGTAGAATGGTAGCATGGGCGAGGCGATCTGAAAGCATCTGCGCCTGTTATGATACTTTAAAGAGTTTGAAATTACTCGCGACTTCTGTGTCCCGTGTGTGCAATGGTTGAGAGCCTGGTTCTTGTTTAAGTTGCGGGAGCTCTAGAAATTAATCTGCAATTTCTGAGTGAGTTCTTTCCATGTTTAAGATGAGGACAAAGTAGGGCGAGATAGTGGTATTTGGAGCTTTCGATTTGTGGCATTCTGTAGGAGTTTTGGATTTTGGAGTCTAGTGTGACAGATATTTTCTTCAAGAGTGTTGAGTATTTTGGTGGTGAGGTTTCTTTGGCGTGTTACTGCTTTGCACCTTCTTCAATGGCTTCTTATGATCCGTTCTTTAATGTTGAGTTCTGTGATATCTGTGTTAACGTTTTTATTCTCCTTTACTATGCAAGGTTCTTTTCAAATTTCTGCCTGTTTTCATCAAGGTTTTCATAGCCGATTTCATGTCCTACTGGGCGATGAGAAATGTTATTAGTTTTTCTGTAGTTTGTCTTACTAGAGTCTCCGTTAACGACGAGTGGAAGGGCAATCTGATCTTTCTTTCTTATAACATCAACCAAATCGTGCTGGAGAAATTAGGCGTGATATGCCAGCGAAACAGAATGTGTAAATCCTGCACCCTATGAAACTCAACATATCACAACAGATTGGGATCGGTACATGTGTTTAACAGATTTACCTTATCGAAGTGTTCTTTCAGCGAGTTCTGGCATGAGAGCAGTCTGTTGCAAACATGAGGAAAGTTCGGTATGAGCTCAAGCGGACTGTGAGAAAGAAAAATTTGTGAACATCAAACATTCCACCGTCTCCAATAATGTTTGTACATGACGAAGCCTTTGCAGACTCGGATTAAGCTCAAGGCTGTGCGTGTACTCGAGATGCAATGGAAGCACAATTGCATGTACTGTACTGTACTGTACAAGACGAATATCATTTCAACGATCAAACTCATACTGCATGCTCACAATCCGCCGATCATCATGTTATTCGATGGAGAATAATTTGCAAACGGGGCTTGCTCAAAAGCCACAGGACATGGTGGCAACGCCGTTGACAACAACGAAACAGCCAGACACTTCTGTAAGGCACGCTTGCGTTGCATTGCAGCTGCATCCGCCTACTCCCCCAACCTCACACTCTACTTGCGTATCGGAAGGGCAGTTCAATCTCATCCCTGGCCAACAAGCTGGCATTCAAACACACAACGATTAATGCTCTTCGTTAATTACAAGACGTATCTGGTGCCTCGACACAGAACGCTTGAGTGATTGAAGGGGAATATTGACTTACTCTGCCCTGTAGTCTGGACCGCAAGAAGTCTGCTGCTTTCGACCAACTCTGTTAATCAACAATTTCAACATCGCAAACAGCTGATCAGCTATCTAAGTATCCGTTATCGTCTCTTCTACTTTTTCCAAACAACGCTGGGAGCAAATACAATGAGTGATCTGCTTACGCACGAGAAGAAAACAAGAATGTCGTAACCATGGCCGCCAGCATCCATTTCAGATACAGACTTGTAGCCATGTAGGTCTCAATTCCGTGAATCCACAAATAATGACCGCTCCAATATCGTCAGAGAGACGAAGCACAAGTTCCTAGCCGCTTGTAAGCTGGAAATTTCCCTCTGGCCTTTTTATGCAACAATGCTGAAGTACCTCATCAATAGAACGTTATATCTACCAACATATCTACCCTCGTTTCCATTCGCTGACAACTGACTGCTGGAAAATAAGGTTAATGATGAAGACTGACGTTTCGCTTCAGCCTTATTGAATTTCGGCTGAAAGGTTAAATCCGGATGTAGTGCTGAAGGTACATGAGCATGTAATTTGTCCCTATTATGAGGTGAATTTTTTCAAGACGTCGTAATTTCATGAGAATGGAGATTAGGTAATCAAGCGTTGTCAATATTTGTCGTGGCTTCATCTACTGTCTTTCCCACATTTGCATGTAATTCTGATAGTTGCAAGTTGTTCTATCATGTTGCGAAGCTTCGGCTGTGGCAAATTAAGGTAGGGTTTCCAGAGGCTCATAAACTTGAGGTTAAGCATGGTTTTTAGGAAGCAAAAAGTTGACAAAGAGTCAGTCATCGGATGTTAAAATACCTTTACTTTCATGCAAAAAGCTCACAACTATTTATACCTGTTGGTTGCACTGTTGTAGCTGGTGTGCAGTGTATTGAACAATACCCGGAAGAAATGTTACGTAATTTTTACTTAACTCCAGTTCTACTAAATAACATACAGTGAACTTCAAGTAACCACTAGGAGTTCAATTTTAGAGCAATTATCCACATATCTTTTACTTTTCACAACTTTATCTTTAGTTATATAAATAGGTGAAAATCCCTATTTTATAAATAATTTTATGTTGGACGTTTAGGGTTTGTTGATGCAAGCATTCTCATGAAATTTGTATTTGGATTTCTATGTAGAGATAGTCCTAGTGTATGCTCCAGTCAGCTCGGTGTCAGGCAACCAAGCGTTAGCCCTACTTTTGAATCGTCCTGCTCATTAATTAAGCTTACGCTTTAGCTATTGCGTTTGCGTATTCAGATTTATGCAGGCCCGGTGGCATGATTCGACTCGGTTGATCAGGGCTTTAAGGGACGGGCTTTAAGAATGAAGCCATAATTGCTCTAAGCGGTGGATTGTGCGGTATGCCTCCGCTTCAATTGATTCCCTGGTTGTTGCATATCTTTTGCGTTTGTTTGCGAAACGCTAGGTTACAGTTGAACAGAGTTGTCAAAGAATGTGTACTGCTGTCGTCGAGAGCGAATTATCGTTCAGCTTGCCATGGATATTTTGAGCGATTCAATTGATTCCCCGATTGTTGCATCACTTTTGCGCTTGTTTGCGAAATGCTGGTCTGCAGTTGATGCATCAGAACAGAATCGTCAGAGCATGTATCGCGGTGAGATGTTGTAGTCCCGTGCTATTGAATTTGTATCATCGAATTGTTGTTGGCGGCCTTGTCAAGGTGAATGCAGCGGTGTTATTTTTGGTGTTTGTGATCATGCTAAATTGCTATGTCATTTTTTTTTAAATTACTTTTTAAATTAGAAACGAATCATCACTTTTGTTCTATCGTCGTCGCGTTTGATTCGTCGACGGTGGACGGGGGGCAATGAACGGTGTTCACAATCAGGACATATGAAACATCGAAGTCTTTTACTTTTAGGGTCTATAAGCCCCAGTCTGTCTGCCACATTGATAATTTCGGTCTGTACAGTACCCGAAAGAAATGTTACGTAATTTTTACTTAACTCTAGTTCTACTAGATAACATACAGTGAACTTCAACTGACCACTAGGAGTTCAAATTTAAAGCAATTATCCACATATCTTTTACTTTTCACAACTTTACCTTTAGTTCTATACATAGGTGAAAATCCCAAGGCAATTGCATCATGAGGTTGTTTAGGTTGTATTTGACAATAATTTGCTTCTATGTGCGCAGCAGCTGGTGCCTTGAGAATCTGAGATGGCCGAGCGGTGTGGCACCTGCTGTAAAGGCTCTCAGCCAATTCGCAAGCGTTTCGATGATCCAATCGTATGTGCATGTGGAGCACCCTTCTTCTCGCAGATTGTTGTGGAAAACAGCTTACCTACCAGTGGAAGATGCCGGATTGTAAGTTGTGGAAATTCTTTGGTTTCGATACAATTCACTTTAGTTCGATTGGAATCTTTTTTTTATTTGAGGATATGTTTTTGACCTTACATGGTGATGCAGGGAATTCCTATAGACTTTATGGAAGACCATGGCTCTAAGTTCGATAAGACAGTGACGTTGCAAGAAGAAGAAAACATGGAAACACATAGGGTGCAGATTGGAGGCAACCTTTTTGTGGGATTTGGATTCGAGTGGAGAGATTTTGCACAGGCGCACAATGTTGGCATTGGGCAGGTTGTTGTCTTCACCTTGGTTGCGAGATCACGGTTTTTGGTACAAATCTACAAGTTGGGCAACCCATCCTCAAAGGCTGCGAAACCTAATGCTGAGCTTGAACAAGCTCCTACAGTGCCGCCACTAGTTACTCCGAAGGTAGAGGACGACGATGATGACATTATTGAGGTTTGTGCGGCTCAGGATTGGTTGGTAGCAAAAGCTTCAAGAAGCAATTCGGTAAACCCTAATCTTCCCTCAAAAGTGAAGGCGGAGGAAGTTTTTTCAGAAACCGGTAGTGGACAACCTGCTCAAGCACCTGACAAACACGGTAGGGTTGATGTTAAGGGGCGGCAGAGCGTGATTTCAGAAACCGTGAGTGGAAAAACTGACAAACACGGTAGGGTTGATGATAAGGGGCGGCAGAGCGTGATTTCAGAAACCCTAAGTGGACAAGCTGCCCGAGCATCTGACAAACACGGTAGGGTTGATGTTAAGGGGCGGCAGAAGTGCGTGATTGTTCCCAAGACGGAGAATGGTTCAGATGGTATGGATGTCTCTGATGGCATTGTGGAGGCTTCAGATTCCTCCAGACGGAAAAAAAGTTTGGTTTAGATGGTATGGATGTCTCTGATGGCATTGTGGAGGCTTCAGATTCCTCCAGACGGAAAAAAAGTTTGGTTTAGATGGTATGGATGTCTCTGATGGCATTGTGGAGGCTTCAGATTCTTCCAGACGGAAAAAAAAGTTTGGTTTAGATGGTATGGATGTCTCTGATGGCATTGTGGAGGCTTCAGATTCCTCCAGACGGAAAAAGAAGTTTGGCGGGGCAGATTTTGAGATCATGCATGAAGGACATCCCTTGCGGCGCTCAGGCGAACGTCCTGTATGGAAAACTCCAGCTGCGGAAGAGGGAGGTCAGGCATCACCTTGTGAGGGCTCCAGTGACAATGAAGAGAATGGAGAATCCAATGTATCTTCACCCTCAACCTCAGACTCTGCGTGGTCTCCTGGAAAATCTTATTCACCGCATGTTAGGAAGTATGCAGCATCAGGTGATAGCAACACAGAGGACGAGGAAGATGATGAGGATGGGGTTGATGATCATCTGGTTTTGAATAAAATTGCAGGAAAGAAGCGCTTCTCTGCAAGTGGAAGCACTTCTTTGGATGAAGCCAAGAGGAAAAGAAGCAAGATTAGATCAGAGATTGATGTTCCAAGTGCTGATGATGAGATGAATGTTGTTAACAAGAATGGTCTTCTTGTCGTGGGTCATATTGTCAAAAGACACGGGCGCGATTGGCATGAGGCAGGGACAAAGAGGGGCCGAACATACGTCTCTAAACGACGTCCCGTGACTGAAGCTGAGAAAGCCAAGACCTTGGATAAAGCGCTACAAGTTCAAATATCTCATCCCAGTTTCTTAAAACAACTTCATAAAGACAGCTGTTACCGGGCCCTCCAGTTGGTAAGCCTTACTCTCCCAATGTTGTGTTTTTGGGTTTAAATACTTTGGGTTAGGATAGAGCTGCTCTGTGGGCATTGTAATGAAATTCCCAGCATGTTCTTGTAGTTAGATGGCACGTTCATGTCCATGTTCATGTTCACGTTCACGTTCATATCCCAGCATGTTCATGTTGTTGATATGTAAACCTTGAAATAATTATCGTTTTTTTAAAAGAATTTGACGAGTAGATTTTTTCTCCTTTTGCAGTTTCCTCCAGCTCCATTCTACAAGGCCAACATGGTCTCTGCAACAAAAGGTTCATACAAGGCGTCGCTCATTGATCAGGAAGGGAAAACTTGGTCAACAAGAATTATGGGAAAGAAGATCTTCTGGAAGCACTTCACTCTTGATCATTATCTTGAAGAAGATGATGTTGTCGTGTTTGAAATGACAGATCCAAGACCAGAAAGCGTCACGTTTCTTGTTCACATTTTTCGTGTTGTGGATGTTAAGATGACCCTAACTGGGAAGGAAGGTTGGGCTATCCATTACAACGTTGTTGAGGGTACAAAGAAACAATACTTTGAGGAGAAGAGACGATTGCTTAAGGTCAGTAAATGACTAAATTTAGTTCATAATCTGGTAAATGAATAATTCATGTGCTCTTGTTATTAGTGTTAGCTAAGTCACCTTACATATCTCTTGATGTGACAGGTTTACAGCTCATTGACATACAGATAACATGCACTCCTCTCCTTTTAAGTACTACTTGTGATATACTAAAAATGATTTTTCTGCAGGCTCAGGGACTGAAAAAGCTGCGGAAACAGAACCAAAAGAAAGCACGTAAGGATGGGTTGCCAAACCCCGAGAACGATTCTGGAATCACTGAATATTTCAGGAGAAAGAAGAGTATTGAAAGATCACCCAAGTCACAGGGCAAGGGTAAAGGGCTGCAGGAGGAACATGCATTGGATGAACTGGAGCAACAGCCCCCTCGTTCTTTTAAGAGACCAACCACATGTCTCAGACGTCAAGAAATCAATCAAAGTTCTGGTGAGTCAAATACCACTCCCAGCAAGAGCGCTGGCTCTGTAAAGCAAGAAATTGAAGAGGCTCCACCTCTGGCATCTGTAGGGATTCTCATTGGGAATGCAGTCAATTCTGTTACCGAACCCTGTGTCTTGAAAGAAGTTTTCGGGGGAGAGGAATCTGATTGAATTCTTAAAAGCTTCAGGGAAATTCTTACCCTTTTTTACTGTACATAATACGGCGCTTTTACAATCTCTCTGTGAAATCACCACTGCCGTGAATGATTCTCATGTGCATATTGCATTGTAATAACTTATTTTTGTCATTACAAAGGGCGGCATGTTTTTCATCAAAATGCTTTTGGGAGAATAGAGTTAACCGAAAAGAAGGCCATGGAACCTCCCTTTTCAACCTCCTTCTAACCTCTCTTTTCAGCTATAGTTGGGTTGGATAGTGTCGTGTCATAACTTGTCCCCTTGTGGGCCATGAGCTTGGAGCTTCGGTAGGAGGTGTGGGAGTCATTGTTAGATGTGGAAAATAATGACAGTGGCTTGCTTTAGATTGTCTCCCAACTCATCGTGAACTAGTTTTTGGTCTATTTATATTTCCATGAGTTCAAGAGGAGTTCAAGAGGAGTTTGCTAAGACTTTCCTCTTTGAACTGACTTTTCGGTTAACTCTATTGTCAGTTCCAGAGACGAAGTCTTCCGCCTGAAATGCTCTAATTTGAGTTCCATATGACTGATTGGAGTTATCCTTAAAGTCCATCAAATTTTGAAGAAGATACCATGAATTTTTTTTTATTATACTCTTATTTCTTCACTCCAAATAGTTAGAAGGTGTGGAAGATCTTGATGGTCTATCATTATTAGGTGTGTAAGATGTGTGTAAGAGCTTGGTGGTCTTCAAAACTTTCTTAGCACGAAGAAAGGAACTAAAAAACTTTTGAAGACCACTAAGCTCTTACACACCTAATAATGATAGACCACCAAGATCTTACAAACCTTTTAACTATTTAGAGTGAACAAATAAGAATATACTAATGCAAAATTCTTTGTGAATTCATCAAATTCAAGGTGACTTTAAGGAGAACTCAATTGAGTTGTTTGGTCAAACATGTTTCATCTTTTTATTTCTTTGTCTCACCCTACCATTAACCCGTAAACGTCGGGGCCATGACCACGGAATCAAGTTGTACCTGTCACACTCAATTTTGCCACTATGAATAAGATAAAAATTCAAATATATATTTTAGTAGATGAAGCCATGTGTCTACTACAAGCCATGACTTTTTCACAAGTTTTGCTGAAAATTTGAAATTACTATGATCTTTTGAAGAGACTGTAAAACAAATTCATAAAATATACTCAAAAATTTTAATTTTTTTACAAAAGGTGTAAATTACAATGAAGAAAAGAACAGTAAATGAAAATCATTCGTGTATCTAAATTTAGAAAAAATGTTATACCATGGTGACATCCACCAAACTTGTAACTCCAATAAAACATTCAATTTTTAAAGTTTTTCAAAAATTTAAAGTGGCGTAGAAACTAGACTTGGTAAGCTTCATTATGTTAGTGAAGTTCATTAAACTCATTTTCATAGTCTAAATTCAAATCCAAAATTCACCGGAGCTATCCTTAAAGTCCATCAAATTTTAAAGAAGATACCATGAATTTTTCTTTATTATACTCTTATTTCTTCACTCCAAATGGTTAGAAGGTGTGGAAGATCTTGGTGGTTTATCATTATTAGGATGTGTAAGAGGTGTGTAAGAGCTTGGTGGTTTTCAAAAGTTTTTTAGCTCCTTTCTTGGTGCTAAAAAACTTTTGAAAACTTTTGAAGGCAACCAAGCTCTTAGGCCTCCTTCCATGTGGGAATCGGTTGAGTGGAAGGCACTAGAAGACGAATATTGAGGTCTCAAGAACCACCCATGCTCCACCCATTTTGGTACAAATGAAATATATACTCTTGTCTTCTCCTGTTTTCACCCATTTCGGTAGAGTTTCCTCTTTTTGAGGACCGGCTATCCACACCGATCCCCACATGGAAGCCTACCTTTACACACCTCGTACACACCTAATAATAATAGACTACTAAAATCTTCCACACCTTTTAACTATTTAGACTGAACAAATAAGAGTATAGTAAAGCAATTTTTTTTGTAGATTCATCAAATTCAAAGTGACTTTATGGATAACTCAACTACGTAGTGAATTGTTATTACAACTCCTTGTGTAATTGGGACGTCACAAAATACTCAAAAGTAACTTGAATAACTTTAATTTAACTTGAAGAGGTGGCATGATCAATAAACGAAAAGAATTGGATGAAAATCCTTCATTTACTCTGTGATACTTCAGTTCACCATGGATCAGTTACATCCATTTACTAGTATATAGCTACAACGACATTTAAGGGTTGAATCCAAAGTTCCAATAATTCCAAAGTTCATTCCTAATTTGAAAAATTTATATTCAATTGGTTTTGAAATTGGTTTATTTCTTAACCCCTAAATGTCCACAATCTTGTCCAAATTTGGAGAATTACAAAGAGGCATAATAAAATGCAACTAAAAAAGATATTTTGAACTTGATGTATGAATAAAAGTTGTACATAATGAATTTTAGCCATACGGTTAGATCTATGATTGCTATCACCGATATTTTTGCATAAAACTTGAAACTTAAAATTCAAAATTCTTTTGTAATTTGATTATGAATAAAATATTAACAATACATGAATGAAATTTGTTGTGATATATTGAAATGTAATTCTCCAAGTGTAGAGAATTTTGGAGATTTTTTGGTTGGGGTTGAAGTACACTACGGGTGGTACACTTTGGGCAAAAAGTTTCAATACAATACATGTGCTATTTAGTACTTCATATACAATGAGCTTGATTATCTTATTAACTGAGAGGTTTTTTTTTGGTTTTCAACATTAACCATTTTAGAAACAATCTAATGGTCTCGTAGCACTAATTGATGGATGGAAATTTGCTACCATCGTGTCAAAACTTTCTGCAAAAAACAATTGCACTAAACAAACAATATCCTTTCAAGCAAAGACTTTAGACCATCACATACTACATATTTAAGAAACTATTGTAACACTCTTTTCACGTGCAAAACAACCAATTTAACTATATTATAGTTTAGAAGATATAGAGTACTTTTGCAAATTTTGAAACTTCTTACAGTACTTTCATTTTGAATAAAAGTACTAAAATAAAAGGTAATTAATGTGATGGAAACTTGGCAACTTGGCAACTTCTATTCATGTGATGAACATTTTTACTTTTAAGTAATAATAATTTAATTCAACATAAAATATTGAATAATGTATTTTTTACGAATATTTAAAGTTTTTCTTTTAAATTTTATTTATAAAAAATTTAACGGTTCTGATAATATTAAACTATATAGATGAAATTTAAAGATTACACATCACAACTTCCATATTTTATAAACTTCAAAAAATTCATAAATAATACATATTATAACACATCTAGTTTGTAACAAAAACCCTCAAGAGCTTTAGGGTTAAACTCCACTAAGGAGAATTTTTCAAAGTAGATCACCTCCACATTGTCTTAGTGTTGTAAAATTTGCTATTTGGAGAAAGTAACGATGATCCCTCAATCATTTCTTTTTCTTTTTTGAAGTTTATAATAAATAATTTTAACTAATTATGCTAAATTTTAAACTTCAAAAGTTAAAATAACAATCTATACAAATTTTCAAAGGTTAATTCATTAAAAAAATATCTAAAGTTTGTTCTGGAAATTTGACCATATGGATAATTTGTAAAGATGATGCTCTACATTTTGTTTACAGAACCAAACTTCATCAAACATATAGAAGGCACATAATTATTATTGCACATTTATATTTTGTCCAATACCCCTTGGACTTTTAAGGGTTAAATTTATTTGTTTGCATTTGTAGTGAGGTGCGCCTCAAAGGTTGGCATTCTTAAACCCACAACTCATTCAATTTTTTTTGATATGATCACCTTGTGTCTCAACTTTTTCACTATAACATAGTTTGAATGTGTGACAAGTGTGCTACACTAAAATGATAGTGTCACATTGAAGTGTACATGATATTCTTGTACAGTACCCGAAAGAAATGTTATATATTTTTTACTTAACTCTAGTTCTACTAGATAACATATAGTGAACTTCAAGTGACCACTAGGAGTTCAATTTTAAAGCAATTATTCACATATCTTTTACTTTTCACAACTTTACCTTTAATTCTATAAATAGGTGAAAATCCCAAGGCAATTGCTCTAAAATTGAACTCCTAGCGGTCACTTGAAGTTCACTATATATTATTTGGTAGAACTGGAGTTAAGTAAAAATTACGTAACATTTCTTCCGGGTACTGTACAAAAGGTCATTATTGAGTGTATTGTATATCCTTCAAAGAATGGGTACTAGGCAACAAGCCACCATAAAAAAAAACTCCAAAAATTGTGCCAATTTATTTTAAGTGACTTACAAAGAAAAATTTCACTTGCATGATTGGTAGAATGTAAACCACAACAGTCAGTTGAAACCGGTGTAAACCAAACCTTGAGTAACCATTGGTGCAAGTCCAGAGTTAGGACAAGCCACTTCATCACGTGACCCCCCAAATGTAAGGTAGTAATATAATAAACAGAGAAAATAACATTAGAAATGGGAATTCGTGCAAGGACTTCTTTTTCATAGAGAAAAGGAAAAATCATGAAGAAGTGATCCGATTGCATATTTTTATTCTAAGTAGATAACTTTATATGATTCAAAGTGAAAAGTTTGTCAAACATTGAAACCACTTCCTAAACTCTTCAATAATCAAGTATTTTGATAAACAATTTCGTGCAAGGAATCATCCAAAACCCATACTAGTTCATTCTGACCACAAATCGTGTCTATCCATTTAGACAATGCACCCTACAAATTCCAAGATTAGTTCAGTTTCAAAAAAAAATCACAACTTGCACCTAGAATTGGCACAGTTGTCAAACATTCCCCAAAGTTAGTGAAAGACGTATCCATTCCAAAACACGTCTGTAGTTTGATTCGTGGGATCCTCCATATTTCTACCTTAACGCAATTGAGGCTCATGCTTACGCTCTCACATATAGTTGCCTTACTCAACAAAGTGGCTTACCCTATACATAACCAACCTATTATTGAGCCCTTTTTTGAACAAATGTGTCACAAAATGATACTTAGGCTATTCACTCATGGGTTAAAACTCATAACCAAAGTTGTTCTTTAAGACCACTAGATCAACTAAAAATCTGAAATTGGACAGTCTTGATAAAAATATAAAAAGGGCACGTTAGGTTATGTCCCATAACTAGTTCAAGAATGCCATCCCTCACCAGTTATGTACACTACTTTTTGCTGATAGTGCGTGTGATACTAATTCCAAAGACACGCTCTATTTTGCAAAACCATGAAATTGGTGAAAGCTAATTTTTTTACTGAGTGGCTGAAATCTTCATTTCGCACTAAATTTACACTTTAGTGTCACCTTCACTAAAATTACCTTCCCTCCCTATAAACCCACACGCACCATCAGCAAAAAGTAGTGTAGTCCATAAAAGCCGAAGTGGTCCAAGAGCATTATTATTACCACAGTAATGCAGGGGTGATGGAAGAGAATTTCTCAACTGGGGAGGACTGCTCTTGCACCACTGCAGCATGGAAGCTCTGGGCAGCTTCGCACTTGCGGCCCTCGGCTTTCTGCAACAATCCCATTTGGTACCAAGCCTCCACATGAGTGGGCTCTGCTTGCAGTGCTTCTGCCACATAGCTCTTTGCCATTGCGATGGCGGACGGACCGTTCACTCGCCACAGCAGAGCCCCCAGCTTCACTTTGCTGTCCGCATACGCCGTGTCTAACGCGAGCGCATTTTTGTAACATACCATGGCCTCTTCTACGTGACCCTGCTCTTCATGTAGCAATCCTACACTCCAAACAAGTTACCCATAAGCTAAAATCGTCCACTCCCAATACCATAGCTTCCTAGCAACTTGGGCAGCTTTCTGCCTAATAATTAATTAAAGTGCAAAACACAGTTAGGAAATATATTGAAATCAGGTAGTAACATATACGAAGTAAAAAACTTAATTTTAAAACTATTTTTCATTTAATATGTATTTTAAAAAATTGGGCAAACTAGGTCAGAAATTTCCCTGAAGTTTAGGCACCCTTTTAATTATTTATTTTTCAACCAAACTGCTAGGAAGCTATAGTACCATTCAAATAAACCTGCCATAAGGTAACCACACTTAAAATAGTCCAAGTAAACACACATAAGGTAACCACTTTCAATATTGTTCATATAAACCAAACAAATAAGAAAGGGAACCACACCTAAAATCATTTAAATAAGGGTAGTTCTTACTATCAAACTGTCATTGTTTTGTTAAAAAAATTTGGCAACTGAATGAGGATTCCAAATTTTTTGAACATGTGTTAAATGAAAATTGTAGGAAATTTTTTTAGTTTTTAAAGTGTTGATTATAAGTGTACCCAAAATTGAAGTTGCTACAATCTTACAAACACTGAAGGGAAATCACACCTAAAATTGTCCAAATAAGCACCTAATTATGGTTTCTACTATAAAATATTGTTTTTGTTTTGTTGAATCCTTTTGACAATTGTAAGAGGATTCTAGATTCTCTTAACCCCTAAATGATAGAGGGGTAAGGACAAAATCTAAATGTGTTATAACATATTACTTCTGGAACTTTGATGAAGTTTGGTCCAAAAAAGAAAATTAGAAGCATGATGTTTAGTAATTATCCGGGTGGTCTAACTTTAAAAAAATGTTTTAAATACTCATTTAATGAATTTAGAAGCATTTACTATTGAATATTCACCAAAATTACAAATTTTATTTTTAAAATTCAAAATTTGATATGATTGGTAAAACTAAACATTCTATTCTAAAAGTTTAAAAAAACAATTCTTTCAAAGGAGAGAACATCATAAGTTTTTCCAAATAGTAAATCACATAACACTAGGACAATATTGAGGTCTTTGTCATTGTCTTTGAAAAGTTCTCCTTGTTGGGATTCAACACAGATTGACATGATTCAAATTGGGTTGGAAAGTAGACTTGATTTCCTATTTGAAAATTATTCTTATTTTTTATAAAAATAATTTTTTCATCTTGGGCAACCTATAAAAAAAGGGCAGCGACCATAAAATAAAACAGCCGTTCAGTCACTTGCTCCTTGCATCTCTTATGAACAAGCAGCTACGCTACGAGGAGCTCTCACCAGAATAGAACAAGTGAAGGAAGAGAATACATTTCAATGGAATCATGGACGGGATATATTTGCTACAGTGATGTTTAGCCCAAAAAAATGAGTGTGCAATGCCTCTTCCTTATGGTCAGAGCCAATAAATTATTAAAAAAAAATTAGTGAGAAGCTCTCACCATTGTTATGCCAGGTGGTGGCAGAGAAAGAGTCGAACGAACGAGCTTTCTCAAGACACGTATCGGCGTCATGCCACTGCTTCAGTTGTGTGTACACTTGGGCTAAATCATGCCACACCTCTACCTCCTCCACCCTTAGGCCCGCCTGCAATGCACATTCATTCATTAGCAGAAATCATTGTCAAAAAAAAATGAGGGCAGTAAGAGGCTCAGTACATGAAAGTAGAATGTATAATTTTGGTAATGGTTTAAATTCACACGCTCGTTCATGTGATATGGGCTTGGGTCCAGTGGGCATTACAAACGGACACTTTATTCATGCCGGCCTCGAAAGAGGATTGGAGTTTCTATGTATCTAATATGGACTTCACTTGCAACAACTTCTTTCCATGACTGACACTCTTGCTCTCATTGTTTATTTTCCATATCTTCTATTTTCATTTATTTTCAATACAATGTTCTGATATGGGTACCCCCTCCCGGACTCTCTAGACTTTAGAAAGATGTACTTTTGGTATGAAAAATATATTGGAAAATTACAATTCAAATTACATGGAGTTATAGATGGCATGGCTGCAGCTGCATACATGGTGTTAACCCCTAAAGAACCAAGGATTCATGGTTTCAAAATGCTAACTTCAATCAATCGTATTGTAAAAAGCAGAATTGCAATGGGGTCAAGTTTTATATCATTGGAATTAGTGAAGAACATTGTATGTGTTGGTCAAAACACGAACACATTTGAACTAAAGGAATTCCACATAAGACTTGCTCAAAAACGCTATAAGAAAATTGAGGCCCAATTCAAGCTTCTTGGTCCTAAAGACAGCATTTCTAGCACACATTATTATAAATGACAGTGTTTGAATGAAACGGTCTCCTATATCAGACTATTGCATGTGTCCAAAAGGAAAATAAGGTAGAAGTACCTTAAACCACCATGACACCTATGACCACCAACTCTTACACCCCTCTTTCATTTCAGGAAGGAAATGTAGGCTTTCATTACATGACTTATGCATCAATCGCTCAAAAGTTAAGTCATGTACCGACAACTTACATTTTCTCAAGGAAGGGTGTAAAAGGGTGTAGAAATTGGTGGTTTTAGGTTCGTGGTGGTTTTAGGCACCTCTACCTTAACCCCTAAGGGACCAAGGATTCGTAGTTTTAAAATGACAAGTTTAAACGATCATATTGTGAAAATTATAATTTGAATGGGACCAAATTCTATATCACTGGAATTAGTGAAGAATTCTATATCACTGGAAAATTATAATTTGAATGGGACCAAATTCTATATCACTGGAATTAGTGAAGAATATTACATATGCTGAATAATTTTTTATAAAAAATTAACAAAAAAGAATCTACATAAAACCTACTCAAATTTTTTTTTTAAAACAAAACAAAACAGGAGCCACCTGGTGGCCTTATGGTCCTTTAGGGGTTAAAGGAAGACATGGTGAGTAAGAGCAGGCCCAGCAGCACCCATTTTCCACTCACCAACGCTATTTATGGATGATAAAGTACCTCGTATGGTGTGGAGTTTGATATTTGCCCACCAAATGTTGCCCATATGGCGAGTGGTGATTCTCACATCAAGCAATTTGTCTCACTCTCTGACAAGACAATGCTCTCACTTTATGAAGTTAAGTTTAGTAAATTTATTCTCCGCCATTATGATTGTCCCAAGTAGTGACAGAAGTAGTAGTTTAAAATTGATTGATGCACTCTATTCTAGGCACGCTTGGTGGTTGTTGCTGAGGAAGTTCTCAATTCTCTCACACCATCTTAGATGTGGACTTGGTGCACAATGACCAACTGCTGGGCTTGCTCTAAGTAGAGCCGGGCTAGCTCACCTTGGTGGCGACGGGCACACCGAGCTCAAGCTGTTTCTGCTCCGTGCGCAAGAGCGCCAGCAACAGCTGGTAGCTTTTCACAGCAACCAGCGGCTGCCCCAACGCCATCTGCACCTTCGCCCGCGTTCGCAACAACGGGCCCTGCTCCCACGCCGCCGTCTCCTCCAACGCCGACTCCAACACCACATCCGCTTCCGCATGCCGCTCTTGCGACGTCAACACCAACGCCAGAAACCTCCACCCATGGATCCGTCCCCGGTCCAAGCACCACTTCGCACAATCCACAGCCAAGCCTGCATGCATGCAAGTCCTACCGCATTTAACTTCCACCGTATCTTCCAGTTCAACTTTTTCATTCCATGAATGACAGACAGTTGAAGAAGTTGATAGCCAGGACTTACATGATCTAGAAACGACATAAGTGTCATCTTCTTCTTCTTCACCAATAGTAATATATATATGTACAATGTCTAATACCTGTTCGAAATCCTGAACTTCTTCTTATATCCTGAACTTAGTGTAACCGCTCTAAGATTGCAGATTGGCTAGTAATGCGCACTAGGAACTTTGACTGGTTTAGCCGGGGCTAAACCACCCCAGTTTAGCCCCCTCTTTAGCCCCCTTAGCACTATGTGAAAAATGGGGGGCTAAATTTTTGTACCATTAGCCCCCATTTTAGCCCCTTTTTGTACAATTAGCCAGGGCTAAAACACAAATTAGCCGGGGCTAAAATGGAAGATTCGGGTTTAGCCGGGGCTAAATTGGGGTGGTTTAGCCCCCCCAAGCTAGTTTAGCCCCGGGGGCGCGCTAAACTCTCCAAAGCTTCCAGTGGCGTTTCATGGTTTAATTCAGATTCAACACGATAGACGATTCGTTACACAGTTGAAGAAGTTGATAACTCTCATGACTTACATAGAAACGACATAAGTGTAATCTTCTTCTTCGCCAAAAGTAATATACAATGAAGTGATGGCCTAGTATGGGTACCCCCTCCAGTGTGATTTTTGAGAAATGTCTTTTTGGTAAGAAAAAACATTGGAAAATAACAAAAATTAGAGGGTGTTATAGGCACCATGGCTGCAACTACATACATGGTGTTAAAGACGGAATTTCTAGCACTTGTAAAATGAGTCAGACGTAAGTCACACTGTGTGAGACGGGTAAAGGTGATACCCATATCAGGCCATTCCCCAATGTCGTCTATTACCTGTTCAATATCCTGAACTTGGTGCTACTGTTCTCAGATTGCAGAATGGCTAGTAATGCGTTTCATGGTTTAGTTCAGATTCAAAACGATAGATGATTCGTTTCATGAATGACAAAGAAGTTGATAACTCTCAAGGCTTAGTACATAGAAACGACATAAGTGTAATTATCTTCTTCTTCTTCTTCTTCATTAAAAGTAATATGCAATGTCTGTTACTTACCTGTTCGTTTCTGCTCCGCCAGTGCAAGACCCAGGTCAAAGATGATGGAGCAATCGCCACCATCAAGAGCAGCAGCTTCCTGCAAAGCCGGCAGGGACCGAGCCGCAACGCCGTGGACGTGAAGCGCACGCGCTTTGAATCCCACTGAGCCATCCTCCAAGTTGGCAACAGCACGTTTCGCGTATCCAACGCTAAGTTCAGCCTGATTCGTGACGACGCACAACTTGGCCGCGAGAATGAGCGCAGGCACGTCGTTGGGGCGCTCGGTGGCAGCCAGGGATTTCCGCAGAAGAGCCAGGGCGCGCGTGGGGTTCGACCCGGCGTAGCAAAGCGCGAGGCTGTACCATCGATCAGGTCGGGCCAGAGTGCCGGGCAACAGCGCCTCGTACTGGTGTGCCAGCGTCTCCGTTTGGCCATTTGTGGACAGCGCGAACGCCAGATGCTCGAAGACGCTGGCGTCGAAGTAACCTTGCTCCTTGTTCATGATGCGGAGCAGGATCATGAGCAGCAGAATCCCTTCCTCCGCGTTGTTCCTGAACAGTTCCAGAACAAGACATTCACAAGGAGTACTACCGGAATATATCATTACATGACTGTATGTGTGCCATAGATCAATGGACAGCCTTTTCGAGTTCTAAGCTACAGTAAATCTATAGATGAACGAGCCTTCAGCAGTGATCTCAAAACTGGCTAAAATTAGCTGGATTTTTACCCCAAAAAATGGGGCAGCTAAACACACAAAGAAAGAAAATGAAAAAAAAATTGAAATGTAGCGAGAATGCTCATCGTGATATAAATATGTAACAACTTCATGATGTGATAACCACGGATATCATCATGGTATCACCTAAATATATCAAGGGTATTGCCCGATATTATAGAGGTTTCATGAGTATTGTATGCACTGGGTAGCAAAAGTAATACCATTTATGTGGGAGGTCGCATAATGTTCTAAATGTCATAAAGTGGTTCTGAGATCACTAGCCTTCAGATCAGTTAACCCCTAAGCGTCTAAAACGCCCAATATGGGCATCTGCATCAACGGTGGCATTTTCTCATTTTACCTCGGTTTTCTGATTGCAATCGACATCATTTTAAAGCTCTTGTTCGATACTATAAGATCAACAGTGTCGAAGTCATTTTCACATAAATAGATGATTTGCAGCAGGGGGTCCAATTTTCCTACACTACAGAGAGAATACAATACACAGAGCAGAGGATGAGAGCACATAAATAAAACCAACAGTCACCTGGGCGTGAATGCGCCTTCTACATGCGCTCCTACGCTGGCACGCGGCGCCTCCAGGCCTCCATACAAGAGCAAGACTGCGAAGGACTTCATGATGTGCACCAAGTCGTGTGAACTTAGACACCAGGAGAATCGGAGGAGCGAGCGTCGGTAGGCTACCATGGCCTCGCTTGTGAGATTTGCTTGTAACAGAAGCTCCGGGAGTAATTTTACCGACTGGGACAACATCTCGGCCACCCTTGTCCTCCCCCATTCATCCGGTAGTCCTGCAGGAATGGCGGACTCCATTGTGTCCAGCACCAGCTTGCACTCACGTGTGGCATCTGCATGTGTGACAATCAACCATTCATTTTGCATGATAATACACTATACAGACCGTGAGGTCAGTTTTGTTAATGGAACTGTCTTGTCGAACTCTGGTATGGGCCAACCTCGTTTAAAACCGACACATTCTTTGCATTAGGGGTGTCACATCTATTTTGAGAAGTTTGATTCTCTGAAGATTGAGAATCTACGAAGAGAATTATGGAGCCAATCCTGAAGATGTGACTCCCCTTGAGACCCTGTGAAGAATGAGAATGTGACTCCCCTTGAGACCCTGTGAAGAATGAGAATGGACACGGCTTCTCAATCTTCAGACCCATTCTTCACCTCTGAAGGAGAAGAATGAAACTTCTCAATCTTCAGAGAATGGGTCCTCTACAATTCAAGGAGAAAGTACTACGTACGCATTCTTTAAAGATTGAGAATGGGAAGAAAGAGTTTGTTACATCCCCTATTAAGCATTAGCAGAACTTGATCTTGTCTGACCCCTATTATCATCACCAACTCATCTCTTTCAATACACTTTGTTCGACTTCTGTTATTGATCAGCCCCTATTATCAACACCAACTCATATCTTTCAATACACTTGGTTGGCCTTCCATTATTGATTGACCCTTATTATAAACACCAACTCATCTCTTTCAATACCACTTGGTTGGCTTTCCAATGGTCTTGGTTGGTCATTTAACGACGTCCACTATTCTACATGCTAGTCTTTAATTGTTCATGTACATTCTCATCCAAAACTTTAAGGTGTTGAAATTAGAACACTATTAGAATTAGATTCTCTTATCTTAGATGTACATAGCTTACATCATATCATACTCTGCCCTTTTTTAGCAATGTGTCACAAGATGATAGGCTATTCACTCATGGGTTATAACTCATAACCAAAGTTGTTCTTTTGGACCACTAGATCAACCAGAAAACTGAATTTGGACGATCTTGATTAAACAAATGCCATCCCTCACTAGTTATGTAGACCATAAACCTGTTTCTAGATTATGCTGTGTACTCTGAAGTTAGGTTTCAGAGAGAATGACAAACCTGGAAGCCGGTCAAGCGCCTGCAAACACTTGGCTTTGAGGTAAAGAGCTTCCAGAAGCAAGCCAGCGCCATGTAAGAAGGTTCCAAGGACAGTGCCGTCACTGACATCCTTGAATTGCCTTCCTTTCTTCGACTGCCGGCTCTTGAAGTCTGCAATGAAAAACCGCAAGCTGGCCCCAAACGTGTGTCCCTGGAGCCCTTCCAAGACTTGCAGAGCTGCTTCATAGTTGCCCCTCTCGAACTCTAGCCTACCAAGCAATGCTCGCGCTTCCTGTTTCATTCCCCAGCCAATACAAGTGAGAACAAAACTGTAAGAATGACATCATTCTAGAATGCAGTAGAACAACACTATAAACAACATTACATTGTCATTATAATGTGTTCAAACAACATGGTTAGTACAACATCCCAATGTAATTTTCCACACTTGTACTCTTAGAACCAAGGTTGTCATGTCTAACACTTTTTTCCAACTTGACGTCACATTAGACGTTTGACATTGTCTATCCAATTAGACGAGTGTCAAATATGTCAACCCCTAAACGTACCAACCCTTTGAACAGAAGTAGATGTTGGCCTCAAAAATAGATATTACCATGGCTCAAATGTACATGAGGTGTACATGAGAGGTCCATTGCAAGCATAAAATCTACCCAACAAATTTGACATACTTGCATTTGGTGACCTCTCCAATATTATCAACATCTTCCCATCACAAGAGATTTACTTTAATTGGTAAAGAACTTAATGGGCTTCCAAAGATGACTTGGATGAAAGTCATCTAATAATGTATGAGAAAGTTACAAGGCTTTTAGTCTGTTCGTGATGCAGTTTCTAGGCGCTAGGACATTTAGGGGTTAGACAATGTTTCTGAATATCCAAGAATATTTTAAGGATGTGCTTCTATGATAGATAGGGAGGTCTACTAGATGTCTTTCTGTAATGTTCAACACTTTGTTTAGTAGTCGAGTAAGGCAACCCTGCTTACAACCAATTTACTATATAACTAAGCAAGGTATCACTCCCCATAAGGCCATGAAACTATTTTACTTTGTAATAATCATTGAATCCAAGTTACGGCTGTAGAGCACCCCGGAGGACGTAACCTACAGGGTTTCTTCCTCCAAGCCTGGTGCTTCAAAGTCCCGCAATCCCGGTTTCAAGACCCTCATATGAGCTCCTTTTCTAAGGTGAAGTGAAATCCATCCTCTTTAGGAGCTAATCAAAAACATATTCTGATCTCATTGACCTGTGGTTTTTATAAATACAGAAGCATCCTCTATTCTTTGGATAGAGCCTCGTCGCCTTCAATACCCTATGGAACATTACGTCTGGTCCTCTATACTACTCTATCCTGGGTATTAGATATATGAGGAGTAACAAAAGAATGTTCAGCTTGTGAATGCACATTCCTGTTCCGTGTTGGCTCAGCTCACTGAAATAAAAATAGGTTATCTATGAAATAATGACAGATTAATGCAAACAAGGCCATGTCCAAAACAAGGGATACATACGTTTCTTTCATTTTTTTAAAACTTGGGAAACAGCACTAACCTCATTGTTGACAGAGAGTGCTTCCCGGAGCGAAGCTTCGGCTTCATGAATGCTCCCTTGCAGAAGCTGCACCTCGCCTTCCCTCAGCTTCGCAGAGAGCTCCCGGGAGACATTGGCCAGCGATGGGCCATTCTCACTCTCATCAAACTTGAACTGGTTGCTACACTTGCACAGCATGGCTAGCTAATTAATCAATTCTTTCCCCTGCTAGCTAGCTAGTTCTCCCTCCGCCCACTCCTGGATTATAATGCAGCTACCGCCATAGCCACACGAAACGAAGAGCTACCACACTCTCATTGCAATGCCTGTTTTTCTCCTTCTCTTAAACCTAGCCCTCTGCGCTTCCACTGCCATCGCTACATTCCCATCTGGCAATGCTGCAAGAATAGAAGCTTGAAAAACTCTCCGCATTGAAGGCAATGACTCAGCCTGCTGCCCTGTTTATAACCAAAAACGATACGGTCTTCAGCCTTTCTACCAGTTTCGTTTCCTGCACTAATCATCTCACCTCCATCTAATGGTTTCATGAAAACAGTATGTCGAAACCCACAGAAAAGTGTAGCTGCGAACCTCAAAATGAGCTCAGCTCTAATCCCAATCTCAAAAAGAAACCAAAAATAGTCTAACGACAATCGCAAACGATGTAATCTTTCGACAACTGAAAGACTCAAATGCGATCATTCAAGGTCGACTTACGTTGCAGAAACGGAAAGCGATCGATCGATCGATCACTACAAGAGTGCAAGCATCTACAAACTTCACTTTTCTAACGGAAGGAAAACGGTACGCGATCCGAGAAGAAGACAAAAAGCAAGTAACTTATCGAAGATGCACACGGGCGATCAATGTCAAAATGGAGGCAAAGGTGAATGAAGCATCTGGTCCGGATCTGTCGAAGACGACGGAGGATCTGAGCTGATGAATGGATGAATTTGGTGGGGGTTTTGGATGGTTTGGATGGTTTCGGTGGGTTGATGGGTTGATGGAAGCGTGCAATGAAGATGGTGGCAGGACAAACTTATTGCTCCAGATTCAGTAGTTCAGTATCATAATTGAAACAGGAGTATTCAATACAGTACTGTACATCGTTGATTTTCACAAGCGCCTCAACCAATGTACGGGGAGATTTGGCAGTTAGCGTAAAATCAGCCGAATGGAATTGCCAAATTATTGGTTGAAACTCATAACTTAACTTAGTTTAAATCTATTATCTGGATAAAATTTGTAATACTTGGGTGCTACCTAGGTGATACATAGGTAATAACCGGAGGGATTGTTGTTTAAAACCGGTTGCTTTTGTAAAATGTTGAAATTTAGGTGGTTTCTTTGGAAAACTCCATGTTCAGTGACCTCAACTGGTTTTTTTGGACTTGCTCACCAACCCTTCCAATATGAACGTGTTCTAAGATGTGTACTTTTTTAAAATGTTGATTTTTTGAACACATGAAGCGGCGTTTCTATAATTGGAAAAATCACCAAGTAAAGGATTACTTCTACAACATCCCTTTATATTGAAGGGAATGTCCCACAATGGTTCTCATGTAGGTTGTTTTGACAACGAAAAAAATGTTGGAGAAAGGCTAAATCCTAAGTAGTAAAGTACAACTAGACGTAGGATTTGCCTCGGTCTTAACTCCCGTCCAGTAACACCACCGTGCACTAAAACTCTAATCATCCCGCACAAGTCACTATTCCAGCACACTTGATAGTGTTACACTGAACAGTGTCCCATTTGATTACATCACACAATAAGAGTAAAGTTTGAGTGGAATCATCCCGCAAGGTTTGCGTCAGTTGCAGTCACAGTGAAAGAATCATCCTGCAAGGTTGTGGATTTGAAGGGGAGGAATACACCTTTCTTGGTCTTTTGGCTAACATTTGGTGTTTAACCCCTAAATGCCCAAGGAAGTACTTGTTGCATGTGTTTTGAAATGCTACTTCTACAACTTTGAATAAGTGAAGTTTGGTCCAAAAGAGAAAATGAGAAGCATAATGTTTAGTAAATATCTTTATTGTCAAACTTTCAAAAAAAACGTTTTAATTCCTCATTTAAAGAATTTAGAAGCATTTACTTGTTGAATATTCACCAAAAAAATTATTTTTATTTTAGCATTTGAATTTGATGTAATTGGTTAAGATTAGCTTAATTCAATGAGGCAAGAAGAATGATGGAAAAAAATCATCCCTTTTCTCCAAATTGTGGGCTTTTTCACTAATACAAAGTTGGAGTGAAGTTTTTAGAAAAAATCTCATGGGTGAAGTTTAACCCTTAAGCATGCAAAGAGGTCTGTGTGGGAATGTTTGGTCGTTTTTCAATCAAATGTTGATTTTCTTCTAGTTCCTAATTTTCAGAAAATGATCCCAACTAAGAAAGTGTGGAGGCTCTCTTCTATTTTCTAGTCCAACTTTTCATTCTTCAAAATTGTTAAAATTGCATTTTTTATAGCACTTTAAAGCTCAAAATCCTAAAATTCCACTATACACTGCTGGAAAAAAAATTCTATGGAATATCTTTCTATGTAAGCTCAAGAAGCATGCCACCTACACTTTGTTGTTCATCACTCCTATTTACATTTTTCCTAAATGAATCGTACTATTCTAAGCATGTTGTAATACTATGATTTTTACAAGAATAAACTTTGAAAAATCGTATAAATTTTATTTTTATATAAATTTTTTATGAAATACTCATGAAATTTTGGTTTAACAATATTTTATATGAGAAAAATAACAAAAAAATATAACGTGTTTTAAAAATGTGAGGAATTGATGAAGTTTGACAAGGTAATTGTAGAATAGACGCGTAAGGGTTAAGTTGGACTAACATGATTTAAATTGGGTTGGAAAATCATTTTATTTGTATTCTATGAACCCCAAATTAGATATTAAATGGATAAGAACCTATACTACAGTTCATTTTAGCCAAAAGATCGAGAAAGGATAACACATACTTTATAGGATAACTCCACTCAACCTTATTTTTGTTGTGTGACGCAATCAAATGTGACATTGTCAAGTGTGACAGTCTCAAGCATGACATTGCTCATCGTCATATTGTCAAGTGTGCTGGAACAATATCTCATGCAAGACCGTCAAACATTTATTGCGTGGTGGTGTAACAGGATGGGGGTAAAACCAAGGCGGGCCCCACGTCCAGTTAAACTTTACTACATAGGATTTAACCTTCCCCAAAATTTTGATAAAAAGATGACTGAGTATAAATGGGTTGTCAAAAATAAATTCACTTTCATCAAATTACATTAAAAATAGTCGTTGAAGATGATAGATCCAATCTTGATATTGATTTAATGAATATTTCATATAGGATTGTTTTTACAAGAGATGCACATCATTGCATCTAAAGTCTTTAATTATATCCTTGAATGAAAATGCCTTTTGATCAAGTTTTCCTAAAAAACTTCTTATTAAGAAAGAAAATGCTTCTAAATTACCTTTGAGTGATAGGCATGTTGGTTGTACAGTGGGCTACCAATCAAAATGTCGTTTTCGAAATCGCAGTGAGAAAAATTTCAAGACTGCCAACTTTGAAAGCCTCCCGAGAGCTCAAAAATTAGTATTCTCCCACGAAATTTTTACCAAAGCATTATCTTTAAGTAAATTATATGCATACCAAATTTCAAGGCCAAAAGATGCACCGAAAAAACGTTATTCAAAATCTACCAACATTGGTAGCTGTGGAAATGTTTTCACTGCTGCCAACTTTGACAGCCTCCCAAAGTTTGAATTAATTTTTTTTTGCCATGAAACTTTTGAAACAAAAACCTCTTCATGTTAATAACATATGGTAAAATTTTCAAGGTCAAAAAATTAATACAAAAAAAGATATTAACAATCTACCAACATGTGTAGTTGTGGGAAAAAAATAGGGGAAAACCATTTCATTGCTACCAACTTTGACACCCTCCCAACGGTTGAGAAATTGTCTATTTATCATGAGATTTTTGGCACATCATGATCTTTATGATAAAAACATTCATGCCAAATTTCAAGGCCAAAAGATTCACCAAAAAAACGTTATTCACAATCTACCAACATTGGTAGCTGCTGTGGAAAAGTTTTTCACTGCTGCCAACTTTGACAGCCTCTCAAAGATTGAATTATTTTTTGTTTGCCATGAAATTCTTGGAACAAAAACCTCCTTATGTCAATAACATATGGTAAAACTTTCAAGCCCAAAAATTAATACAAAAAAAGATATTAACAATCTACCAACATGTGTAGTTGTGGGAAACAATGGGGGAAAACCATTTCATTGCTACCAACTTTGACACCCTCCCAACGGTTGAGAAATTGTCTATTCACCATAAAAAATTTGGCATCATCTTGTCATCATCCTGCCATCATCCTCCCTCACAAAAAAAATCTCACATACCATCATCCTGCCTGACAAAAAAAAACTCACATACCATCATCCTGCCTCACAAAAGAATCTCACATACCATCATCCTGCTTCACAAAAAAAAACTCACATACCATCATCCTGCCGTCATCCTGCCTCACAGCCTCACCCACTAAGGAAAAAGCCTCACTCACTGATATACTGAGTAAAAAAAAGCTTCTTCATGCATGTATGGTCTCCAATTTTTAAACAAGTGGAGTCTTTGAGATGTGACAAGTGCACACAACTAAATTTGGCTATCCTTGATTTCTTTGAGAAGCGTTAATGATAAGAGATTGCATCATCTAGAGAATTTCAATTTAGAAGCATGATCATCTCACATACTTCAACAATTTCAATGCCTTTAATAAAAAGTATCTCACAACTACACAGGTTGGTAGATTGTAAATAATTTATTTTGTATAAATATTTTGACCTTGAAATTTAGCATGAATATTGTTATCATAAAGAGCATGTTGTGCCAAAAATTTCATGGTAAATAGACAATTTTTCAACCGTTGGGAGGGTGTCAAAGTTGGTAGCAATGAAATGGTTTTCCCCCATTGTTTCCCACAACTACACATGTTGGTAGATTGTTAATATTTTTTTTTTTATTAACTTTTTGGCCTTGAAAGTTTTACCATATGTTATTGACATAAGGAGGTTTTTGTTCCAAGAATTTCATGGCAAACAAAAAATAATTCAATCTTTGAGAGGCTGTCAAAGTTGGCAGCAGTGAAAAACTTTTCCACAGCAGCTACCAATGTTGGTAGATTGTGAATAACGTTTTTTTGGTGAATCTTTTGGCCTTGAAATTTGGCATGAATGTTTTTATCATAAAGATCATGATGTGCCAAAAATCTCATGATAAATAGACAATTTCTCAACCGTTGGGAGGGTGTCAAAGTTGGTAGCAATGAAATGGTTTTCCCCTATTTTTTTCCCACAACTACACATGTTGGTAGATTGTTAATATCTTTTTTTGTATTAATTTTTTGACCTTGAAAATTTTACCATGTGTTATTAACATAAAGAGGTTTTTGTTTCAAAAGTTTCATGGCAAAAAAAAATTAATTCAAACTTTGGGAGGCTGTCAAAGTTGGCAGCAGTGAAAACATTTCCACAGCTACCAATGTTGGTAGATTTTGAATAACGTTTTTTCGGTGCATCTTTTGGCCTTGAAATTTGGTATGCATATAATTTACTTAAAGATAATGCTTTGGTAAAAATTTCGTGGGAGAATACTAATTTTTGAGCTCTCGGGAGGCTTTCAAAGTTGGCAGTCTTGAAATTTTTTTCACTGCGATTTCGAAAACGACATTTTGATTGGTAGCCCACTGTACTTGTTGAACTCACTTCGTAGTTATGAAGTTGGTGGTTCAATTTGTATTGGTATACATAGTCTATGATGGTTCAATTTGTATTGTTATACATAGGTTAGGGTGGTTCAATTTGTATTCTGTATACATTAGCTAATGGTTGACTTGATGAGGCGACACGATGTAACTGAACTAAGTGGCATGTAACTTAGTCGTCTTTAGCAAAAAAACCATGGTATATTATTTTTAGCTATCGGTCCTAGCATCAAACCTTTATCATGTGTTTCAAAGAAATAAAACTCCCCTTTCACACACTTCTATATTAAATGATATTACATCACATTCCTTTAAAGCTTCTACAGCCTCAACTGGCCAATTAGTAGACTACTTCAAAAATAAATTAACTATAAATTGTTGAACATCATCTTCTTCAAAGTTTCCACCACTTTTCCATTCACCTCCACATGGATCATGCACTACATTAAAAAATCCAATAGAGCACAAGTTGCATAAGATTGAGCTAGATAATTGAAAACATAAAATACAATCTTTTTGTCTCAACGTGTTTGTGATTTTAATGCACAAGATTCAGGTTTGTAGTTGCTTTAATCTATTGATTTAATAAATTCTAAGAAAATCATTTTCATAATTTTTTTGCATTTGTACATAAAATTAATTAAATATCTTTAAAATCATGCAAGTTTAGTTAAGATCGAATTGATAATTTTAGATCCAAGTTTGATAATATATAATTTATTTGTACTTTAATGTTATTAAACTAATATTTGTAAAAATTTAATGCTATCTAAAGGATATTATTACAATATATTTTACTACTAGTCTGTTTTTATGTGTACTAACTAAGAGGTCATCTACTTTCCAAACTCTATTAACCCTTAACCCTTAACCCCTAAAGGACCATGCCCATTTCTAAAATTATATCACTTTTTTGTCATGCTTTCAAAAAGGCAATTGTATCTCTTGATTGGTATTCATGTAGAAAACTTCACCGTTGAAGCTCAAAGAGGACTTAGTCATGAGATTGTACATCAATTTTCAGAACAATCTACTGTAAATATTACATGATTATAAGGTTTGATCATAAGTTGATTTCTGAAATTTTTGAATAAAACCAACAGGTCATTGATTGCAAACTTTCTTATAACTTTAAAAACCATAACTAGCGTTTGAAAATTTAAGAGCCTACAAAGATGTACTATATCTAGGTGCTCACAAAAAATAGTGTTTTAAAACTAAATACAACAACAATGATTGATTCTCAGAGATTTATGTTTGGATGAAGTGACTTGTTGGTAACTTGTTGAGCCGGTGTTTGTAATCGTTATTAATTTTTACATTGCAAAATTGTTTTAAAGAATTCAAATATATATTTGGAATATTCCAAAATATTATAAAATATTATAAAATATGTAAAAGAGATTCCATGTATTTTGAAAAGATTCCATTTTAAATATATTTAAACATTTTTCGTAATTGTTATATAGTGTCAAAGATGCAATAATGGCAAAGTTTTTACATATTGTACACTTTTTTTTTTACGAATGTGATGTTCAAGTGTGAAAACGCCCTCCAAGTCATCAACCGCCCTAACTACCATGTCCCAAGTTCACCTACGTTGACGTTTTAGTTTTTTCCCGATAAATTAATTATCATAATTGCAAATCTTGAAGGATTTTTGTGTTCTTGTAAGGAACATTTTCAATTCTCTTGTTAACATTGAGTCAAAATTATGAAATCCAAACAAGTTATTAAAGTAATGAAATTACATTTGGACACAATGTGTCTACCTGGTCCTTTAGGGGTTAAAGGACAATGCAAGCCCCACGGGCTTGATAGTATTTTGAGAGAATCTTGCTCATAACTTTTACCCCGTTGCATCAAATGGGGTTTTTAACCCCTAAAGGACCGGAGTGTTTTTCCTCCAAAAACACTCCAATGCTGCCATTTTTACTCCCCCATGCAAAAAATCCAAAAGAATGTTATTTTTTACCTTCTAACTGTAAGATCTTGTCCTAAACTATTTGAAAAACATACACAACAAATTTCGTTCATTTTGACCGCACGGATTGCAAGATAATTGCGTTTGATGGAAAAAAACACCCCAAAAAAACACATGCCTGAAAAATTCAGATGCGTTTGACCACATCTACATCAAAAAAACCTCACTACCGAAACTTGTCGCACTTCACTTTCACATTCTATATGATGTTACTTAGTTGTGCACCAATTTTCGTTGCGTTTGGAGATGTTTAGGATGTTGAATAACACCTTTCACTTGTTGGGGGTTTAAAAGTTCAAAAAAGACTATATGTTTTTGGAATTGCAATATTTTCGACTTTCTTTGTTTAAAATACAAATCCGAGCGGTGAAACACAAGTGCATTCCACCCTTTACAAAATGGCGAAAAAAAATTTGAAAAAAAAATAAATCTCCAAGTTTTAGAAGACATGTAGCACATTTTCTAAGAATTTTGGGGGTTAGGGGGGAAATAAAGGGTGGAGGAAGGGAATTGAAGTGCCAACCCATTCCAATGTTCATGACCCCACTAACTCTCAAGGTACAGTGCCACGTGGCAGTCCCTCATTGAACGTTTTTTATTTTTTATTTTTAAAAATATTTTTATTTTTCAAATTTTTAAATAATATTTTTAATTATGAAATTGAACTTTTAGTTTAAAATAATATTTTTAATTTAAAATAATACTTTTCAGTTTAAAATAATAATTTTTTTAATAAAAAATAATTTTAAATAATTTTAAAAATAATTTTAAATTTTTAAAAAATATTATTTTTAAAATTTTTTATGAGTTTGGGAAACGGGGTGGTCTTCTGCCCCTACAGTCCACCCCATTTTCCACACACCGCCCATCTTGATGCCCCCCCTAAAATTCAACTATTTATCTACTGCCCCGCTGCCCTTTCTCCCGAAAAAAACACATTTCCCCTCGTAACTTTCACATACAGTGTCGGAATTCAAAAAAAAAGAATCCCCATTTTTGTGGCACATTGGGGAATCTACTATTAAATTTCCTTCAAAATTCGATTAAAAATGTGTTCACCGGAACCTACCCGATTCTCTAAATGTCCTAGTTAGGACACTTGGTCCTTTAGGGGTTAAAATGCCAAACCGGGCACCTTTGAGAGATCCATACTTCTTTAGAATAGAACCAAAGCAAATTAGAAAGGGAATCATGCTTAAAATGGAGTTTAAAAGAGATTATGGGTGTGGAATCAGGAAAGCATATGTCTTTTAAGGGTTAACCACTCAACCATGCATATTTTGCATGATGTATGGATTTGAACTCCAATTTCTCATCCATCATGCACTTTTGCACTGTGGATATTTTTACTAATTTTTTATAGAAAGTTAGCTACGTGCATGCGCGATCCGATTAAAAGAAGGTGATTTGTGAAATTTTTATGCCTCATTTCATGTTGTAGTGTTCCACCCAAAATTTCGAAGATTTTAGTCTAAAAGTGCTCTTGAAAAAGTAAACTACTAAAATTAAGCAACCAAAAAATCTCCAAAAATCACTACACTTAGAGTATTACATTCCAACCCATCCCAACAAATCTCATTATTAGATTGTCAATTTCTTATTCATAATCATATTACAAAAGAGCTCTAAATTTTAAATTTGAAAGTTTATACACAAATATTGGTGATAGCAATCGCAAATCTAACCGTATTGATGGGATCGAAAATTCATAATGTACAACTCTTATTCATTCATCAAGTTGAAACTATCCGTCTTAGACGGAAAACTGCCAAATCTAAAAAGGGTGAGAACATTTACGGGTTAACTAACTCAAAATCAACTCATCTATATAGTTACCACGTATTGAATACTTCATATTCTACCAAAGATAACACATTAAAAAAAATTATATAGAAAAATTCAATAAACTTTGAAAAAAATTGGAAGATATTTTTCTTCACATATTTGAACATTGTAAACATTAATAACTCAAAATTCCATCCACAATCCTCTTTTCTCCTTCTCTTTGAGAAATTTTGAGACACTACACTTTGCATTGCAACAAGTCACCAGTTTTTTACATAGTATATAATTATTAATTTAAATAACATATATGTTACTTTAAACCTCTTTTGCTTTGGCAATGGTAGATGACATCACTCTAATTTAAGTAGACTTTCAATTTTTTTGATATCTTTTACCACCAATTTTTATTTAAGAATTTTTGAAAGTTATAAAAATTTGCAAAATTGTGCATTGCAACACAAAAGTTGGTCTACCGAACCATGCATGCTTCTACCTCACAGTGCTTCTACCCACACATGCAATGTTGTTCCCTCATTTTTAATAACTTCTACCACCAATTTTTATTGATAAATTTCTATAAGTTTAACTCCTAAACGTCCCAACGTCTAGAAACTGGATCTTGAACAGATTCCAAGCCTTGTAACTTTCTCATACAACATCAAATGACTTTCATCCAAGTCATCTTTGCAAGCCTATTAGGTTCTCTACCAATTAAAGTAAATGTCTTGTGATGTTGAGATTTTGATAATATTTGAGAGGCCTCCAAATGCAAGCATGTCAAATTTGTTGGGTAGATTTCATGCTTGCAATGGACCTCTAATGTACACCTCATTGTCATTTGAGCCATATTAATATCTACTTTCAAAGCTAGCATCTACTTCTGTTCAAAGGGTCTGTACGTTTAGGGATTAAGAAGCTTGCAAAGTTGTGCATTGTGACACAAAAGTTAGTCCACTGTGAGGTAGAAGCACCTTATTATGACACTTCATCTTGAAATCTGTGATTTATGACTCACGTAGAAAAGTGTTCTGAAATGAAGACCATTCCTTAAATATGTCACAATTAGGTGAGTGTCACAATTAGGTGCTTCTACTTTACTAAGGTAGAGGACCCAGTTCCCGACCAGGTCCAAATGGTGACCCCTAGGGTCGGAGGCTGGGTCTTTTAAACTGTCCACAGTATTTCATGAAAGCGTCCCCATTATTGCATTATTTTGTTCTTTGTCAGACCCTGATCTAGTCGGATTTAGAATACTGCACCCCCTGTTTTGGAAATCCAGATAGTCGAGGAGCCATGTAGTCTATGCTCGACTCCTGGTCATTCTACAATGTTTCCTGTAAAAAATTATAGGAAATTCTAGGCATGCACAAAAAATATGTTCTTTTCGGGGATGCCTTTGCACCAGCCTTGCAAACCACTCCAAATTTATAAAAGAATTCTTTTATACCCCGAACTACCCAAATCTGAAATTCAGTCGGGAACTGGGTCCTCTACCTTATGCAAACACCCACACATGCAATGTTGTTCACTGATTATCGTGATATAAAATTTATTCAACTAATTTTTGTTTTTCACAATAATTATGATCAATTGAATTTGACATTTTAAAACCATGAATCCTTGTCCTCAAAGGCGTTAACACACTCAACATAAGTTACAGCGGATTTGATGTGGATTGAATGCCCATAATCTCCCAAGAGGCCTGCTGGCCCTATCACAGCGTGATAACTTTTTGGCTATCTTTTGCACCACTTGTCCCACACATTCCCTTGCCACTTGTCGACCATGTTCCCTTCGCCGCCTGCTTCTTATACTCCCAACTACAACTCTCTCTGTATCAATCCTTCCTTCCACCCTCACACTTACCATTTGCATTCATCACAACCATTTTCAGATTTCCGTGCCTGTCTTCTCATTGCAACCAACCATGGCAGCCTCAACTTCCGCAGCATTCGCCGTAACCGGGTCCACGAGCCTGGAGTTTTCCAGCAAGGCGGCATTCAGCAGCAACAATGTCGTCGTGCAGGGAGCGCCCATGACCAGAGCTCGCGTCGCCGGCATCCGCGCCAGCTCCAACAACGCAGAGGTAGCTATCGATTTTCATTCGTTTACGGTATCTTGAATGTGTGCAAGTCTGCATGAACTTACTGATGGTGATCGATATATGGGATGTCAGGAAGCAAGGCCTGCGAGGCGAGAGGTGCTGGCCGGGATTCTGGCTGCGGGAGCCGCACTGGGATTCTCGCAACAAGCATCGGCTGCGGTGAACCCCATTGCTACCGCGAAGAGCAAAGCCAACCAGGCAGTGCAAGGCGCCAAGGACTTGACGGCCGTGAACCCCGTGGGCGATGTGCAGAGCGCCGTGGGTGATGTGCAGGGCGCTGTGGACGAGGTTTCCTCCGGCCTCAAGCGCCGCATCGATGGCCTCTTCGGCAAGGACAAGGTACATATTTATTCTTAGATCCAACTTTTCACTATGACAAGTGTACAGAATATTCGTTTCCGAGAATCTCATAACAAAGAGGCTTGAGGGTGCATCACATACTTTTCCAATTTGATTACGTTAACTTTGTAACAATCAATCCTCTTAATTATTTTCTACTAGGCTCCCAACGTTTACACTATAACATAGTTTAAATGTGTTGCTGTGCAGTCGATGATAGTTCGTGGCGAGTGTACGTTTTCATTATTACTGAGATTGAATGTGTTAGAGTTGATGATAGTTGGAGGCTAAGTGTGCAGGATGGTGTACTAGCGAAGGTCTTGATAAAGAGGTTTTATTGTAACTGGGATTGATTGTGTGTGTGTGTGTGTGTGTGTGTGCGCGCGTGCAGCCATACCCGCAGAGGAACACGCAGGTGACGGGCAAGGGCGCCATAGCCGACGCCAAGGCGCGAGTGGGCAGCTTCCTAGACAAGTCGCAGAACCCGCTGACGACGAACATCGAGAAGGCGAGCAAGGAGACGGCTGCTGGGTTGGGTAACGCGACGGGGCCGAACTCCGCCAGCGCGCGCGCGGGGCGTGAGTTTCTGGGACAGGACAGCACGCGTGTGGACGAGGCCACGGAGCGTGTGAACGCCGGCGCGGAGAAGCTGAAGGGCAAGGCGTTGCAGGCGTTCGGTGACGCCAAGGACGCGGTGGGCGCGGCCAAGGACGCCGCGCCTGACGTGAACCTGCCGTCGGCGCCGCGAGACTCAGGGCTGTTCAACGGGTTGGCCAGCAAAGTGGAGGATGTGAAGAGCAAGCTCCCGGGACAGTAATTAATTTGCTGACAAAGCATAGCTAGCTTTTGGAGCTGAGCTCGTGAGTGTAGAATAGAATTGCAAGCGACTTGTGATATAAACTGCAACAACATGCATGGAATTCATTGATGGGTGCTGCATGTACGAATCTGTACAAACCAGGAGTTCCTCTTAGGAGAGGTGTATTTATACATTTTATGGCAAGAAGTAACGTTGACTTTCGTCACTGATTAGAATATGACATGGCTTTTGTGTCTTGAATGGCATATGAATGTGATTATCCGCTGCTGTTTTCATGCTGAGGTTTGTGGCTATCAGGTTATAGTTCTATAGTATGTGTGTTTGGATTGATTGAGAGTGGAAGAGGTAATTGATTGAGAGTGTAAGGGGTAATTAAATGAGGAGCATTTTCTATGAATGTGTACAGTACATACTCAGCGTGCATGACAGTAATATCGGAACAGTTTGTCTCTGTTTTAGGTTGTCTTCAAAAAAAGAAAGTGGAGTCTTTATAGCATATAATGTTTACATTTGTCATGCACAATTAATTGAGTTAGGATCTTTTTATAGTTGACATATATGTTTTTTAAAGAAGTTAATTCTCTCAATTTTTTATATGTTTTAATTAGGTGTAGTAACTTAAGTTAACACATGTCTTGAGGTGAATGATCATTTTGTTCAGTGTTTCAGATCATTATTGATAAGTTGATTATTTGTAGCTTGTGAAATGACTCGTGATGTATATTGCAAGGGTATGCATCAAATTAATGGGTTTAAATAGCGATACTGAAATCCAAATCACTGTGAAGAACTTGATAGTGCAGCTTGAATAAAAAAAATGAAGTAAGATTTGCAGATGCGTGAGGAGATTTGATGATCATGAGTTCATCGAGGATCAACCTGGGCAGGCTGAGATTCAGAAAACCTGAGATTCAGAAAACCTGAGCCTGTATCATAGAAAAATGATATGCTGAGCCTGTATCATAGAAAATTGTATTTGACCACACACAAGACATTCTTGAGTCAGTTGGAAGACCATCCACTAGAAGAAAAGGACTTGTTCACTCAGCTTAAAGTGAGATTCTGAGTAAATTTGGTCACATCTGAGTGAACATGCTCAGTGTGTAAGTCCCTCTTTTCTTCTAGTGATCTTTCTAGGAAGAAATCATGTATAGGCTTATGTAGAGCCATAAGAATGATCAATTGAGGAAATAGTGAAATGTGCATGTGGAACTTGTACACTGAGCATGTTCACTCAAATGCGACCAAATTAACTCAAATGTGGCCAAATTCATTCAGAATCCCACTTCAGGCTGAGTGAACAAGTCCCTCTTTTCTTCTAATGAACCTTATCGTGACTCTGCAGAAACCGAGAGCATTTGGGAGTTCAAGGGAATGTTATGTCTTGCTTTTGCAAATCCAAAAAAAAGGTTCAATCAAAAAGTTCACTGAGCTAAAAATAAGAACCTATTCACACTTGCCCATAATCTCCCTGCTGGCCCTATCACAGAGAGATAACTTTTTGGTTATCTTTTGCACCACTTGTCCCACACATTTCCTCGCCACTTGTCGACCATGTTCCCTTCGCCTCCTGATTCTTATACTCCCCACTACAACTCTCCCTGTATCAATCCTTCCTTCCACCCTCGTCTTTATACCCACACTTACCATTTGCATTCATCAGCAACCATTTACAGTTTTCCGTGTCTGTAATCTCATTGTAATCAACCATGGCAGCCTCAGCTTCCACAGCATTCGTCGTAACCGGGTCCACGAGCCTGGAGTTTTCCAGCAAGGCGGCATTCGGCAGCAACAATGTCGTCGTGCAGGGAGCGCCCATGACCAGAGCTCGCGTCGCCGGCATCCGCGCCAGCTCTAACAACGCAGAGGTAAATATCGATCTTCATTCATTTACGGTATCTTGAATGTGTGCAAGTCTGATGTACAATGCATGAATTTACTGATGGTGATCGATATGTGGGATGTCAGGAAGCAAGGCCTGCGAGGCGAGAGGTGCTGGCCGGCATTCTGGCTGCGGGAGCCGCACTGGGATTCTCGCAACAAGCATCGGCTGCCGTGAACCCCATTGCTACCGCGAAGAGCAAAGCCAGCCAGGCAGTGCAAGGCGCCAAGGACTTGACGGCCGTGAACCCCGTGGGCGATGTGCAGAGCGCCGTGGGTGATGTGCAGGGCGCTGTGGACGAGGTTTCCTCCGGCCTCAAGCGCCGCATCGATGGCCTCTTCGGCAAGGACAAGGTACACTCAAACCTCTTTATGAATACCATCCCTAGCTTTTCACTAAGTGACATATTTTGAATGTGTGACAAGTGTACAGAATACTCAGTTTCGAGAATAATACTCATAATAAGCGTGCATCACATAACTCTCCATTTAGATTTTTGTAACAATCAATGCATGTGCATGTGGATGATTCGTCTGCACTCAAAACTCTAAAAACCATATCAACGAGGCTCTCAACGCTTTCACTATCATAGTAACATAGTTTGCATGTGTTGCTTCAGTCGATGATAGTTGGTGTCGAGCGTTTACATTCTGACTTAGTACGTTTCAATGTGTATTAAAGTTGATAATAGTTGGTGGCTTCGTGTCAAATCCCTTAAATCTTATCAACTAGGCTTCCAACGTTTACACTATGACATAGTTTGAATGTGTGTTACAGTTGATGATAGTTAATGGCTAAGTGTGCAGGATGGTGTATTAGTGAAGGTCATGATAAAGCTTGGTTTTATTGTAACTGGGATCGATTGTGTTGTGCAGCCATACCCGCAGAGGAACACGCAGGTGACAGGCAAGGGCGCCATAGCCGACGCCAAGGCGCGAGTGGGCAGCTTCCTAGACAAGTCGCAGAACCCGCTGGCGACGAACATCGAGAAGGCGAGCAAGGAGACGGCCGCTGGGTTGGGTACCGCGACGGGGCCGAACTCCGCCAGCGCGCGCGCGGGGCGTGAGTTTCTGGGACAGGACAGCACACGCGTGGACGAGGCCACGGAGCGCGTGAACGCCGGCGCGGAGAAGCTGAAGGGCAAGGCGTTGCAGGCGTTCGGTGACGCCAAGGACGCGGTGGGCGCGGCCAAGGACGCCGCGCCCGACGTGAACCTGCCGTCGGCGCCGCAAGACTCAGGCCTGTTCAACGGGTTGGCTAGCAAAGTGGAGGATGTGAAGAGCAAGCTCCCGGGACAGTAACTAATTCGCTGACAAAGCCTAGCTAGCTTTTGGAGCTGAGCTCGTGAGTGTAGAATAGAATTGCAAGGGATTTGTGATATAAACTGCAACAACATGCATGGAATTCATTGATGGGTGCTGCATGTACGAATCTGTACAAACCAGGAGTTCCTCTTAGGAGAGGTGTACTGTACATTTAACCCCTAAAGGATCAACCATCCATATTCTGTTTTTTGTTAACCCCTTAACGTACCAGGGTGTCCCTGGAATTGACAATTTAAGAAAAAACATTATAAACTACCATTTAGAAGAATATTCTGGAATTGATATACATATGAAAGTTCTAGATCTTGAATTTTAGATTCCATCCGTACGGTTCCATTCACTAATACAATCACCAATATTTAATTATAAAATTTGAAAGTTAAAATTAAAAATTCCTTCTAAATTCGATTACAAACTAAATTTCAATATTTTTTGAGTAAATTTTTTGGAATGAGTTTGAAATGAGATACTCTTAAGTGTGGTGATACTTTGAAATTTTTGTGTTTCTAAAATTTATGACCTCATTTTTCACGATTCCACTTTGAACTAGAGTCAATGCAATTTTGGCTTGGTCAACGACTTGACATACTTCTACATTTGCAATTTTAGAAAAATATGTACTCTAGTATGACTAAATCCAGCCATTAGATAGGACAACAACTTGGTGAAGAATCTCCAAAAAATTGGATGAGTATCATCCAAGCGTTGATGAGAACGTGAGAAGGCTTTGAAATCATCCGTCGGCCAGTTTCTAGACGCTGTGACGTTTAGGGGTTAAATGACCCAGAAGATCAAGTGTTTTAGCTTTGTTGAAGTTGATGTTTATGTTAAATGTTTAAGTTAAGTTACATGATACATCTTTTGACCGTTGGGATTGAAGAATACGCTTCATTTGAAGATTTTTCACCTTCGATAAATTTTGAATTCTCATATTCAAAATACAAAGGATATTCTAAGAATACTCTAATCATGTGCCGTCTTTAATTTCTTCACTTTCATTTTTTAACTACTTGTAAACATGATCTTCACCTATCTTAAACAGAAATTTAGATATTAAATTTGTCAAAAATGTATTTATTCTGAGTTTTTGTAAATCATGTTGAATTTTTTGTTATACCTTCATAATGTTGATGACTATCGTATCTATGAAAAATCATAAATTATAAAATGTGGTATGCAGTTAGTAAAGTACGGTATCTATGAAAAATCATAAATTATAAAATGTGGTATGCAGTTAGTAAAGTACGGTATCTATGAAAAATCATAAATTATATAATGTAGTATGCAGTATGCAGATTGTAATGCTTTTACTTTGTAAAACATGTGAGGATCTTTAGGGATTAATGGCAAGAATGGGTGTTGGCTATTGTCACTGATCAGAATGTGATATCAGTGGTCTTTCTGTCTTTGGGTTATGAATGTGATGCACTGCTTTTCATGGGGAGGTTTGTGGTACTCAGGTTACAGTTCTATAGTATGTGAGTATCCATTGGTTGATTGTAGAAGATACTCTGTAAAATCTTCAATGATGAGTAAATTCGCTGACAAGCTAGCTAGCTTTTCGAGCAACGTCTGAATTAGCTTGTGAGTGTAGAATGGAATTGCAAGCGACTTGTGATACAAACTGCAACATGTATTGATTTGATTGATGGGTGCTGCATGTGTGAATCTGTACAAATCAGGAGTTTCTGTTGGGAGAGGTGTGTTAGCACATATATTTAATGACAAGAATGAATGTTTGACTTTTTATCACTGATTAGAATGTGATGTGGACTTTGTGTCTATGGACATAACATTCAGTAGTCCTTGCCTCCTACAATAGATGGTGTGGAATATTCCGCAGTTAATGGTACTTCATCAGTAGCTAAGGCCAAGCTTCCATGTGGTGGCTGGTCTTATAGAGGAGGAAGCTGTACCGAAATGAGTGAAACCAAGAGAACTCAAGAGTATATATTTCATTTGTATTGAAATGGATGGAATATGGGTGGTTCTTGAGACTTCATTTCTTGTCTTCTAGTGCCTTTCAATTAACCGATTCCCATATGAAAACCTACCCTAAGTGGACAGGTGAAGGCTCAAGGTGACGAGCAAAGTGCATGAAGGAAAGGCAGCGGACATGAAGGCTACTGAATGTTATGGACTATGGATGTGATGTTTTGAGAGCGTGTGAAAAAACTCTTCAATGATAAGTACATATTCAATGTGCAGGACGTTAATATCAAAACAATTTGTCTGTTTTAGGTTGTTTACAAAAAAAATTAACCTTTATATCTTTTGCATAGAATGTCTAAATATGACATGCTCAACTGTGTTATGATATGTTGATAAGAATTTTAAAAAATAAGCCAATTTAATAATAGTAAATTTCCTCAATTTTTGAAATGTTTCAATTAGGTGTAGTTACTAAATAGATGTTTTGGGGTGAATGATCATCTTGTTTAGTGTTTTCACACAGGATGAGAATTTGTTGCTTGTGAGTGTAGAGAATAAAGTGACTTGTGATGGGTTTTTTTCTGGTTACTTGGAGCCAGACTCCAATGTAGTGGCACTGTCACAACAGTCTAAATCTACTCTCTATTGCATGCATGGTGCACTACTACAGTGAAAAAAATTCCCGGGAAAGGTGGTACATCTAACCCTCTCCAGTGACGCACTTTGTAATTACACATTTTCTGTACACATTTTGTGTGTATCTTCCATGTTATTTACAACTTTCACATGTTGAACTGTGGGTGCATTTTGAAGTCCATTGTCTCTATGAGTAACTATCATTAGAGACGGTTATAGTATATAATTTGTACGTTTTAATGAATTTTTTTCTCTTTTTATGCAATATATCAATAGAATGTGACGTGGTTTTTATGTCTATGAAATCATTTCATATGCATCATTTCATATGATGTTTTTCATGGTCACAAATGATCATAAGTGAAAGTTAAGACTGATTGAAAGTCCCTGCAATGTTTCAAGGTGAATGATGATCATCTTGTTCAGTGTGTTCCTTGTCGTTACTTTATACTATGTTTATAGATAAACAAGTCCTTATGCAAATCAGGAAGAACAATCAGACATGCATCATTTGAGTGGATTGTGTGATTCACAATTTAAAAGATGTACAGTAGTTCCAGTGAGGCAAATTGGAAATTATGTACTCAACCTTCTACAGACTTTGATTTTCATACTCTATTGAGTCTATTCATTTCTTGCTATATAGCCTACCACACTGAAATCCAAATCATTGTGAAGTTGATGAAAAAAATTGCAGATGTGTGAGGAGATTTTAAGATCACAAGTTCATTTAGGATCAAAGCGAGGTCCATTTCTACCACTAAGGTAAGGGGTACAATTGCCGTCACTTTAAGAATTTCAACCTACAAGGAGCGCTGGTTTTGAATGATAAAAAATTGCAGCACATAAATTTTTGGGTTTAATAACCAAGCTCAATTTTTAATTAATTTTTTTCACGATGTTTGATTTTGTTATAAATTTTCAAACTTAATATGCATAGACCACTATTGATGTCAGTAGGTGTACCAATAATTGTCTTTCATTGTTAATTCAATTAGATTGCTAACGTGATATTCATAATTAATGCTTGTAATAACTAAATTGGGAACTTCTGCAAGTTGAAACAGGTGCTTTTATAGGTGACCACAATTGGTACCTAACAATTTCTTGTCATTCTACCCTAACCCCTAACTGCCCAAGCAGGCGTTTTTGGCCTGATGTACAGATTTCATCCGTATTTTCTCATCCGTCATGCATTTTTTGTGGTGTGATTTTTTTACTGAATTTTTTATGGGAAGTTAGCTTCGTGTATGTGTGATTCGATCGAAAAGGAAATAATTTTTGAAAAAATTATGCCTCATTTTGTGTTGTAGTGTTTCACCGAAAATCTTGAAGATTTTGGTCTAAAAGTGTTCTTGAAAAAAAAAACTATTGAAATCAAGCATCCAAAAAATCTCCAAAAATCACTACACCTAAAGTACTACATTATAACTCTTCACAACAAATTTCATCCACATATTGTCAATATCTTATTCGTAATTGAATTACAAAATAATTTTTTATTTTATGTTTCAAAATTTATAAAAAAAGATTAGTGATAGCAGTCATAGATCTAATCGTATAGATAGAATCTAAAATTAAAAACGTATAACTTTTATTCATACATCAAGTTCTAAATATTCATATTAATTGCATTTTATAATGCATCTTTGCAAAACTGCCTAAACTGGACATAGGTGAGGACGTTTAGGGGTTAAGTGCAAACCTGTTGTTACAACCAAAGTTGAGCTGAATATTGTTTCACCAGAGGTTGTAACATATTTTGGGTTGAACCAACACTTTGAATGGAATTGCTGATTCAACATGCAACATGGGTTTTGCTCTACACTTACATAGAACGTGAAGGACGATTAAATTTTTTCGCTGAAGGAATAGGGTGGGCTAATTCCTGTAGTTTTTACAATACAAATGTATTATAAATGTACTCCTCATTTCTTGTAGCCCCCTCACTTGGGGCACTTTAGAAATTGCACTAATGTATTTTGAATGATGCTTATGTATCAAGTATAACTTCGCGGATAGAAGTGACAGAATGTAAGTTGCAGCAGAAGCCACCATATGAAGCCACCATATGAAGCCACCATATGGAGTTGAAACTGGTATAATCCAAGTATTGATTGTAATGGTGCAATTTCCTCATGGTCGGGTCACACCAGCCACAATCCAATAGGATGTGCATGCGTTATGGTAAGTAACCTGACAAAATCAATTTTATTTGAATCTCTATAGTACAAAAGGAACGCATGTAAGAAAGTGATGCAACACAAAAAAAGAACAATTATAAATTTGCAGCAGGGAAGTGCATGCATTCAATGGTCAACAGTGCTTGCATGTAGAGAAGACAAGTTTCAACACTGCGCAAATTATATTTTAGTGTATACGACTTTACCTCTTGGAGAGGTCACTAGTATATATTTAGTGTAACTACGTGTGTTAAGAGGGTATTTTAATGGGGGCTATTATATAGATGGAATATTTAAGGCATATTCTAAAATATTCTAAGTATATTCCAAATACATCCTCAAAACATTCTTTACTTGAATTTAACCCCTAAACGTCTGAGCGTGCCACTGTGGCTAGTAAGAGTATTTCGGTGTATTTGAGATATTTCAGCATCTTTGGTGTGTTGGAATTAAGTTACTCATGTGGTAATTAAGTTACTCATGAGGGGACTGATAGACCAAGGGTCTATGCCTAAGTTACTCATATGGTAATTAAATTACTTATGAGGGAACTGATAGACCAAGAGTCTATGACTTCAAGTTAGTTAGAACACCAAAGTAATAGTCTAGTTAGTCTGTACATATTCTAAGTATGTAGACAGACGGTACTAGGACTATAAGTGTGGCTTGGTGGGTGAAGGAGATACAATTGTCTATTGGACAAGATCTCACTTCTATGGTTGGGTGGCAAGTCACATATCAATAAACTTTATTTATTGTTTACCTTCTGTGCACTTTGTCTTTCTTAAATCTAACATGGTATCAGAGCTAGGTTGATTGAAGGAGAGAGTAGAGAGTTGATTTGGGTTTTGATTTGATTCATAGTTAAACCTAGGATTGGCCCCATAGTCTCAAAGTTGTTGGCTGCATTGACGAGTGCAAGTTAGCATGGCTAGTTCTAGCAGTGGAACTAGTTTCTTGGACAAGTTTGGTGGTCAGGGATTCAATTCATGGAAATTGAGGATGATCTATCTCTTGAAGAGGGATGGGTTGTGGAAGTTGGTAAGTGGTGAAGAACCAATGCCAACTCGCACTGCAAGTGACACACCAATTGGAAATGTCCAAGGAGAGAGTGGAGAAGGGGGAGCCAATAATGTTGGTACTGTTAGTGATAACAGTAAGACAAAGTGGTTAGAACGTGATCAAATAGCCCTCTCTACTATTGTCTTCTATCTCTTAGATGAGCCACTCTATCAGATCACTCATTGTAACACTGCTAAAGCAGCATGGGATGAGCTTTGTCACATTTATGAGATGAGTGATATGCATTCAAAGAGGCTTCTCCAAAAGGAGTTTTGGTCCTTCAAAGTGAATGAGTCTGAGAGTATGGCATGTGCCATAGCCAAATTTAGATCATTGGTTGATCGTTTGGCAGGAGTGGGAGTCATTTGCAATGACGAAGATAAGATTAATGTGCTTTTGAGTTCGTTACCTGATGCATGGTTAAGTTTCACTAACATTCATAGTAATGAGAAGAATCTATCCTACCTCATTGGTAAGATTCTGCAGGAAGAACAAAGATTGATTGTTTTCTCTGGTGAAACTAAAGATACCTCGAGTGCCTTACTAACTGTGAGAAAAAGTAGTCAATTTAAGAAGTCTGGTCACTCTAGTGCATTTAAGGGTAAGTGCTTCAATTGTGGTAAACATGGCCACAAAGCTTCCCAATGCAAAGAGAAGAAAAAGAAGAAGTCTCACGGTAAAGGCAAGAAGGGCAAAGAGGGTAACCATGAGGATAAAAGTGTCTACTGCGTGTTACTTGCAGAACATCACACCAATCAAGGCCCTGATATCAAAGACGAGTTGGGAACTATGGTATGGCACCAAACCAATCTATGCTCATCTTCATGTTTTTGGATGTAAAGGATTTGCTAAAATTCCTGATGAGCAAAGGCAAAAATTAGACATGAAGTCTAAAGATTGCATTTTTGTTGGTTATAGTGATCAATCTAAAGGCTATAAATTGTTTGATCCTATCAAAAGAAAAATGTTCTTTAGCCGTGATGTAGACTTCATTGAAAGTCACCAGAGAGTAGTTCCCAAAGATCTAGATTGTCATAGTGACCAAGATCGCATCAAAGATCTTGTCAAAGGTGATGACAAAGATGATGCCCAAGATCTTGTTGATGATCAAGACAAAGATCACGAGTCAGATCACGTTGAGGATAGTGACCAAATAGACATAGAGGTAGAAAGAGGAGATTTACCACAAATACCTTATGAGCCTCAAGTAAGAAGGGGAACTAGAGTAAGAAAACCTTCTCTTAAATTACTAGAGTCCATTAATTTGGTTGTTGAGAATGACCCCTCTACTTTGACTGAAGCATTAGCAAGAGAAGATGGTGAGAAGTGGAAGGAAGCAATTCTATCTGAGTACAATTCATTGATAGAGAAGCAAACTTGGAAATTAGTCCAATTACTTCCAAATAGAAAGCATCTGGGCTGCAAGTGGGTTTTTAAACTCAAACGAAGAGCCGATGGGAGTTTGGACAAATACAAAGCAAGGTTGGTAGCAAAAGGCTATGATCAAATTGAAGGTCTTGACTTCAATGAGACTTTCTCCCCGGTGGTAAGAATGACCACTATACGCTTATTACTTGCTATGGCTACAAATCTTGACTGTGAGATCCAGCAGATGGATGTGAAGACAGCGTTCCTAAATGGAGATTTGAACGAGACAATTTGTATGAAGCAACCTGAAGGCTTCATCAAGAAGGGGGAACAAGATTATGTTTGTTTGCTCCTGAAATCGATCTACGGCTTGAAACAAGCTCCGCGAATGTGGAACGAACATATCAGTTCGTTTTTACTCAGCCTTGGATTTACAAGAAGCGTCAAAGACAACGGCCTTTACATTTTACATGAAGGTGAAGTCTTTCTCTGGTTAGCCTTATATATTGACGATTCATTTCTTTTCAGCAATGATTTGAAATTAACGAATAGAATCAAGAAGGCTTTGTCAGAGAAATATGAAATGACAGACATGGGAGATCTTTACTCCGGTTTAAATCTTCAAGTTACTAGAGATAGACAAAGACGCATCTTGTGTGTTAGCCAGTCAAAGTACATTGAGCAAAAACTTAAAGACTTTAACTTAAATCATGCTAAGCCTATGTCTACTCCATTAGAGGCTAATTGCAATCTTCAGTGTGTAAACAAGATTACACTAGAAGAAGAGGAAGCAATGCAGGCAATTCCCTACAAATTAGCAGTGGGATGCCAAATGTATTTAGCTATAACTACTCGACCAGATTTATCTCAAGGAGTAAGTATGGTAGCTGGGTACAATTCTAATCCAAGACTCAAGCATTGGTCTTCGGTAAAACGAATATGGAGATATCTCAATGGGACAAGCAATGAGGGCTTGGTCTACAAAGGAGATGACAATTTGCAAGTGATTGGATATTGTGACTCTGATTGGGCTGGAGATCCGGAAGAAAGGAGATCAAGAACTGGCTATGTTTTTATGTTAGCCAATGCAGCCATTTCTTGGAACAGTGTGAAGCAGAAAGCTATTGCTCAATCAAGTGCGGAAGCTGAATATTACGCAGCAGGTGAAGCCACCAAGGAAGCCATATGGATAAGACACATTCTAGAGGAAATGGGGTTTCCTCATAAAGGGCCTACAGTAATTTACTGTGATAGTCAAAGTTGTATAGCTATGACTAAGAATCCCGAATTCCATAGACGCACTAAACACATTGAGTGTAGGTGTCATTTCATTAGATCTAAGGTTAAATCTAATGAGGTGGAGTTTGTCTATTTGGGTACAGACCAAATGGTGGCAGATACATTCACCAAAAGCCTACCTAAGGCTAAATTTGAGTATTGTAAGAGTAGACTTGGAGTTCTACCTATCAAGTCACTCAAGAGGAAATTAGAGGACTTAGAGTAGTACTAAGTTATAGTAAATAATGTGGCACTTCATTATTATCTACTTTAGGTGGTTCTAACTATGGGGGAGTGTTGGAATTAAGTTACTCATGTGGTAATTAAGTTACTCATGAGGGGACTGATAGACCAAGGGTCTATGCCTAAGTTACTCATATGGTAATTAAGTTACTTATGAGGGAACTGATAGACCAAGAGTCTATGACTCCAAGTTAGTTAGAACACCAAAGTAATAGTCTAATTAGTCTGTACATATTCTAAGTATGTAGACAGACGATACTAGGACTATAAGTGTGGCTTGGTGGGTGAAGGAGATACAATTGTCTATTGGACAAGATCTCACTTCTATGGTTGGGTGGCAAGTCACATATCAATAAACTTTATTTATTGTTTACCTTCTGTGCACATTGTCTTTCTTAAATCTAACATGGTGGTGCCGGTGGTCAAAACTTATTTGGATGTCATCAATTCCTCTTTCCAACGAACTATGGCATGACATGAATAGAGGTATGAGTTGGCCACTATGCTAGCAAATACGGAAACTGGCATACAACGTAGTCCATGGCGTACCCGAAGGACCTCCGGGTCACGGACAACATACGTGGACAGTCCTGTTGGCAGATTCACTGCAGGACTCCATGAATTCTGGCGGGAACAAGCTAGAGGGGTGAGGCGCTAGGGGTGGTGAGTTGCGCCTCGTTGTTGCAACGATGCTTTCGTGCAAGTGTGGGACAATTTGAGATCAACAATCATACACATGAGCGCTTGGAATGGAGGTACACAGAGTAGGAAAATTGATATGGCAGCCGCGAGTGAGATGTTTAGGAGGACAAGCATAATTTGCATGAGTGGTGGGGTCTCCAGTGCTAGAGAATTGCGTCTTCCTTTGCACGGTTTTTCTTTGCATCGTGGCGTCCAGGAAGTGGCTATCGTGAGTGTAAGCAGTTTTGCGCAATCATGGTATGGACAGCGCCACCACAAGCATTGCTAGCATTGCGCAAAGAAGGTAACGTCTTATATTGTTGGGCAAGAGATCAAGGGGCATCAAAGCAGCAACGCACTTGCATTGTAGGTTTTCTTACTACAACGTGGATGTACAACTTACCTCTTCCACCACGAACCCGTCATCTTGCAGGAGTTTTGGACACACATTGGCAACGGTTCTTGTTTAGGAGGCACGTGAATCACATTCTCGGGTGGAAGGAAACACGCAATTCGCTATTTATGCACTTGGTCAAGTGCGTTCATTTCATGAGCAAATCTTGCTTAAAATTTTTTGTGTAAAAATTTCTCTAAAAAACAACCATTTTTGTCATTGTACAATTACTTTCATTGTAAACAAACAATTATTTAATTTAATTTTTATTCTTACCTTTATCTTTTATCTTTATCTTTTATTTTATTTTTTCTTTTATTTTTTCTTTATCTTGTTTCATTTATCTTATTTCTTTCTTGTCTTCAATTTATTTTCCTTCTTGTCTTCCTTCTTGTCTTCTTCTTTTTCTTCTATTTTTTTTCATTCCTCTTGTGGCAGCCGCAAATCCTTCGCCCGCACCAAAGACAAAAAAAGAAAAAAAGCAAAAGAAAAAAAAAACCTTTTTTTTTTTTTTTTTTTTTTTTTTGGAGTTCGTCTTCTTTTTTGTTTGGGGCTCATGAACCCTGAAGAACCCTAAACGGCGGAGGATGCACAAAAAAAAACATAAAAACAAAAAAAAAAAACTTTTTTTTTTTTTTTTTTTTTTTTTTTTTTTTTTTTTTTGGTGCATCCTCCGCCGTTTAGGGTTCAGCCGCCGGCGGCTGAACCCTAAATTTTTATTTTTTTAAATTTCTATTTTCAGGGTTCATGAGCCCCAAACACAAAAGAAGACGAACTCCAAAAAAAATAAAAAAATAAAAAAATAAATCTTTTTTTTTCTTTTTTTTTTCTTTTTTTGTCTTTGGTGCGGGCGAAGGATTTGCGGCTGCCACAAGAGGAATGAAAAAAAATAGAAGAAAAAGAAGAAGACAAGAAGGAAGACACGAAAGAAAATAAATTGAAGACAAGAAAGAAATAAGATAAATGAAACAAGATAAAGAAAAGATAAAATAAAAAATAAAATAAAGGATAAAGATAAAAGATAAAGATAAGAATAAAAATTAAATTAAATAATTGTTTGTTTACAATGAAAGTAATTGTAGAACGACAAAAATGGTTGTTTTTTAGAGAAATTTTTACAACAATATTTTTAATGCTTCCGGGGACCAAGTGCATGATTATATGGCCAAGTGCGTAAATAGCGAATTGCGTGTTAGGAGCGCTTGAATGAAGGAGACCCATTAGGGTTTAGTGACGAGGTGAATTAGCTACTTCGCAACAGAATTTTTCCCGAGGTCGTTGACACTGCGTGCGATGGGGAGGTTGCGGGAGGAAGCAAGAGAGGAAGCGCGCCAACGGGCAATGGCACAGTCACCCAACACGCAACCACGTGTGAGGCGAAGGCTCAATGTTCGAGCATCATATCTACACTAGCTCCATTCATAGCCCAGAGTCCTCTGTTGTCGCAGACATTGAGAGTGCCAGTGTTAGAGACAGGGCCATTCCAGAGGCCTATGGTGCCGATCGACTACTTTGTAGGAGAGAATCTTGTCCCTGTTCTGGATGCAAACCCACCAATTTTAAGCCAAGAGGTCGAACTCTACCCGTATGGATGCAACAAACGAGGAAAAAAGGCAAGAGGGAGAGCTTGAGGTCGCCAAATTCCGGTGCAAGGTTGTAGAGGATACGGTGGATCTCGTCCTAGAGCCAGGTAACCTCAGAGCCAGGACGCAGAGATGCAGCACGCGGCTGCGGTCGCGCCCTCTGACCCTAATCTCTAATTTTTGGTTGTCAAGGGACGGGGGCGTGGTGGTGGAAGGGGTTCTTGTGGCGTCTGTGGCGGGAGACGAGGGGGCCGTGGTCGAGGTGTGGCCACACGTTCTATCAATGAGCCAGACAAATTTTTGAGCCTCCTAAGAATGCAACCACGTCTACATGAGGCACCAAAGGGGTGAACCCAACCAAGTTTTCAACCAAAGCGGAGGAGTCTTATAATTTTGCAACCGAAGGTATTGTCAAATTTTCTTCCAGTCAGCCCACAACTGGACAGCAGAGAGGACATCATTCGGCTCAGCGATGTAGAGAACTTTAGTAGTGGTAGCCACGGATATCACACCCCGCCTAGAGGCAAAGATATCAATGGAGGATCTTCATGTGTATGACCCATTGGGTGCAGAAGCTCCCCTCCCGAGAATTTGCAGGTTTTCACAAATTGACTTCCAAACTGGTGCACGTTTACTTGACACACAATCAAGACAAAACATTGGCGAGCATCACCCCTTGTTGTACGATTGCGGAGAGAAGGATTGTCGTTTTACCGAGAACATCAGGAATTTCGGACCCCACTGATTCCGCACAATTTTAGTGCGATTTCCGATATTTCAAGGGTTCGTATAGTTTTCGCACTGATTCCGCATCGTTGCGTCATTCATCGCAACTACGCTGATATGACACGATGTTCATACAAGCAGATATAGTACTGATTCGACACGATTGATACATCTATTGAAAACGTATGAATTTAGCACTCTTTATAGTCGTCAATTGTCGTGTTTTAATTGTCTTTAAAACTACACTGATTCAGTGCGTTTTTCGTGCGACATCATCTTTTCCATATCTAGATTTTATTTTCTTTCTATATCTAAATTTGATCAAAATAATATTATTAAAAAATATTAAATAATTATTTTTCTTGCTACCCACTTTAACTACACGGAAATTGCCCGAACCCACGGTGGGGCCCACCATGGCTTCCCAAGCTCTATCGCTAATGGTGGGATTTGAACTCACGACCTCTCGATTAATAACCAAGCTCCTAACCACCAATTCACCACAAACCCTCGATGCATTGAATGAAACTTTTTTGGGAATTATAAAAGATTGAAACCGTTGGCAATTTTTTGCCATGTGTATATAATTCTTTTTTCAATTTATTTTTTGCACTAGATTATGCAGGACTTTTCTATATATAGGATTTTTTTCATAATTTTTTGAATTTTTGAACTTATTACCAAAATCGTGATGGCAGATCATGGCTGTGAGTTGTTTTCTTTTTTTTCAACGGACTTTGAATGTTTTTAACTATGTGAAAAAAACTTTTTTTCCAAATTTTTTTTTTGCACTAGAATATGCAGGACTTTTTCTATATATAAGATTTTTTTCATAATATTTTGAATTTTTTTATTTTTTGCCAAAATCGTGATGGCAGATCATGGCTATGAGCTGTTTTCTTTTTTTCAGCGGACTTTGAATGTTTTTAACTATGTGAAAAAAACTTTTTTTCCAAATTTTTTTTTGCACTAGATTATAGAGGACTTTTTCTATATCTAAGATTTTTTTCATAATTTTTTTAATTTTTTAATTTTTTGCCAAAATCGTGGTGGTTGTGAGCTATTCTTTTCATGCTCCTATAATGAAAAGTACAATGATAACCAATAATACCAAATTTTAATTCTAAAAATATATAATTTTATTTCTTTGAAATTTTAATGTGTATTGCTTCTAAACTCTATAAATGTAGATCTAAAAATGTTTTGGGAAATTAAACCGTAAGTATAATTTAAAGAATATTCTTGGAATATTCTAACATATTCCAAAATAATATAAAATATTTTGAAAGATTCCAAAAAATTCCAAAAAATTCCAAAAAATATATTAAAATATTGTACACGGATGTCGTACGAAAATAATTTGCATTATAATAGATACTGAAATCGCACGAATATAGTAAAAGGCATTAATATGATACATATACGATACTGAATCCGCATGAACTAAAACCGCATGGTATCCGTGTCTTATTAGCCATGTAATGTAGATACACGATTAACGCACGGATTCCGTCAAGCACGACTTTCGTGCGGAAACAACACTTTTGTCATAATCATTGAAAAGACACTGCATCGACATCTTAGTAATGCATGTCACTTCCGTACGATAACGACACTTCAAAATGCACGTATGACGTGCGGGATCAGTGTTTAACGATAAACGCACTGAAATCGTGCAGAATCAGTGGCGTCTGAAATTCCTGATGAAGGCTCCATCCACGAAACGAGCGGCGGATGACTATGGCCTCCCGTTTGAGACGAGCTTTAACCCCACCAACCATGCTAGGGTCAACCATCGGGCATTTTCGAGCATAGAGCGCGTACAGTTGAGGCTCGAAATATTGGGATATGACAAGAGCTTGTGGGGAGATTTGAGCCACTTCAGCAGCCACGTACAACACTGCTACTACCATGAAGTATATAGGCAACCTATGTTCACAGTGGACTTTGGCGGAAGTATTGGCGTAAGGGAGCTGCGAGTTTGCGACACTACATTTTCCGTGACCAAAGAGCTGTCTCAGGGCACACAACGAGCCCTGGATTTCAATGATTGAGGGACATGCCACGGCGACGGCTCAGGTCCATCGACGCAGAGTCCGGTCACACAACCACCACCGTCAACAGAGTCTGACACAGATGATGTTGATTGGAAGGGTGGTTACTCCAATTTTGAGGGATTCACATCATCATTTGCATCTTCACCTCGCTCGGCTGGCTCATTTGAAGAGAACTCGCTACGTGAGCTAGGTATCTATGATCCAGAAGAAGACACATCTGAGTGGGACTTTGCCAAAAAGTATACCGACGATCAGTGGCAAGAGGCGAACCAGACATTGTTTGGCAATTGGGACAACTTCTCAGGCCCAGAGCCTGGGCCGACAGGGAAATTTAAAGCACTGCCAAGTGATCCACAAGAATATTTCCTGAACTACAGGCCATCGCATGTGCTGCAGCACATAGTCACCGAGACTAATAGGTACGCGACTCAAGATTGTCATGATGAGCCTCATCTAACTAATGGCCGGTATGATTGGGTTGACCTAGATGAGAACGAGCTACTTTGTTGGTTTGGAGTTCTCATCTTGATGGATTGAAGCAGTTGCCTCACCGGCGACTTTATTGGGACCTTCGGCAGTTTTATATATGTCTTGTTATCAGCAGTGCAATGACCCGACAGCGGTTTGAAGAGATAGTGAGGTGTGTTCATTCAGTGAACAATCAAACACTCGAGCATGATCCAAAAAAGCCCATCTATGACAAACTTGGCAAGGTACGGTGACTAGTAGAAGAGTTTTGCAGACGATGTATAATGCCGAGCGAATATGCATTGTCGATGAAGTGATTGTACCGTACAAGGGACGATATTGCAACTTCCGGTAGTATATAAAGTAAAAACCGTGTCGATTTGGGTTCAAAGTGTCGGCATTGGTATCCTGCCAATCGAGGTACATTCAAACCTCTTACTCTTTGTTTGGCATCAGTTGAATGACAAACACCTTAATCTTGAAAATAAAATTCTATTAAACCTCACTTCCATGGTTTTGACTTCGATTAGTACCTTCAAATTTTGTTGATTTGCAAATGAACTGTCTAACTACCTTTGTTTTCTATGTTGATTTGGTGTCAGAGTAATGATATCATAAATGAACTGAAGTTTGCTATCTGAAAGCATTTCCTGTTGGATTATTGATCGTTATTATTGCATTATCATATTTCCATTATCTAATTTCATTCTAGATAACCATCTTCTAAGTGTATGCGTCCAGGTATGTATCTAATGTCATTGTATACCTGGGGACATCCGAGGAGCGTGCCATTCTGCACGTAATAGTGATTGAATTTTTTTTTACAGCGGTGCGTCTATGTGAGAGCTGCTTGAACGTGGCTTTTGGATGACAGGTACTACAAAAAAAAAAGATCCCGCGGTTTTCCTCTATCTCTATGTAGCTTGTCGAAAAAAGTGTCTCATCCTCCGAGGGGGACTCTCATGGTCAAAATGCACAGGTCTCGGCAATTATGTGTCGTTTGTTGGGTCGATATTAAACCAGTATGGCTTTTGTCGTCAGCCACAAATCTAGTTGATCCAGCGGTGCGGGCAACAAGATGGGTACGTGGCGTTTTTCACGAACGAGTGGAATTTCCAACGTCCCTGGTGTTCCTCGAGTATCAGCGCAATATGCTCGGCGTTGACGTTGTCGACCAACAAAGAATTGAGTACACTGTCCAACTACAAAGTAATAAGTGGTGGCACCGCTTGCTGTTGTTTGTATTGGATTCTACACTATTGAATTCCTACACATTGTACCGTGAAGATGTTGTTTGAGTGGGCCTACAAGTAGACTCCCGCTTGCTATGGCATTACAACCTGGGCGTGCGACTTGTATAGTCGGGTCCAATATGCTCACGAATTCCCCTCTGCAGAGAAAGTTTTTTAGAAACTTCGAACAATGCGTGTGCACTCAAAAATGATCCGATTTGGAAACCGCAAAGTGCATTGGATATCATGAAGCAAATGAATCCAAGTTATCCCTTGGGACGAAAACAGATTATAAATCAGCTTTGTCCACGAAGAAGGAAGCTATAAGTAATTTAACTATGAATCTCACGGAGAGTTTGATCCTGGCTCAAGATGAACGTTGGCGGCATGCTTAACACATGCAAGTCCGACGGGAAGCACCCTAGTGGGGTTTTTAGTGGCGGACGGGTGAATAACGCGGAAGAATAATATAATAATATTATTAGTAATATTAATAATAATTAATATTTACCATTAATTAGTAATATTATGAACCTTGAAAAATAAGAATTCCTCCACATAACAATCCGATGGATGAAAAAAAAGAATCATAATATTCAGATAGGTTAATGTTTTTATTTTAATTACATGCCCCCCCTCTAAAAACCATATATGATATGTTCATTTCTTTATGGCTTAAGCATTAAATTTAAAAAAAAAAAAAAAAAAAAAAAAAAAAAAAAAAAAAAAAACTCTAAATCCAAATAAGTGTAAAAATAATTTTGAAAATAAACTTTTTGGATTGTCTTTTACGTGTTTAAATTTATTTTCAAAAACGAGTTTATTTTAGTCATACTTAGTTGATAAAAAAAATCATATTTTAATATCTTTAGGTTCATTTACGATTTTGTGGATTAAATCATTTTATTTCTAGAGAAATAAAAAATTAATTAAATAAAGATGTAATGTATTTTCTAAAATGTTTAATATCTTGTTTTTTATCACATTGGAGTGTAGTACAATATCATTACAAATTTACACATGTATTAGTGAAAATTATACAACAAGTTAAAAATAATATATACACTATCTACCTTTGAGTTCTCTCACCCTTTGCTTCAATTACAGTGTCCATTCTAGCAAGCATATTTGAAATGAGCATTTGAAATTGTTTTTGAGATACTTGAGCTCATACTTGTTGAATGATTTGTATCATTTAAAGTCCATCAAATTTTGAAGAAGATACCGTGAATTTTTCTTTATCATACTCTTATTTCTTCACTTCAAATAGTTAGAAGGTGTGGAAGATCTTGGTGGTTTATCATTATTAGGTGTGTAAGAGGTGTGTAAGAGCTTGGTGGTTTTCAAAAAAATTCAAAAGTTTTTTAGCTCCTTTCTTGGTGAGAATTCTCAAAGTGAGTAGTGAGGATTGTGTGTAATTGAGGATTGGTGGGAAAACTCATATTAATTCTCTGAGTCAAAGTAATGGTAGTAATCGGTGTAGTGAAATGGAGAGATTAGAAGAAGTGGCACTTTTTAGGACTAGTTAGCTTATCCCTTTAGTGCCCAGATAACCACTAAGTCGTCACTAGATCACTAGAAAATGAAATGCTGGAAAATCTGTGAACAATCTCAATCCAATGTCTGAAGTTCAAATGTGTAACTTTTGATTTTGCAGATGATACAAAAAGAAAATCTAAAATCTGAATTTCTTAGCTATTCAAGTACCTATGTACAAAACACCAAAATATTGCAAATACCTCAAAATACAGCAAATACTTACAAATACAACACATGTACTATGTGGTATTTCTTGTGTTTGCAAGTTTGTTATCTTGTATTTTTTTGGATTGTGTTCTCTTGTTCATTTTCTAGGTCCATCCTTGAAAGAGAAGAGTAGTATTGTTCCAATGTCCCTTTGTCCGGTGGGCATCAGGGCATTGACATTACGAACGGACACTATATTCAAGCCAGCCTTGCAATAGGGCCGGTGTTTCTATCTATCTATCACTAGTAGAAATTCAGTGACCGAATTAACAGAAATTCAACACGATTGTGTTGATTCATTCTGTGCTATAGGTCGCGTTGATTTGGACATATTTTAACACGATTCTGTTGATCCGTTTCTGTTATTTCGGTCATCTCTTGCATCGAGGCCCGTTGATAAAATATGAAAACATAAACAGAGAATAAAAAAATTTGAAACCCCAAAATCCGGGCAGCCCTGAAATCCGGGCAGCCCGGATCCAAATCTATCAAATGGATGCTCCCCGGGTTTGAACCGGGAATCTCATGGCTACAACACACAACCTTCAACCATTACAACATGGCCGAAATTACTTGTTTAATTGTGGCTATTGTCACCTATTAAACTTTAATTGCGGTAAAGTCCAAAATCAGTGAACTTTGGCGGCTTATATCTCCTTCATATAAGGTCCGTTTTTAATGAAAATTGTTGGAAAAGTTGCGTCTTGAAGTCTAGTTTGTGTGGTAAAATTTTCACTTCAATCCAAGATGATATGAATTTCTGAGAATCATTTTACTAGAGGGGGTTTGGCCAAGAAACATTTGAATGTTAGTTTTTTACCACTTTGTAATAATATTCAACTTTTTGACATTTCATGCATGCATGTTATTTTTAGGTTGGATTCCAATTTAATCCCTATATGCCCACAACCCTCTCCATATTTTGAGAATTGTAAAAATCGATGCCTTATAATATGAAACTAAGAGGGGTATTTTGAATTTCATGTGTGAATAAAAGTTATATATTATGAATTTAAGATTCTATCCATTTGGTTAGATCTATGGTTACAAATACCAATATTTTCTATAGTATTTGAAACGTAAAGTTCAAAATTTTATAGTAATTTGATTGCGAGTAAGATATTGACAATTTTTGAATGAAATTGGTTGTGATGAGTTGAAATGTAATATTCTAAGTATAGTGATTTTGAAAAAAATTGGGTTACTTAATTTTACCATTTTACTGTTTCAAGAGCATTTTTGCACTATTTTGAACTAAGATCTTCAATTTTTTTGATGAATCATTGCAACATGAAATGAGACATAATTTTTACAAATCATCCCTTTGTAATCAGTTCGCACATGCATGAAGCTAACTTCCTATTAAACCTATAGTAAAAAAACCACATTGCAAAAAGTACATGAAAGGGGAAAAAACGTGGATGAAATCTGTACAATGTCCAAAAAATAAACGCTTTGACAGTTAAGGGTTCATTCTAGTCGTTGATGTAAAACTTATGCATCAATTTGAATTTCCAAGCCATTTTGAACATATAAAATTTATGTATAAAAAATATTTTGTACCAATATTTCCTAAATAACTTTCTAGTTGGAAGTTATTTGGTTAGAGTAGGTTTAGTAATATCATTTCAAAGTGCTAAATATTTTGGATTTATTTCATATATAATGTGGATTAGAAATTGGATTTAATTGTCTTCATTATTTAATGATTGAATTTGAAAGCTAGGGCATCTCTTTTTTAATTGAAAAATGTTGTTGACTCACCACCATTCACCACCATTTCAAAGTTTGAAAATTAGTCTAAGTTTGAAAATCAGTGAAAATATATGATTTTTTTTACTTTTAGGACTACGCTACAATTTTCATATTTCCTGAAGCTTGAAACTAAGTAGTATAATATTTATAATAACATACATTGTTATTATGTTCTTATAATATACATATTGTTAATATGTTATTACAATTCCATTATTATAAAGTATTACATATACAAAGATTCCTAAATAGTCAAAGAGTATTCTGAGAATTTTTTCAGAATGCTATAACCTATGTTGAAAAGATTCCAAAAGGATTCCAAAGGATTCCAAAAAAGATTCTTAAAATATTCCCATACAATCCAAAAAGATTCCTAAAAGATTCCATATTCCTAAATTTCTGTTGATTTGGTCATTGCACTACTCAAATCAACAGAAAGTAGGTAGCTATTTGTTGGTTTTAACAAAAAGTTCAAAAATCAGTGAAATCGGTCATTGCAGTGCGCAAATCAACCGAAATGCGTTGGTTTTGTGTTGATTTGGACAGCGTTTTCTAGTAGTGTATCTTCATGTTCTAGTAGTGTATGTATTCCGATCTTGATCAATGTACCAACTCCTTAGTTATTTTAATGTATAAATTTTGTCCTAAACCGTACATGGATAAGTCACTCTCACTTATAAAATCTACAATAATTATGTATGAGTGTGTTCTTGACATGAAAGATTGCAATGAAGAGGTGTTGACACAGGCCATTGTTGAACATCTTCACTTTTAATTTTGAAAATTTAACCCAAATTCTATTTAACCTTGAAGTCACACACCCCCAAAATTTCAATTTTGAATGTGCATTATACAGTTCAAAGACATACTATAATCTTCCAATTCAACGATCCGATCTTACCAAGATTTAATCAACACTTGTTTCATTAAGCTATGCTTACATTCATACGATTGAATACTATTAATAGTATCACTAATTTCAACAAATAGAGTTTTAAAGAAACATCACCCAAAAGACAGTGGTTTCTCCCCTTTATTAGTGCTTTTCTCTGAAACGAGAAAGCAAAAAAATTCTGACGATTTCCATCGAAGTGCTTGAAATATTATCAGTTTTCGTGTAACATGTCACATGTCAGAACTAACTGCCTCAGTTGCCTCTCTTGCAATGCAAGCATGCATCCAGCTTGCACTCATTGATGGCCCATTCACACCCCAAACTCTAAATCCCCCTTGACGTAAATGCAAGCACTATTCACTCATGGGCTCCATGTTCTGAAATTTTCATTTTGAGCATTTCAAGGTCTTTTTTGGCAATTTTTTTTTTTGCAAATTTGGGACCTACAATCCCACATTAGTAAAGAAAGATTTCCTCGGAAATTTTAAATCATTGGAAAAGGGGGTTATTTTTTTTAAGGTATGCCCCTACATGCACAAAATAGAGGGGCAAGTTTTGTCCTCTTGCATTAACGTCAAGGGGGGGAATTAGAGTTGGGGATTCACACCAGCCCTTGCTCCCGCACTTGCATTCCTCGTGAGGTAAAATCATATACACTAAAATATAAACTTTGCATTGTTGAAGTTTGTCTTCTCTGAATGCAACCAACGTTGATCACAAAATACACGCACTTCCCTGCCGCAAATTTCGAACTATTTGTTTGTTTTTTTTATTTTGTTTTTTTTATTTCTGCGTTGCTTCACTTTCTTACATGTGTTCCTTTTGCATTGTAGAGATTTAAATAAAATTTATTTTTCTAGGCTACTTACCTTAACGCATGCACATCCTGCCGCATGTGGCTAGTACAAACCGGCCATGAGCCATCAACCCTATGTATACTGTCAAGGGCATTTTATTTTTATTGTCTTAGCCCCACAAGTGGAGAGACTACGGAAATGCTTTGTTTTCAAAACTTACACAGTTGAACAGTCAAAACAAGCCGTATAAGTAAATTTGGGGTAAATACTCACATAGAGACTACGTAACAAGCCACTTGTTTTTCATGAATCAAGTGCCAAAGTGGCAATATAAAATGTTATAGTAGTGCTCCACATTTCAACATTCATCCACATATTGAATAAAAAATATCACATGTTCATAATTATGTATCGTTTTCATCCACAATTAGGAAATTTCATTCATTTTTTAATAATTGAAGTTTTATGACAAAAACTTCAAGGTTTTTGACTGTACTACTCCAAGTGAATACTATACTACTTTTTGCTAATAGTGCATGTCGTACTAATCCCAAAAACACGCTCTATTTTGCAAAATCATGAAATTGACAAGGATTCCAATTTGTAATGAGTGCCTGAAATCTTCATTTCGCATTGATTTACATTTTAATGTCACCTTCACTAATTACCCTCCCTCCCTATTAGCAAAAAGTAGCGTACTATCTACTGGGTCAGGTAAAAAAGTTGTGGTCATGTGCAGGCATCACCTCGGTCGGTTAACCCCTAAACGTCCTATGGGGATAGTATATACGTTTTCGTATAATTAGCATTTGCTACCAACAAGAAGTTCTAAATTGGGATCTCAATAGCTCACTAGAACCGCATTGACTTAAATTTCAACTTCTTTGTTGAACTCAAACCCATTAAAGACGTGGATCCATTCCAAATACAAGAAATATACACTGTATTCTACTTGCTACAAAGGCATTTTCAGACGTTTAGGGGTTAAAATGTGGACTCCCTTATGCAGCTTCCTTTTCAGTTACTCATGAGGAGAAAAGAGTGTGGGCTCTAGCCTCCCATCAGATGCAATGAAGGAGCATCTGACGTAATGAATTTAGAAGAACTTAACTTCAAATTTTTATTTTTAGAATTTGAAATTTGGTATGATTGGTTAAAACTAAACATTCTATTTTAAATTGTTTAATTTTATTTTTTTCAAAGGAGTTAACATCGATACTTTTCCCAAATTGTAAATTTTGTAAGACTTAACTATGTAGAAGTGTTTGTCTTTGAAAAATTCTCCTAGGTGGAATTTAACGTGGATCGGCATAATTAAAATTGGGTTGGAAAGTACGCTTCATTTCCTATTTGGAATTTTTTTTTATTTTTTACAAAAACATCTTTTTCTTTTCATCACAGGCAGTCCATAAAAATTGGTAGTGACCATAAAATGGTCGATGTGTCACGTAAGGGTTCAAGTTGGTCCAAACAAAGAGGGTTGAAGAGTTAGACTATTTTATTAGTAATTTATCTATAGTGTTGCTTAGTGTAAAGGGTATGGTCTAACAAGGGTTTAAGAATGTTATGTCTTAACCAAGGATTGTTCCTGCAATTTTTCATTTTTCATACAGGGTGGTACCAATGAAACAAACATTGTACAGTACATAGCACTTTCATCTAGAGTTAAGATGAACTCATTATAATTGAATGACAATTTGCTCAAATGGGTGAAAATATGTTTACACATAAAGTTCTTTAGATGCCCACTGTTGCACCTCTGAACCTCAAGCATATGTTAAGGGGATCAAAAGAATCACAAAAAAAAATTATCTAACTTAAGCTGATCCAAACAACGAGGGTTCTCGCGAGGGTTGGATAGTTGAAATATTTTATTAGTATTTTACACCATATCATCACTTTAGAAAATGGGTGTGGTTCAAGAAGTATTGAAGAACGTTTTGTACGGATGAATATTTTGAAATGAGTTTTTAGCTCTCTCTTAAAAGATTTTCTTATTTTGGCTATATTTTTCCTGCCTTAAAAAGGTTATCCCCAACTCTCTTATCATGCAATTCTTGAAACTTATGTTGTGAATTGAAGGAGATTGACGACCATCAACCTATTATCTTGCAATTTTGTAATTTAAAAAAATAAAAAATCGGTGTGCATGTTGCACGTTCACTTTTAATGGAAGTATTGTTCAATATTGACAATGTATGCAAGTTCACCTTTGGAAGCAATGTTCAATATTGACAATGTATGTAAGTTCACCTTTGTTAGATAAATGTTTGAGTATGGTTCGTATTATTATATTGTCATAATTTTAATTGGTTCTTGTTGGTAATTGAAAATAGATTTTAACATATCTTAGCATGTATTCCCTACGTCCCACTTAAACACCGTGATACCCACTTAAATTTTGTCCCAAAGTAAAACCTTGATTTTTGGTCTTACACACTTCTGAGTAATTATCCCCATGTGCATGAAGCCAATCCCAACATGGCATGAGAAATTATCCCCATGTGTGTCAATTATAAAACTAAAACATACCCTTATGTGCATGAAGCCAATCCCAACAATGACAGGTGTTGCTTTTAGCCCCACCTCCTTTTCCATATAATTTATGAATTTAAGAGAAATCAAGGTGTTTTAGTGGGACAAAGGGAGTCATTTTTACAACCATATGAAGTTTCATAGTGTTGATTTTATGTGAGTCTCAAATTGCAAGAATATGTACATTTTAACCAAAGATCTACATAACCATATGAATTTTCACAATGTTGATTATAATTGTATTCAAGATTATTATCATATTCAATCCATGTACACTCAGGTATAATTGCTTACAAATTTTTGACTCCTCCCTCACAAAAACATGAGTCCTTTTCTAAATTGTAATGTGCTTGATATGCTACCCATGAACCTACAAATTAAAAGGATATCCGTACTCTAATTCTCTACTAGTAGAATTTTTTTTTACCATATTTGTAATTTTTAGAATCAATGCAGCCACTTGACATAGGATCTAACTACTTTCAATGCTTATGAAAATATTTGTAAGCATGTTGTACCCAATTGTACATTACTCATATAGATATAGATCTATATAACCATACAAATTTTTAGAGTGGTGATTTATAAGTGTATCTAAAATTTCTTCATGTTCAAATTGTGTACATTTTAGCCAAGAATCTATATAATCTTATGAATTTTCACCCTACAAACGAGGCTGCAAATTATAAGTGCATCCAAAATTGCTTTCATGTTCGAATTGTGTACATTTTAGCCGAAAAGCTATGTAACCATATAAATTTACAAAGTGTTGATTATAAGTGTATCCAAAATCGCTCTCATTTTCAAATTGTGTACAATTTAGCCAAGAATCTATAAATTTTCATAGTGTGATTATAAAATGTATTCAAAATTAATCTCATGTTCATATAGTGTAGATTTCAGACAAAGAATCTATACAACCATATGAATTTTCATGGTGTTGATTACCGTAGGCACAAGGACAAGTTGGGCATTAAAAAATCTAAAAACAAAATGCCAAAATTTCAGGAAATTACTTAGAAAAAACAAGGATGTCAGGGAATTTTCAAAGTACCCAATTTAATTTCCACACTTTTATTAATTATTGGGAACTAATGTACCCAACCTGCCCCTTTGGTATAAGTGTGTAAGTGTATCTAAAATCACTCTCATGTCCAGATCATGTACATTTCCAACAAGAGTCGCTTTTGGGCAAGGCTTGAAAATTCACTCATTCTCGCTTGGAACGTCGGTCTCTGACTTCAATCACGACGTGTGAATGTTTCTACAGTTAGGTGTCGTACCTTTGAGCTACAGTAGATGCGAAGGTGGATGCCACATGGTGCTCATCATTGTTCTGTATTTGCTTTCATGGTGGGAGTGACGGTGTCCTAAGGTTGGATAACCCATTACCACCACGACACCTAAAACCACCAACTCCTACACCCCTCTTACATTTTAGGAAGGAAATGTAGACTATCAATACATGACTTATGCATGAATTGCTCAAATGTTAAGTCATGTACCGACAACTTACATTTCCTCCCTGAAATGAAGGAATGGTGTAGAAGTTGGTGGTTTTAGGTGTCGTGGTGATAATGGGTTATCCAACCTTATATGGACAGCCAGTTCTGTTGTAACTCCTGGTTTGCAAAAATCACCTCCAGTGAGGTATTTATCCACAACACATATTAAGGTAACTATTCCTTAAAGCGTTCAGCTTACCAACTCAGCCTATTACACACATAGCACAAAAAATGTTTTCAGAGGGTCATATTAGCAAGTTCAAGAGGATTCGAACGCACTTTAGCATGAATTATTTGGACATAGTATGAATAAGTTATGAATTTCCGAAGTGCTAACTATAGGTTGACCTTAACCCTTGAACGCTCCTGCGTCCAATATCTGGACGATGGACAGATTCAAGTTATTCGATTCTCATCCGCCATGGACAGTTTTCATCCAAATAAATTTCTCTTGGTTCTTGTGCAAGTTCACTATGTATTGTACGGTTTGGATGTTTAAAATTGGTTATTATGATTTTTGGAAAAATCACACAATTGGTTTATGTCAAGTTTCATTCGTAGTTCAAAAAGTGAGACCTAAAACATGATTTTCCAAAATAAGTAGAACCAAATAATGGAAACCATACCATCTCATAGAGCATGTCATTCCAATTTCATTCTAATATTAATTATTTTTTTTTGTGTTAATGTGGGATTTTAAATCGAATTTCAAGAGAAAACCTTGCAAAAATAATTAAAAATACTTAATAAAAAAAATGATAAATCCAACCGTACAGATGTGATCTTCACATTGACATTTACAACTTTGCTTTGTACATCAACTCCATTTTTGGTATTCATCTAACATTTTACAATGTTTCTTTGAAAACATTGTTGAATTGGGACCTTAAAGGGTTAAAGCGACCCTAAACTCTGATGTTCAGATTGTCCTCATTCTCATCAACAATAGGGTGTCAAAATCTACTTATTATGAAAGATTGAGGTATGCACGCTTTAAGGAAATGATCGCTTTTAGTTATAGTTACCTTACAGATAGGGTGACTGAGTACGTACTCTACAAATTGATTGATCATTTAGTAAAAGTGGCGATAAATTTACACATACCGTACTCGCTTCATTCTGCCAACGAGTAGCAAAAAAAATGATTAATTATATTGACCCTAGACTGAGGCAGAAAAATGAAATACAGAGTGACCATTGTCTTTTCCTTTTGACCTGGTCAAGCAGGACCTTCAATGCTCAGCCTAATTCTACTGGACCAGCTTCTTCATGCCGACTCACATTAACCCTTAAACGTACCACTCCTTTGTAGAAAAGTCAAACTACACAATTTACTTAATTTAGCCTTCAAGATTTATCAAAATATATTTTGTAATATTTTTCATGCATGGAATTGAATGTTTCCTATCAGTCTTGAAATTTTCAGATTTTTTTGATTTAATACGGCATTTTTAACAAAATTTTAAGTCAAATACTTCAAAAAATAATTTTTATTACAAAAAAGCTTTAAAATTTTAATATTTTTTTGGGATCCGGTACGTATTACAATGGAGAATCACACGATATGTTTTCCATAGAAACGTTTTATTTCAATTTTCAAATTCGAAAGCTGAAAATCCTATCATTCCTATGTAGTGTAATTCAAACCTTGACCTACAAAGCTTGCACAAGCAATAAAATACTCAATAATTGGAATTTTTAAGATTTGAAAAGTGGAGTACAAACTAGATTTAATAAACTTCATTTTTTTAGTGGGGTGTATTAGCAACAAAAGTCATCTTCAATATCAAAATTGGGTTTGACCAACAAACATCCAGTTACTGGATGCGTGGACGTTTAGGGGTTAATAAGCGCCCAGACTTTGATGAAAGGACGACGTACATATGTACAGGGGGACTGGGGGAGCAACTGTTCTAAAAACCAACCAACTTAACCCCTAAAGGACCAAGGATTCATGATAAATTCAATTGTGGAAAAGATGGAACCAAATTCTATACGGCTGAAATTAGTGAATTACATAACATGTGTTGGTCAACAAAGCTAAATAAATTTGAGAAAAAAGAAGTCCACATAGGACCTACTGAAAAGAACATTATCTAGAGGTTAATCCTAAACGTACCAATCCTTTGAACACAAGTAGATGCTAGCTTCAAAAGTAGATATTAGCATGACTCATATGTACATGAGGTGTACATGAGAGGACCATCACATGCATGAAATCTACCCAACAAATTTGACATACTTGCATTTGGAGGCCTCTCTAATATTATCAACATCTCCCCATCACAAGAAATTTACTCCGATTGGTAGAGAATTTAATGGGCTTGCAAAGGTGACTTGGATGAAAATCATCCGAGATTGTATGAGAAAGTTACAAGGCTTTGAATCTGTTCATGACCTAGTTTTTGGACGCTGGGATGTTTAGGAGTTAACCCTTAAACGTCCCATGGGGATGGTATATACGTTGTCGTATAATTGAAATTTGCTACTAACAAGAAACTCTAAGTTGAGATCTTAATAGCTCATTAGAACTGCATTGATGTAAATTTCAACTTCTCTTTTGCACCCAAACCTATTAAAGGTGTGGATCCATTCCAAATACAACCAACATACACCGTATTCTAGTGGTTGCCATGGCATGTTCATACATTTAGGGGTTAATCTAAACTAAAACCATTGGGAGAATGTACACTAGTAGAAGACCTGACATTTCTTTGGAACAGTGAACAATGGGTGAACACTATGCTTATATTTGTGTCTCCTTGTGACCAAAATCACTCACCAACACAAACACAACCCATGTGCCTAGCGTTGTTTCATTCCTTTTTCATTTATAGTAAGTGAAGAACGACACATTTCCTACTACTGGTATGACATATGACTGATTGGATGGACATGCATGTCGATGACAGACGGATATTAATCAATACATTATTGACCACACTCGGTTTCCTTCCAAATCCTGCAACGTCAGAAAACGACAGTCGTTGTGGAGTGTTCAGATTTAGTAATGCGAATTACTGTACATCTGTGTCACTTGTACAATTTGATCTTTCTTGCTTGGAACATCGTCTTGGACATCGCATCTGCCAAATCCTGCATTTTTCAGGTGCCTAGGTCAGCAGCCTAGCTATGACAAATAAATGGTGCGAGGGATATATATCCCTATCAGGAAGCTCAGCAATTGCAACTGGCACAAGTTTCAACCTAAATTAGTGGGCCTGTATATGATTGAGAAGAAGAATTTGGGCAAGGGAGCTTATTAGCTGCTCAACATTCTCAATCAGTTGTAGATTGAAGCTGACAAAAAAAAGACTCGATATTCCCTGTCTTCTTTCTCCAAGGATGTTGTGAGAACTCCGTCACTCTTCTTCACTGTAAAGAAAAAGACTGACAAGTTTGTTATTCACTGTAGGGAGCTTCGTCTCCTCTTTTGTCAACAATGTTGTGAGAATTTTTCATCTCCATTGTAGATGGAAACGAAAAAACACCAGACTTGGAAGTCATTGTAGAGAATTTAGTGAGTAGCCTGTATTCAATTTCCAAGGATCATCTTCGATAGAAACCAAAAAAAAGACAGAAATCTGATATTCAAGGGTATTGTGAGAAGTCACTCTTCTCCACTGAAGATGGAAAACTGACAAGTTTGTTATCCAATGTAGGGAGCTTGGTGATTGGTCTCTCTTCTTTAGCCAACAATGTTATGAGAACTTTGTAGATGGAAACGAAAAATACAAGCGGCTAGCTGCGGAGTCTCTGCCTTAGTATTTATCCTAGATTTATTTTACGGCTTCATTTTACTGTTCAGGCGCATAACTCCTGGTAACTTCTCAAAAACGAAGCGTTTCCGTAGTCTCTCCCCTGGTGGGCAGAGACAACAAACACAAGACTTAGAAATCGTTATAGAGGGTTTCGTGAGTGGCCTGTTTTCATTTTCTAAGGGCTGCTCAGAAACAATGCTGCTCTAGATTCATGGAGCTCGAGTTTCATAACATGGATTAGCAAACGGGGTTCGCTCCCACGTATACATATATGTAGAGAGCTACGAGTAATTTACTCCTGGCACTGTGGTAATAATTTGTGCACAAGGCTACAGTAGCCAGGCTGGTGGAAAGGGAGACTCGCACAGGTTCGAATGTGTGTGTGCCCAGAGCCATTTGTCAGACTCCAGCTACTCTACTGCACCAGTTCCACTCATACAGTCGCAGTGGAACCCACCCTTGCAACCTCTTCACCTGTAGCATGCAAGCTCCACTTCACTTTCCCCAAAAAAGGAGGTGAGAGGACACAGTTTGGTAAGCCGGGAAATTCATGTCAAGGGACCCTCCTCACATAGAGCCTCGATCTCACTCCAGTGCATTTCTGCTCGTCACTCCATTATGCAGTTTGTTGAGGACTCACGGAATAGACCATTGGTATCATGTCGTCGTCTCGAGATCTGAGGTTTCATCAAACCCACAGCCTTGGAATCCGATATACTGAACATTATTGATCGTCCCTGTGAAGCGTTTGATAGCAACGGGAGTGAGTTAGTACTCTTGCCTTGATTCTTGGTGTTGCTGATGGATTTCATGAGCTCTTTGTTAGTCATTGACGAACTATTGATTTCCAGCACGTTCCTGTGAAGCTTTTGCATCAGATTTGATAGAAACGGGAGTTAGTACTCTTGCCTTTTTTGTTCAGTTTTTATTGTTGTTGTTGATGGATTTTCATGATTGAGCTACTTCTAGTCTTTGTTAATTAGTTTGTGACAAGGCTCCGAAGAATGAAGATTCCGATTCATGACAAAGCGAGGATCGATACCTACAGTGACATGGTGTCCTTGTAGCTAGAAACTGGCAAACGCCATAGCCTGCTCATTTGGGATCATAATCTGATCGAACGCCATAGCCTGAGCTTTGGTTAGTTTGTGATCCTGAAGATTCAGATACATGACAAAGCGAGGATCAATACGTGACATGGTGTAAAAACTGGGAAACGCCATAGTCTGCTCATTTGGGATCACATTACATTGATTGCAAGGTTTTGGGCTATCGTCTGCCGAGTGGGAAAAACCATTGCAGATGGCACAAGGTGCTTGATGACGATGTGGAGGATGGGCGATTGGTACCGATGGACGAAGACTGCAATAGGGAACAGGGATGGTTCTAGAGCGGAAAGGATGATAGTCTAGAGGCGAAGGGAAACTTTGCTTACAATGAAGAAGAAGACGACGTGGGCGGCGTCGGTGGTGAAGAAACAGCTGCAGACATGCTGCAAGCATCAGGCGTTCTCGCTGGAGACAACGGGAGACGATTGCAACACGTCGCAGGGGTTCGGATCGCCGTCACGAGTGATCCAGATCTCCTCGCCCATCCGGGAGCTCCCACCATCATCGTTGGACAACAACAATAGTAATCATCCCGTGCTGCAACGCCGCAAGTCCTTCAACGTGTTGCACGGGCGCAGCTTGCTCACGGGCACCCCGGAGCCGCTGACGCCGTTCCGGAAATCGGTGGAATCCGCCATCCCGCTGTGCCGATCGTCGTCGACCACGTTCAACAAGTCCTCGCAGCGCCTGAAATCCTCCCCGGAGGAGCCCCTGCCCGCGCCTCCGAGGAAAGCGGTGCTGCACAAATCCGGCCCGTTGCCCGTTCTGCAGCAGCTGCTGCGCGGCACTGGCGGTCTCGTCGCGTCGCCTCTGCATACCGTGAAGAAACAGCTCTCGGGTCCGCTTCCCGGTGGACGCCCACTATCCGGGAACCCGTCTCCGTTACCCCGGATTTCGAAGGTGAAATTCTCGCCACTAGCTCCACCCACGTCGACGACGCAGATTGTCACGGAGTGCTTCCAAGAGCCTCCTCCTGCTTCGTCGTCGTCACCGGAGTTTGCTCCTCACGAAACTGTAGCCAATCTCAGGTTAGTCATTTCCCCAATCGAGCCTGAAAGTGTAGCCAAGCTCCGGACTCTTCCCAACGTACATGTGTCCCATCAATACCATGATCATTCTCCCTATGAATTCGACTTTATCCCCATCTACTGAATTCGGAAATGCAATTACTTCCTATGTTGTGAGAATCAGAAGTGATGGATTGATCTTGGGTGACCCTGCAGAGGTGGAGATGATGATGAGGTGCAATGCGGGGTGCGGGAAGAAGAGAAGGACGTGAAGGTTGCCGCGGCGGTGAAGATTCAAGCGGCGTACCGGGGGCATCAAGCGCGGCGCAAGCTGCGACGAAGGAGCGTGAGTAGTTCAGTGTCGGCGCCGTCGATCAGTACGCAGGAATCGAGGACGGATCCACAGAAGCAGAGACGGACCCCCGTGGCGCGAGTGATTCACAAGGGATGGAATGGGAGCATTCGGTCGGCGCAGGATCACCAGGCGCTGCTGCGCAGCCGGCAGGAGGCGGCGTTGAAGCGCGAGCGCGCGATGGAGTACGCGCTCTCCAGGCAGCGGTGGCGATCGGGGAAAGCTGGGGCTGCTGCCAAAGCAGCTGGGTGGATGATCACGGACGACCGCGTGCCGGACAAGCCCGGGTGGGTGCGCAACTGGCTGGAGCGCGCCACGCGCATGAGCAACCAAAACTCGCAACAGAACAACAGAGTGTTCAACGAGATCAATATTCCGCAGCCGGAGAGCGAGAGCTTGTCCATGAAGAGCACGGTGGGCATGTGCACCACGGACATCGGCAGCGTGCCCGAGGTTCAGAACCTCGGCTGGCCGCTCTCGCTCCGCCAGCAACACGCGGCGGGCTTGCTGCAGCAAAACCAAACAATCCCTGAGCCTCCAGCGCCCACGCCACCTCAAAATTTCCACTGCAACGAATTCTCGACCTCCTCGGGCGACAGTAGCGAGCAATCGCGCCATCCCCACGTCCACTACCGCGGCCACAGCGACGATCGCGAGAGCGTGGGCAGCTGTGAAGGTCCCGTTTCCGTGTTGACAAAAGCGCCATCTCCTGTCGTTTTCACGGTTCATAATGGCAACAACAAACCGCGCCTCCAGCAACAAAAAGCTACGAATTCAAACTCCTTGAAAGAAGCGGCCAAGCTGCGGGAGAATCAGCTTCATCCGCAATCGCAGGTGTCGGTAGCCCTTTCCGATGGGAACTCCGCTGATACCACCATGGCATCCATCCAGCGTCCTCTTTGGCGTTGATCTCTGCCACTCTTGGCTGTTTCTACGATTCTTACAATGCCTTTGCCAAGTGATCGAGATCATGATCATCGTCGTCTACTGCCAATTGTCTTCTCGCTGAAATAGATGATCAAACTGAGAGTTGTAACCTATGGATCATCGGGAAGAACTGTGAATCATGTTCCGAAAACGCAACTGGACCGAAAGCAGCTGCCATTAGGGTCTTTTGGTTGTTATTTCACAGCAGCTGCAACTGCTATATCGATCTTGGATTTCGGAGTAGCCAATATTAGGTGCCGCTTTTTAGGGTTTCAATCGACGGTTGGTTGGTTGTTAGATTTCGTGCACTTGAATTAGAAAGGATTTGTACATTAGAAAAGAACTATTCTTAGCAGCTCATGAATTAGCTGAAGATCATTATTATTTGGCTGCGATTGCAGACCATCGTCTTCTTCCCGTGGAGTACGTGTCGGTATTTTTCTGTTGTGATGATGCTTGGAATGTTACACGCATTGAGATTCCTTGTCACCCTATCCCTTTCCTTCTTTCATGTGTCGGTGGTTTCGGTATTGGGTTGCAACGTTTGATCAGTGGACTCTTGGAGCACTATCGCAGGGTTTTGCGATGCTTATGTATTAGGGTTTAAGAGTTGGCAGGATGGAACCACCCCAGTTGCCGTCGTTTTACGAGCTCTTGCATCGGTTCTCGCTCTTCGATTCTTCCGCATCCTCTAGGTGCGATGTTCAGGTCTCGCATCGTTTCATTCTCTCGACTCGTTGGCTCTAGTTTTGTTTCTTTTTTTCCTTGTGCGTCAATGAGTGTGACGAGTTTAGGGTTTTGTGGGGTTGGGTAGATTGGATCAAACGGGTCCGTGTTCTGCAGCTGCGAGGGCTGCGTGCGATGGCGTGACTTTGTGGAAGGCCGTGACCCATGCGACGCCCACGTCCAGTACGAAGTGTTCACTCGGGAGCACATCACCGGGCTGGCATGTTACTTGCGGTATGTTTGCCAGTTGACCTGTTTCGTTCTTGCAGAGATTGCCCTTTCTTTTTTAATACGTTAGGTTTCTGTTGCAAGCCTTCTGAAAACAATAGATTTATGTTGTGTTGCGAGACTTCTGAAAACGATAAATATCGATTGTGAAGTTTGTGAAAACAATAGACTCCTGTTGCGAGACTTTTGGAAACAATAGATTGCTGTTGCGAGACTTTTTGAAAACGATAGATTTCTGTTGTGAGGCTTTTGAGAACAGTAGATTTCTATTTTGCAAGACTTTGAGAACAATAGATTTCTGTTGCGAGACTGTTGCAAGACTTTTGAAAACAATAGATTTATGTTGTGTTGTGAGACTTCTGAAAATGATAAATTTCTGTTGTGAAGTTTGTGAAAACAATAGATTTCTATTGCAAGGTTTTTGGAAGCAATAGATTTCTGTTGCAAGACTTTTTGAAAACGATAGATTTCTGTTGTGAGGCTTTTGAGAACAATAGATTTTCATTTTGCAAGACTTTGAAAACAATAGATTTCTGTTGCGAGACTGTTGCGAGACTTTTGAAAACTGGATATTGTAAGTTTTTTGAGCTTGTTGCTGTGGCAGGGCTAGAGCAGCTGAGTACAACCTCTCCGTCATGGAGGTTCTCGAGGTACGTTGCTGCGTGAGAAATGTGATGCAACAACCCATTCCTCAAGCTTGAAAATATCATTATCTTCAATTTGGTGGGGGGCCACAGATTTCTTTCTGTTTTGGGTCCCATGCAATTTTGAGACCCAGAATATGTTTGTAAGGGGGGGACTCTGCTACACAGTTCGGATGTATTGGAGTCCTGTAACAACTGCGAGGCTCTCACCAAATTTGCCTTCCACAAGCAAAGTGAAACCGCAGAATTCTACTATTGCTCTTTAAGGAAACAAGGGCCAGGTCCTTGCTTGAAAACTCCCTGCAAAAGCTCGTTGCAACAAAAACTTGCACTCTACATCCCGAGCTCTAACCCCCTCTATCGAATAGGGAGTCATAGTTGATTTAACCCCTAAAGGACCAAGAAGCCCAAATTGGGCCTCATGTTTTTTTTAGCATTTTTGAGTAGGTTTTATGTATACTTTCTTTAATTCAAATTGGTTTGTTTTTTCACCAACATATGCACTGTTCTTCACTGATTCTAGTGATATAAAATTAAGTCTCATCTGAATTCTATTTTTCACAATATGATCAATTGAATTTGTCATTTTTAAACCATGAAGCCTTGGTCCTTTAGGGGTTAAGCAAACTCATTGAATTTCGAACTTCAGCCCTATTCTCTTGCACTGCATCCCTATTCATTTGACACAAAAATTGTAGAGTGAGGTGACAAACTTCTCCTTGTGAACATCATCATCTCCCATTGCATGATGGATTGGTTTTCAATGAGATCTTTGAAAATGACAAGTTTACTGGAATTCAACAAGTTTTACTGGAAAATCAACAGTGACCGCTTGCTAATATATTATGAATCTGGTTTGTGCGTGGTGTGGCCAGGTGGGAGCGGGCAGCGGTCGCCTGTCCCAACATCTCAACAGATCCCTGTGTCGACTTCTTAATGAGAATCAGGTCAGATTTTCAATACGGAAAGAAAATTTTCAATACGATTCACGTGGCTTAATTATGCAGAATTAGGGTTTGGGGTTACTCGGAGGAATTTTTCGTAATCCAGGTCTTGGAGGAATTTTTTCATAATCAAATTTTCTTAAAGGATTGCCCTGCACGATCGTCTTTTTTAATCCTCTTGAGCCTTGTGATGATTTGTATTTTGCTATCCAGGATCTTAAATTCTTGAAGTAAGAGCCACTCTGGCGATTCATTCTCGAAGTTAGAGTTTCATTCTTAATGTTAGTGTCATTCATTATTCTTTTAACAATCACTAACAAACAAGAAAGGTGTTGTTTTCGACACACTTTTCGACATTGTTTTCGACGCTTTAACCCCTAAAGGACCATAAGACCACCAGGTGGCTCCTGTTTTTTTCAGTAATCTTGAGTAGGTTTTATGTAGATTTTTTTTTGTTATTTCTTTTTAAAAAATTATTCAACAAAAATTCCAGTGATATAAAATTTGGTCCCATTAAAATTATAATTTTCACAATATGATCATTTAAACTTGTCATTTTAAAACCATGAATCCTTGGTCCTTTAGGGGTTAAAGTATCGAAAACAAGAGCCTATTTTGGTAGTGCATCCGTGTGGTAGTTTTATTTTCTCCCCCTCTATGGCTGGCATGTGTACGTATGTTTTTCCTTCAGTTCATTCCTATTTTGGACCCACAGTAATTTGGCATTGAAAATCTTGAAATTGTATCAACTAAAGAGCGTTTAAGTTGGTCAGACCGTTCTATGACTACAAAAGAGTACCTAGTAAGTAGTCACAAGTTTTATTGATATACTCCATTTCCAAGGTGGTGATTGATTTTGCAGGGTCCTGTAGTGAGGGTGATTGCGACTGACAGTGGAGCACGTGGTCTCAATGGACCTGCAGTCAAGGAGGAAGATGCAATTCATGCAATAACTTCAAGAAAACCACATATTATTATCTCATCATGGATGGTGTGGCGATGACCTAGCTTGCTCTTCTCTTCCATATAAGCTACCCTTTATATGTTTCCAAGTTTTTGTTTTGAGTATAAAATCATTTGATGTAAGGAGAGTGAATCAGTGTTTTTTTTAGGGTGGTGTTTTTATTTTTTGTTTTTTAATTTATTTTTAGGGTAGTTAAGCTCCTTTACCTCGTCATACGTGCATCACTCTTCGTACGTGCATCAGGAATTTAGGACTTCATTGATTTTTAACAATTTCCATGCAAAGTCCGATATTTCATGAGTTTGTGCATTTTTCGCACAAATTATGCTCGGATTTTGTGCTAATTTTGCACTCAATCCGCACGATTTCTACATTCACTCTTTTTGTTATCTAGTAATGTGCAGAATTTGTAAGGAATGAGCTCGAAATTTGTGCAGAATCTGTGCAAAAAATATACAAACCCATGAAATATTGGATGTCGCATGAAAATCGTTAAAAATCTGCCGGGTCCTAAATTCCTGATGGTGGTACTTTAAGGATGATCTTAATGAAAACCTGGTTGTAATTGTATCCTAATTTTTTTTTCCATGTTGTAAATGCCAGCCAAGAGGCATCGATTGGACAGCACACATGAGAGCTGAACAATCTGTCCGTGAGTACATTCTTATTGGAGAAACAGTAAGTACCTCTTCTTGGTGATCTACTCGCTCTTCAAATTTTTCTTTCTTTGGAAGACCTTTCATCTTACAAAGTTTTTAACCCCTATTAGGCCTCATGTTTTTTTTTGCAATTTTCAGTAGGTCATATAGGCACTTGGTTTTGTTCAAATTTATGGGCTCTAGACTGAAGGGGGAGGAGGCTTTTGCATTGACAAAAAGCTACATCTCTGGGGCCACTGTGCAAAAATATTGGAAATGAGGTGGATTAAGCCTGCAAGGGAATTCGAGCCCTTTGTGGTCACATAATTTTTTTTGTATTTTTAATTTTTGTATTCTCATGATGCCATGTTGTATTTGAGTACACATACTCTCCATAGTATACAACATATATGAATATATGAAGGTACATGAATACAGTGCCCACGAATAAGGGTTAAAATATAAGGCCTCAATAATTCTTTTCACCTAATTGTTTCAATTCATTTTAATTTTTGTAGAAGAAATATAGGAACAGAAAATATGCACAAAGAGAATGTTCCAAAAAGACTCTAAAATACTAAAATATTTATATTGTGTAGTGAATATTTTTAAAATATGCATATTACTTGATACCTCTTCCAAAGTTACCAAATTAATGCACATCTTTGAGAGAAATGCGGTACAATGTCCTCCCTAAGTTACATCTAAAGTGAATGTGAGAAGTTTGAGTGGATTGCTATTTAAAAAGAGAACTAGTGCTACACAACTACATCTACGGTAAATGTAAATGTGGGGAAGTTTGAGTAGGTTGCTACTCAAAAAGTAAACCAATGCTACAGGGATGGAAGTTTGTTTGTTTATTGTCTCTGGTCCACCAGGGAAGAGACTACAGAAACACTTTGTTTTCAAGGAGTTACATGGTTGAACAATACAAACAAGGTATAAAGGTAAATTTAGGGTATATACTAAGGCCATAACATTGAGTAGCCTTTGTGACTATTGCCTCCCTCCAACAGAATGATGTGGAATATCCCACATCATTTCATCCCTCCAACGAAATGATGTGGGATATTCCACATCACATCAGTAGCTAAGTGGTATTAAGCAAGAGCAATTAACCATGGTGAATAGTAATTGAGACCACTCATCAGTCAATCACAATTCAATAGTGTTTTGTAATTGTTTATTTGATTCAATAGTTCATTCGATTAGAAATCACCGGTCACTCCATATTTAAAGGTGGATGAAACTAAAAGGCAGTCTCTTCTTGTTATGCAGAGACTACGCAACTAGCCGCTTGTTTTTTGACCAACACATACAATATTCTTCACTAATAGAATATAAAACGCAGCTCCATTTGAATTCTAATTCTGAATTCGTGATTTTAACCCCTTAAGGACCAAGAAGCCCATATTGGGGCATTATGTTTCTTTTAGTGGTTTTGAATAGGTCCTATGAGGACTTCTTTTTGTTCAAATTTCTTTATTTTTTTGATCAACAAATGCAATGTTCTTCACTAATTCTGGTGAAATAAAATTTGGTCTCATCCAAATTGTATTTTTCACAATGTGATCAATTAAATTTGACAATTCAAAATCATGAATCCTTGGTCCTTTAGGGGTTAAAACCGTAAAGCCTCGGGTTAACCCCTAAACTTCTGAATGTGCCTTTGCGACCAGTAAAATACGGTGTATTTTGGTTGTATTTGGAATGGATCCACACCTTTAATGAGTTTGAGTTCAAAAGAGAAGTTGGAATTTAGATCAATGCGGTTCTAGTGGGTTTTTGAGATCTTAATTTAGAGTTTCTTGTTGGTAGCAAATCCCAATCATACGACAGCGTATATACTATCCCCATGGGACATTCAGGGGTTAAGAAAGGTGACTAACAGGTGCTTTCTGTCTGGTTGTACAGGACAATGGAATATGTGGGTGTCCATGGCAAACATGGGGCTGCTCCTCGGCATGGGACTGGAGTAGTGATAGTGATGACAGTGATGCAGAGAACATCAATCTACCGACAGCAAGAAGCTGTGAGTCTACCGACAAGGTCCTTGAGAGCAGAGTAACCGAGTTTCAGAGAGATGGAGTAATACCGACTGACAATGATCACTCAGAAGAAGTAGACACTAGCTTGGTGAATAATAATGCTGAGAATGAAAGCTTGATGAGAGCTGTGAGTGAAGGAAAGCAAGGCTGTAGAAGAGGGAGGCCGCAGTACGAGAGAGATGGATGGGAAAGAGTGGAACTGGAGAGTCTGAGTAGAGTGCAATTGTGCCGAACGGACGAGCGGTGGTCTACTAGTCGCCATTCCCACACCGTTTCTTTCAGAAAGAAACCCAGGCTGGAAAACTGACCATTTTCTGGAAAATTCTAAGTGTTTGAGCCGGAAAATAACTTGAATTCTGAAATTTATCTGTTTTTTTTTTTCACATTGGTAGTTGATTTCTCAAATGCTACACCAAAATGGCTATTTAGTATGGTGTGATAATTGGTCTACATGTGTTGTTTCTTTCAGAGAGAAACCGAGGCTGACTACAAGGAGGATCTTGTTCATTGTCGCTTTTCACTCTACGCGCTTGTCCTTCGTGACGAATCGCACTCACCAAATCCAACCAAAAAATTGGTGAGTGCTAAGTGGCGCCATTTGACTGACAGAAGGAGTGAAAGCAACGCCTTCTCCTTGTAGTGATTTCATCAAGTATTTGAACTGGAAAATGACTTGAATTATGAAATTTATCTTTCTCACATTGGCAGTTGATTTCTCAAATGCTACACCAAAATGCTACACCAAAATGGCTATTTGGTATGGTGTGTTAATTGGCCTACATGTAAATTTGCATGTTTCCATCTAGCAACAACACCACCGTGAATAATATAACTACAAAATGTGTTGTCAAATAGTATAACTACACATTAACACCAGTAGAAAAGGTGGTATTGTCGAGGGAGTTGCTTAGGCATGTGGTGCCCAATTCCACGCATGCATAGCGATTTTCCCTGGGGAGCGCCACCTTTTCTACTAGTGTAAGGAAGGTAGTTTGTTTTGTGTTGTTTTAATTTTTTTAATGTTATGTGGAGATCTCCTAAATGATGAAGTTGATGGTCGTGTTTTTGATATTGTTGGAAAGCTCTTGACAAGGAGGGGTTCATCGAAGTCTTTTTGTAACTTTTGGACCTACGGTGTGAAAGTTATGGATTTTTAATTGACTTTTGTCAACAGAAATTGAATTAGTTATGGATAAACTTGACATAAACCGATTTTTTTTTGTTTCAAAGGAAATCACAATATCTTATTTTGAAAATCCATACTATACAAATGAAAGTGAACCAGCACAAAAACCAACAAAAATTTTGGATGCATGAAAAATGTCCACCACTACTTATGTGGACGCAAGGGTTAATGTAGCCCATTGCAGAAATAAAAGAGCCCATTGCAACTTGATGTAGAGAGAGAGCCAGAAAAGATGTACACAACACTGTCTTAAAGATGTGAAAAATACATTAGAAAGGTCCCATTGACTCTAATCTTCCCATATCCGGTAAACCATAATCATTATGTGAAGTACCGTTGAAAACGAAGTAATAGATATCTGCTTAATCAGGAACCAAACCATTTTTTAGCTATGATCGTAAATACAAGCGTCAAATTCTTTAAAATCCTATACCATACAATTTTGAACATTGAAAGCAGAGACATGGAGAGGTTCTCAATCAAACATCACTGACGAGGCGCGCCTCCTGTGGCAGTTCAATACGAGGGGCATCCTTTTGGGCTAACTCGGTCATCATCTCCGTCCACACTTGCGCCTTCTGAGGACAAATACCCGACTTGCAAAACCCAGCTTTGCAGCACACAGCCTGAGAATCCAGGATCTTGTCGAGATTGGCGAGGACGAATGGGCCGTATTGTACAACAAGCGCCTTACACTGCACACAAGAAGATCAAGATCATTGGAACTAAGCATTAGACAACAGACTCAGATAAATAAAAAAGTAGAAAAAATAAACTGAAATTTACAAGTTGAAATGAATCATTTAAAAAGATTCAAGGAAGGTAACAAATGTATCAATAGAAAGAGTTGTCCTACAGACAGTTTTCTAGCAATAGAAGTAAGTTTTGGAAGATCCTATAATCAAAAATGGAGTTTCTAAACTCCAAAGTCATTATTATCACACTCTGCAATAGGGGTGTCAAAGTTTGGGACTTCAAGGATGCAATTTGGAAACAAGACTCAAATCTCACAGCTGGAGCAACTACTTTTTCACCTGATTGTTGGTTTCAGAATCACGTTGGGCTTTAACACCCGTAATGTAACATTCCATTATTTGCTACTATGTACACATCTGATTGGGCACTTTCCGCATGCCAAGTTTTGAACTCATGTTCGTTTATAACCAAAGGTGTGATATAAAAGAGTTTTGAGTGGAGGCTTATAATGATATTTAGTGTTCACACCACTTATTACAAACACTAATGTTAACCCTTTAACGACCTTGCAAGCCCCACGGGCTTGATAGTATTTTGGCAGAATCTTGCTCATAACTTCTACTCCATTGCATCAAATGGGGTTTTCTAAATGTCAAACGGAGCACCTTAGAGGGATCCATATTTCTTTAGAATAAAACCAAAGTAAATTAGAAAATGGAGTTTAAAAGAGGTTTTGGATGTGGAATCAAAGGGAATATGTCCTTTTAAGGGTTAAATGGCCACAACCATACTAATATTATCAATGTTACATGTAACCTAGACACTTGATTGGAAGATTGCAATCTAGTTGATCGGAGGTTCATGAATAGTGTCAACTACAAGTAGGTTTTTGAGTAGTGAAAGAAACCCTATAACACTAAATATCAGTATTAGAGTAACAACACAAATAGTGGAAGACAGGAATGGAAACGATCATAACCTCGTCAACGTGGTTGATGACACGGTTGCATCCATTCATGAGCACGTCCAGCACCTTTTCCTGGAATATCATTACACCATATTCGTCTCAGAACTTCAACCTATTCATCAATGCAAGCTTCTACGTATAAGATTGAACCTCGCTTCTAGATCCTTTCTGACAAAAAGCTAACACAACGCAAAGGTAAATTTTAAAACATCTAAGAAAATACAGAGAAACGCAGCAGATATAGCACCTGAGCATACACAACACGAAATCTGTGGCATACCTGGGTCTGTGGGTCCTCCAACTTGATCTTGATCTCCAGAATGACAAACTGGCACGTAGCACAGTCGTTGCTATCCAAAATCATCTTTGATGGTCTGCACATCTTAGTTTTCTGACAGAACTCCTCGGGTGTCATGCTATCAAGCTGCTCCATCATTCGTGGCGTGTACATATCCACCAGTAGATCACACTGTCCACGACATACAATTCTTAGTCTACTGTTCTAAAGAGAAAATTACATCCTTAATGCCGATTCTCTAACTCTCCTTTCAAAGCCCGAGACATTCCAAACAAGCTCTCCATACAGACAGTGTAAACTGGACCAATGTTTAACAAGGTAAAACCAAGTGCTCCCTCTGTCCGGAAATAACTTTATGGCATTTTTCAACTTCACATTTTTTGCCTTAAAAAGCTGTCTCGGTACTCGAAAAATGGTCTATCTTTCATAGTGATATGTAGTTTTTGTGTCACTCTCATTGTCCGCCCCGTTTGAAGTGGACAGGGCTCACATTTGAAGTATAAAACATAGGACAGAAACTAGGAAAAAAATGGCCCAAAACTAGGACAGTTATTTCTGGAAAGAGGGAGTAGTTGAAAAGCTGAAGACTACACTGAACGATAGCGCCTGGAGGGAACAAGTGGGCTGCTAAATGCAAACTCACAATTGACAAGTGAAAGTTGTTGTGTACAAGAAATAATAGATTGTGAGAATATACAGGGAATGTGTAATTAGAGAGAGTTGATTACCTGTCTGCTCAACTGCTGGAGCTGTGCACATGCAAGGTGGAGAGCAACGACGATTTCCGCTTGAGTTCTGTTGTTTTCCAAGTAGGTCAATGCGTTAGTGGCCAAGTCTTCGCAAATCTTGCACGACTTCCTGTCATCTTGAAATGCGTTGATAGCAGGGGACTTGCAGAGGCCAGACTCGAAGCAAAGTTTATCTGGGCCAAGAAGAGCCTCCAGCTCCAAGATCACTTGCGGTACATATTTGTCAAACATCCTTTCACACTGCCAACCCACACGATACCTCAATAACATCACCATTCCAGCACTGTCAAGGTTTGGTTACAAGCCTCAAACCCCATTAGCAGTACATTCACAAAAACTCAATAGAATCTTTTAAAAATAAATCTTAACTCAATTGAAGCAATCAATGGCTCTATCTTGTAGAACTTTTCAGAATCTATACAATAAATCATCACTAGTCAGATCCTGTCCAACCAAGATTTTTGTAATGGTCCCACTTAGACTCAGATCATAAGTATATCAAACACAACCAAGAGGCCCAGTTTGGGCTTCATGATTTTTAGGTCATATAAGGTAGAGGGCTCATAATCCGTGCAGGACCAAAAACCGTGCACTAGGCCAATCTTCTCAGAAAGAAGATTCTAGCCTTCAAGCCCACCCTCAAATGTACACATGTACACCACAGCTTGATCGGTTTAAGGAACACCTATAACATCACCTTCCAAAATTCATAACTAAATAAAGAAAAATTGGAAAATTTTGATTCCATCATCAATGCTCTCCAACAAAGTTTGCACATTCTCCCAAAAAAAAACTCTTTTGAACACTCCATGAGGAACTTGTTCAACTGAAATTTGATCGGTTTATGACCCCTCTACCTTAGGAGCTTTCATTTGCTCAATTTTTAATGCGTTCTTTTACCAACACATACAATGACCTTCACAAATTCGGGTGATATAGAATCCAACCCCATCTGAATTCTATCATTTTCACAATATCATCAATCAACTTGGCCATTTTTGGACTCGTGTTAATTCCACGGCTTCAAGAAGAGAATACAAAGCTAATAAATCACTACAGAGTAGCCATATCATTTCTACTAACCTTTTTCTTCAGCCCGGGTTGAAGGGGCTGGCACACCAACTGATCCGCCACATGGATGACCTGCTTGGGCGTGTCAGGATCCGACAGCACCAATTGCGCTTCTTGCGACAGCTGAAGACAAGTGTCGCACAAATCAATCCTCGCAACACGCGCATTCTTCTCCTGCTTCCCCCGAGTCCACTTTGCCAACCTTGCCACCGTGCCTTCACACACGAACACAAGGAGCATACAACCATTACGATTCAATTTCGAAAAAGGAAAATCCTAAGCTCAGAAACCTTTCATCAACTTAAACTTGCCACTTCGATCTCAAAGAAAACTATCCTTGAAACCCTAAATCAATGGCTGTACACACATTATTATCAGAATCCAAAAGCACAATTGCTCTGTCGTACCAAGATTAACATGTGAGCCTTCCGCGATGCTTAGCATACACACGACCGCCACCACTGCGGTCACTCCCCACAGCAAACTCCGGACCGCCATGAGTCTCAAATTCACCTGCAAAATGGACAATACTCAATTCGAAAAGAGTTCATACAAAGCCCGGAACACGAACGGCGAGGAAATGGAAAGCGGCAAAATGGGACGTGGCAAGTGAAGGGGATGCATGCAAAATGGGCAAGCAAGAAAAACGTGAGCAGCAGACCTGAAAGAGGATTGTTGTTGTTGCACAGAATTGCCAGTGATTTCTTACAAAATGAAGGGCGTGATATGGGATGGCGAGAAAGAGATTGTACTGTACTGATTTGTTTGTTGCAGAGGATGATTCCTTCACCGCAACGCAAAGCAAAGCTTGAATGCAATGCAACGCCCGCCGCCCTTGATTTCGTCTTCGTTCCCCTGGAGTTCACTCTTCCTCGTCCTTCCCGAGGCCACACGTCACTGTCGTAACTTACCATTATTAATTAAGTTAGTACTAGGGACCCACCCACAATGATAGTGTTGATAGCGAGTGGTAAGATCGATAAGGTAGAGACACCCATAACCGACAGGTGACCAAAAACCGATATATTCTAATTTCTAGATTGTGAAAGAACAGATGTACCTCATTTGTACATATCGGTTATGGGTTCTGAAGTACTTTTCACTTTGAAAAATTGTACAAATTTCAATATTGGGAAATAATTCATGGAAAAATTTGCATTCTCCGCAAAAACTAACTTCCAACCTGGGAAAAATATCACCCTATTAATAGCTGGTCCAGAAATAGTGTAGGTAGCTTAAGTTATCGGTTTTAGGTGTCTCTACTTTAGTGAGGGCAGCTTCACACTATGGCTGAAGGTGGAGAGGCCGTCGATTTCCATCAATCAAATTGCAAGAAACCATGGGTTCGGCTTCTCGACCCTTCACACTAGAGGCTAAAGTCCAACGGCCGTCGCTCTCCAAAATGCCTATGTGGCAGTACTTTTTGACCAAGGCAACGGCCTCTCGAAAGGAAGTTTGGGTCGGACGGGAATGGAAACCCAAACTATGATCGAGAGGCCGTCGATTTCTTTTCATAAAAAATGAAACTATATTTTATTGGCTAATTTCAGTAGATTTCTTTGGACTCTCAACAAAGTTTGGACTTTCAATCCCACGGCCTCTCGACTTGGACGGCCATAGTGTGAAGTGGCCCTAAGTTTTTCAACTTTTTCAACTGTGGTCAGTTTCGACATTAATTAATTAATTTTTGTCCAAAAGTGCCACATGTCATCTTGTGATTGGTTTATGGTGGCGTGGACCTCTCAAAATATGATGTGGAAATTAGATTTCAACACAATACTATGTGAATCTGATCCTCACATACGGTAGAAGATGAATAGTAATTTTCCTTCATAAAAAAAATAGAAATCATGAACAATGTGATTTTTTTCATAATTTTATCTTAAAAATTAAATTTCTACAAATAGTCGTCAATAAAAACAACTAAATGTATTTACTATTATCACCTTTTTATTATAATATTTATTTATTTAGTCATTCATTAGTTCATTCATTCATTCCTTCGTTCTTTCACATTCATTTTTTATTTTGTTTTATTTTTATTTAGATTTTTTGACAAGAGAAAGATAAAATGCCTAAATGCCTACAATCTTCTTTAGATTTGGAGAATTGCAAAGATGCACTATAAAATGCAACTAAGAAGTCTATTTTGAACTTGATGTATGGATAAAAGTTTTAAGTTATATATTTTAGATTCTATCCATACTGTTAAATCTATAATTGCAATAACTAATATTTTGTATAAAATTTGAAATTTAAAATTCAAAATTCTTTCAGAATTCAATTAATATTGAGACATTGACAATTTTTGGATGGAGTTTGTTGTGATGAGTTGAAATGTAATACTCTAAGTATAGTGATTTTGGAGATTTTTTGGTTGCTTTAATTTATGAGTTGATTTTTTCAAGTGCGCTTTTGATTTGTTCCCAACTAAGATCTTAGAAAATTTTGGTGGAACAATAAAGCATGAAATGAGGCATAAAATTTTCACAAACCATCCCTTTTCTAATCGGATCATACATGCATGAAGCTATCTTGCCACAAAATTCTATAGTATTTTTTTTTACTTGCAAAAAGTGCATGACAGTTGAGAAAAAAAATTCAATTCACTACATCAAGCAAAAAACGAGGGCTTAGGTAGTTATAGGTTAACAATATATTTTAGTATACCTTTTACAAACACAGTGTAAATAAGGTATGATTTTCAAAATATAGCCCACAAATACGCCCAAAATCAACCCTATGCTTTGATAGGCTTGCATAGTTTCATTGTATACATTTTCCAAAATCAATACTTAGTTTTTAGGTTGGTTTTAGGTCCAAATGTAGTGGTTGTTTTTCGTGTCATGGATGGTTACAATGTGCATATCATTCAAGTAGATGCCTATGAATATAAAGTGCACATCTCTAATACTAACTTGGTTTTAATTCCATCCTTATCTCCGGTGGGTCACTTAATGCATTTTACAAACAACGTGCGGCAGAAAATAGCATGGGTTTTATTCATCATAGGTAAAATTTATAAGAATTTATAAAAAAATTACAAATAAGATAGAATGCAATGAAAGAGTACACGCCATTATAAATAATTTAGGTACACCACAATTCTGGTCCATTATGATTTTAGTACATGTAATTTAGGGAATTGCGAATGGGATCCAAGGTATTAAACTGAGTACAATCTGTTTGGGGGGGGGGGGGGGGGGGGAATAGATGGAGCACAATTGGTAGGAAAGGGCGGTTAGCTGCGCGATGAACGAAAAGTAGGTCTAGAAGTGGATGAAAGCTCACTTCTGGTCATTTTCTTGAGGCCATTTTTCTCAAATTTTTAAAGCCATGTTACTTTTAGATTATATTTAAGCCTTTACTAAGAAGATAGCATATAAAAAATTGCATTGGTCACCATTTTATAAAAAATGATAGAGTCCATAATATAGGCCATTTTTTCCCATTAAGTAATTATAGGGGTCCTTTTAATTTCAGCTACTTAGGAGGTAAATAGCCCCCAAAAAAATACCCCCTCGCCGCACGTGGTACCCAAAATATATGAAGAGTGACCCACCCGAGATCCTTATGTACCAATGGTGTATATACTAAAACATAATTATGCACTATTGATATATAGGACCAAATTTGTCAAATGAATGATAATGGTTTGACTTCCACCTTTGACATCAATCCAAACATAATCAAGAAGTATTTGAGTATAACCCCTAAAGGACCGTAAGGCCCCCAAGGGGCTTCTGGAACTAGAAAGTGGGAAATTTTGGGTTCTTGGGCTTTGAATTGTAGGATGAGCAACAAAGATACCCTGGCTCTTCTTGAGAGCCAAATCTATAAGTACTTCTTGATCGGAAATTCATCATGCGAGCGATTTTTGGTGATTTTTTTGAGTTCACGAATAGAGAATAGATGTCACTTACACAAATAACATTGGTTTGAAATTAATGTGCCCAATAATCATTATTTTTGGTTTTCAAAATTCAAAAATATTCCTCAAGATTTCCTTTTGAACCATACTAAAATAATATTTATTGAAAAAATAATTTCCAAAATTTGTGTCGGACAAACCATTGATCTATAATAGAGTCATCCACAAAGCCACGTTGCTGCTTTGGAAAGGTGATGAAATGGGAGGATAAATTTAGCAAATACGCATATTTTAGTAAATTGTACATTCCAAGGGAATCAGAAATAAAATTGGTGGAGAGGGAGGGGAGGAAGTTGTGCAGCTTAAAACCTTGATGCATACCAAAGGTGGCAACGCATGTCAGCGGTTCAACAATGTTCTTTTCTTACTTTTTAATTATTAAATCCAGAATTGCAGAGCTCACTATAGAGCTGGAATCTCATTGAATTTTTTTAATTTGTTTTTGGATTGACACTATTTACTCCATTCACTGCCAATCACAAAATTGCAATTCAATGATACAAAATCAACTTCTTTACAAAATTCAATCAATACCTCAAAGAAACAACATTCTGATCATTTAAACCAAGTATTACTTTCCAAAATTAGAATGTGAAATTTTAGTGAAATTTTCAAGAGTTTTGAAAATTCAAACTTAAAAATTCATCTTAAAAAATTCATTGATAGATTTTAAACCTATAATTGGATACATGATAGAAAATCTTAAAATAGGCATATTCTAAATTAGAAGAAAGTTCCCAAAAACTATACATTTTCATATAAATCCAATGAAATAAAGATAGTGACCTGCTACATATGAGTAATCAAAGCTCTACAACTATTGCATTTGAAATGATACTAAACTGTTTTTATTTTAAATATTCAATCGAGACTTCATGAAGAAAACATTTTGATCTCTTACACAAAATTTGACTTTCTAATAATAGAATTTATTTGTTGGCAAAATTTTAAAGATTTCTTTAGTGTTCGATCTTAGAAAATCATTTCAAAATCCTCATTATTAGATTTTGAACATCTAATTGGACAAATGTATAAATAACTTAGAAATAAATATTTTTCTCGTAAGAACATTTTTTTAAAAGTTGTAGAATTACATATAAATATAGTAAACCAATGAATGTTTTCTATTACATGTGAGCACTGAATATTCTACAACTATTTGAATATTAAGGCTTCTCACTTACATTGAATTGATCTATCAAAATTCTATCAAACTACCAATGTATATATTTAAACTTTGCCATTACCACAGGTTCCAATTTAGGAGGCATAGATCACAACAACTTGAGAAGATTTATGAGCTTTGTTTAGATAAATGATCATATTAAAAATTCAAAGCATTATAAATAAATCCAACATTTTAGTAGAAAATTAAAGTAACCATAAGAATTCTTACGATAAAAAAGAATCATTAGAATATTTCTTTTTGGAATATATAGCAAGTGAAAGTGCTATAAAATATAGCATAAATCTTGATCCACAAGACTTGTAAATGCAAAAGAATGCACAATATTTCAAATTTTCTAAATTTAAAAAGTAAACTATAAACTAGAGTTGATACATCACTTACAGTATGAAAATTCCTATGGAGAGATCTTGAATGATCATGAAGATATGTTGTTTTGTTTTAGTAGAAAGGGAACACCATTTTCTTAGAAGCATTGTGCTATTCTTCATTATTGTTTACACCTCGGGTAATAAATCGGAAGTTTTGAGTACATTTTGTAACTAATACTCCCTCTGTCCCATAATGACTCGCACGTAGGTTCTCTGAAATGTACCTCTTGAGGTAGATTTCAGAGAACCTACGTGCGAGTCATTATGGGACAAAAGGAGTATAAATTTCCTTTACAATCACTCCAAAAAATCATAGTAATTTCAAGTTTTCACCAAAATGTATGTAAAGTTCAGAAACATTTGGGATACTTTTTGAGCCAACTAGACAATTTCCTTTATATTCCCAAACCAACCAGTTTTTTTAAGAATATATACTATATATTTCTTTTATAAATACTAAATGTAACTAATTTTCGAGATTCTTCTGCTTCTGCTTCTATTCTCGAGATTCAACCGATTATTGCGGAAAATCAACCAACCGACTGACTTATAACTAACCATTGGTTCTTCCCAAACACTATAGTAGACACATGGCTTCATTTAATAAAAATATAAAGTTGAACTCTTATCTTATTTATAGTGCCAAAATTGAGTGTGATAGGTGAAGCAAGATTCCATGGTCATGGGCCCGACGTTTAGGGGTCAACCTAGTGACAAACAACTGCTTATTTGCGTATTCCCAACTTAGAGCATTCCCACACATGCACGCTAGGACTAACCCTCTCAAATTATTCATCTACATGTGAAGGGCCCTTGCACTCACACTCCCCCACCCTTGCACGCCCTTGACGTATCAAAAGTGCACATCAAATAGTCAATGGACCAATCACAAGTGGAATGAGAGGAATAATCATCGAATAGTCAACTCAACAGTGATTTCAAGGCCCAATTTCTAACACGCTAGAATCCAGAGTCAAGAAGCATTTTGAAAGGCCCCTTGAAACTTTTCATCCACTTCTTGAGGTCAGAGACCCTCTGAGGCCATGGGTGGCCATGCTCTTAGTACTGGGCATCCATATGATCAACCACAACATTGTCTCACGAGAGTCCAGAACAAATTCATATCAAATTAATCTCATTCCAGCAATCCGAATGTTCCGGGAGATTACATATTGGACAATGGCGTAGACCATTCCTAAGCAAGCTAAGAATCTGATACTAACGATGTCTGTGATAATGGCTGCTGGCAGATTCATTGGTGTTGTCAAGAGCAACAACATGCTTGATTGCTTGAGATAATTCCACATGAACCTATTGAACAAAAAGTGGTTGGGCGTGGTCAGGCCCAGAAGGATTATGTTCTTCACAAGGTAAAAGAGCCCAGGCCCACCTGTCTGCAGGCCCCAGTCCGAGCTGTGGTAGCCATGCCATACCTCGATCCACAACCGATAGCCAGCAGACATGATCAGATAACCAGACAATGCTGCAGTCAACGGGAAGTACCGCTGTCGATCGCCAAACCCTGTCAACAAGTTGGCATCCTGATTCAGCAGCAATAAAATTGGTGCAAGGAAGATGACGGATCGATCCGAGCCTCCTGTCAGGTGAAGGTTGAGGATTAAGCAAATGCCGAAACATAGCAGAGTTGCCACGTTGCCAATAGTTGCCATCCAAGCCCCCTCTGCAGCAAGCTTTTTCACACTGAACGCATTCGTCGATGACGGCTTGCGCTGCTGGGACAGACGATACTTCGGTCCAGGACCTCCCACAAGCCTCTCTGAAACCTTGTCTGCTATGATTGATGCCAGCTTCACCTTGATTTCAAAAGCGATAGCCATGAAGATTGCGGCGTAAAGCCCCAACAAGGACACTCTTGAGCCCTCCAGCGCAAACAGCGTGATGTAGTTATCCTCGCTGCCTGCGCGATCTCCAGTTTGGAATCTCAACTGCCCCTCCGCTAAATAAATGATTGGACAAAGCCCAACCAGGATTCCAAACACCCATGGGAGGAGTCGGGGACTTGTTGCTGATGGTAAGTGTGTGAACACCAGGAACACAGAAGCACATGCCATAGCTGCTACAAGCAAAACATGCAGTACAGCAGCCTGCAGAAAGTACTGTGCGCATAAATAAACACCCGTGCTGACCCCCATGCCCACTGCGTACGCAAAACGAAGCTCCACCACATCTTGTATTGGGATTGCGGAAGTCAGAGCTGCGAGGGAGGTTATAATGGTTATGATGAGAAGCCACGTTGGCCATGTAGGTGTATCCGCTGCAGCTCCATAAATGGCAATGCTGTCTGCAGTTCTTTCTGGCATATGAGCCTTGTCCCACCAGAACGTCCAAGCCTCAGGCACCGGGGGCTGCATGATTATGAACAGGAATCCCACTGAAACCACAAGCACCAACGCCCTCTTCGCACTCTGCGTCAACAAGAATAATCATGTCAGAGAACAAAAATTATTCTGCGTTCAAAATTTTAAAATACGTCTGCAAGCCCCAGCACAAGGATCGCAAATGAAACATAGGTCAAATCAAAGTTACACTCGACTTATACAACAACAGGATGCTTGGAATTCATGCCAGTAGCAAACTATTTACGATTTCACTGTCACGAATCCACTTGTATAAAGACACAGGCACATAGCACAGAAAGTACCAGGCAGATGAAAAATAGAAGGACCATAATTATTAGGAAACTACAAAGAACAATGATATAGCAGTTCTTAATTCGTCTTGGGCTCAGGTTAAATAGCTCAGACGACTCAACGTACTCTGCATCTCTCTCTCTGCATCTAGTGATGAATCCCACTCCATTGCAGAGCTACAAGTAGGCTAATCACGATGCATTCCCTTTCAATAATATTGCAATTCTTAATTCGTCTCAGGCTCAGGTTAAATAGCCCAGACGACTCAACGAACTCTGCATCTCTCTCTCTGCATCTAGTGATGAATCCCACTCCATTGCAGAGCTGCAAGTAGGCTAATCACAATGCATTCCCTTTGAATAATATTGCAATTCTTAATTCGTCTCAGGCTCAGGTTAAATGGCCCAGACTACTCAACGAACTCTGCATCTCTCTCTGTGCATCTGGCGATGATTCCCACTCCATTGCAGAGCTGCAAGTGGGCTAATCACGATGCATTCCCTTTCCCCTCAGCACACTTAATTTAAGAACACACACTAGCAGAACTGATCCATGCATGAGTAGTCTATCACAAGCAGACCATAGAAGTTCCAAAAAGAATTGAAGCACTTGTATACAGATATTGTGTAGCATCACAAGATTGTGTGTGAGGTTACAAAGATGATGAATACCTGTATGTGGGAGAAATGCTGTGTGACAATTGGAGCACTTGCAACACCTGCCGACAGGATTAAGCTGCCCAAAATCAATCCATCTGATGGAGTAACCCCTGTCCACCATTGTAAAGCTTCAAATATAGTAAAGCGACAAAGCCAGACTGATATGCCTACAACCGCTGCATTGGCCATTCCTTGCCATGGCTTCATCCTGAAGCCCCCCTTTACTCCGCCCCTGCAAACATTAACCACGCTACGATATCAAAATCCAAACCAGACACTGAGAAGCTGTCGTCAGCTAAATGAGAAGATTGATACGAGGAATTAACTATGAACTAAGCTATTCAATTGCGAAACCCTTGACTGATGTCACAATAAACCATGAACTTGCAACTACAGCTCTCTTTAGAATCCAAAATAGCAAAAAGAGTGTGTTGAACTGCAATACACAGGTACTCTCAGAACACTCGAAGAAGAAGCGTATGGCTGGAAATTATAGACACAGACGCCAACAAGAGAGGAAGGGTGGTGAGTAATACTTGTAAAGTAAGAGTGGTGGTGTAACTGCAAGAAGCAGCAATGCAGTCGCCCACACGACATGCGGTGAACTCAGGAACAGCATTGAGAGCTTAGACAAATAGAGGCATATCATCAGCCAATAGGACACTGAGCTGATCCTCCTACTATCTGCTAAGCGATGTACCAGCACCAGCCCCAGCACTGTCGTAAAAACAACCATGTAACTCGGATACACCACATCATCGTCCATTGAAAAATAGTAGATACTCGTAAAATTATACAACCGATTCTCCAAATGACACACAATCAAAGCATGGCCGATGAGCCCGACCTCTGCAGCATATCGTGCTTTGTTAGGAAGAAGGGCAAGCCCCGGAACCCCCATGGCCACCACAGCACCTCCAATAATATATTTGCATATTGTTTGAAGCGGGGCCCCTCCGAGCCAGATGTTCAAATACCAGAAATTTTGTACTACAAACCATACCAAGGGCACAACCGCAGCGACAACAAAAATCGCATAAGAAACGAGGTCCTTCCTCAAAAAGAACTGGGCGATGAAGTATGCAGCAGCGACTGGAGCAGGCAAGTACTGCACAAGACAAATTCAACCGACACATTAAAGAACAAGAGCAACAACTCTCTTCCATATGATGAACCATCTTCTCAAACCACATATAGATGGGCCAATGAAGCAACCTCTTCATTTATCTACAAAAACTGCTTCGGTACGGGATTCACATCAGCAGCACCTTCTCCATCTTTTATTGACCTTAAATCAATCTTCGCTACACTTCATTCTCCTTAAACGCGTTCTCTCCTACAGCTTATCTATGAAGTACCATAAGCCTTCATCAACAGCAATAACAAAAGAGTGTTTCTGGTAATTCCATAGCGGATTCAATGCATCAATAACCTAAACGCAGGGCATATTAAATATGACGTGCTACCAATTGAAAGCCTTCAACAAACATATTCTGAGAAGGGCACGTACCATCCAGGGCAAGCCGACAACAACTGAGGCCGAGAATGAAGCCGCCACCAGAACAGAAGTCAAAAGGAGAGAGCTCACAGCATCTCCAATGAGGCCAACAAGATAAGCTCCAAAACCAGCTGCCCCTCCCACAGCTGCGATTGTCACGAGAAGGTAGTTCCAAGGAGATGGAATTTGGATGTACTGCCCAAACGAGTAGAACACAACCCTAACTTCCAGGCAGAGGATGACAACGAGCAAGGCGATGGCGCCATTCATAACTCTCACTTGCTGCAGCACTAGCTGATCCTTATACAACCAATGAAGAGCTCCCCGCGTGGATGCATAGAGCTGAAACAGCAAAGGAACGAAGAAAAGCAGCAGGAGATCACAGACGGCATTCGCGGAAGAAAACAGGCGGGCATGGTGGGAGCCAATGTGGAACAACAACGGAAGGAACATGATGGCCAGAGTCTGGAATGAGCCTTCCAGGGAGCCCTGAATCAGAGCTTCCTCCGAGAATTGGCCTCCATACGACCTCTCGCTCTTCACTCGAAACGAGGAAGGCAACGGCAACGCGAACAGCCAGTAAAGCTCGAACAAGAACACCATGTAGTAGTACGGCGCGTTCGTCATCCCCACGGCCGTCACCACGCCCCACGTCTGGATGGTGGACGCCGTGAACGGCATGCACGCGAACAAAACCCTCTCCAATGCCAACACCACGTGCGGATGCTCCAGCTGCATCCAGCGGAACTGCACGGTGGCCCATAACCCTACCAGGAACATGAACTGAAACGCGACGAACAAGCAGCTCAAGTGGAGGAGGAACGACGACGAGGAAGCCGTGAACGTCGATCCTGTGAACATCATCGCCAGCCCCGTGGCGAACAGGGAGCCCCAGACGGCGAACATCGCCCCTTGCTTGAAGTGGAGCGAGTCCAGAATGTACGCCAGCATCAACCCGACCGTCAGAGTCGCCAGCACGGGCTTCCCTCCAATTCCCAGGAGGAAGATCGCGCACGGCACCATCGCCGCGGCCACGCGCCCGTTGTACTGAAACGAGTTCGGCGTAAACCTAATCTCGCCATAGCCACTACTCCTCCGTTGCCGGCTCATCCCGTTCTCCATCCCCGGGGCCGCCATGCCCCCCGATGGCCGGTACTCCATCGCTCGAGTCGCCTGCTCTACCCTCCCCGAACCCCACCCTTCACCTCCATCTCTCCATCATCGCTTCTGCCAAACACAACAAAGCACTCCATCAATCCTTGCAAAAGATTAGGGTTATCTCCATCATCGCTTCTGCCAACACACAACAAAGCACTCCATCAATCCTTGCAAAAGATTAGGGTTATCTCCATCATCGCTTCTGCCAACACACAACAAAGCACTCCATCAATCCTTGCAAAAGATTAGGGTTTTAAGGTTTGGAGTGGGGTGCACAGAATACTTACCGGCAGGCAACGTGAGCACGTCGGCGATGGATGCGTAGAAGCAGATGGTGCCAAACTAAACTAAACTACCGGCTATGAAGATGGCGGAGCTTCTTCTTCTTCTTCTACTTCTTGTTGCCAAGTCAAGTCTGGAGAGACAGAGTGCGTGAATTGGCTGCTTTGTCATGTTTGGAATTTGCACTCTAGAGTCATTTCTTCGATTGGTTATTGCGGAAATTGGGGTTGGACCTTTGACCGTGCAAACCAGATCCTAAGTTAGCCCCGACCAGTGATGCTAAAATTAGCTGGATTTCTACCAAACAAAATTCTTGTGCTACTAGAGTTAACCGAAAAGAAGCCCATCTAACCTCCCTTTTTGCTCTACTTCTAACCTCTCTTTTGAGCTATACTTGGGTTGAATAGTATTGTGTCATAGATTGTCCCCTTGTGGGCCATGGGCTTGGAGGTTTGGTAGAAGGTGTGGGAGTCATTGCGAGGTGTGGAGAATAATGACAGTGGCTTACTTTAGATTGTCTCCCAACTCATCATGAACTAGTTTTCAGTCTATTCATATTTCAATATGAGTTCAAGAGGAGTTTGCTAAAACTTTCCTCTTTGAGCTGACTTTTTGGTTAACTCTACTAAGTAAAAAGTAGTCATTAGAGTTAACCGAAAAGAGTGTCTCAAAGTGGAAACTCACCTCATACTCACCTTCAACTCATTTTCAGTTCAAAAAAACGGCAAAACTAGTTCAAGGTGAGTTGGAGAATAATCTAAAGCAAGACCCTGCGCCACCATGGGGCATGGAACTCGTGACCTCCCCAATGCCAGAGGAGAGTTCCCATCCGCTCCCTCATACCAAGTGCCCCGACCATGGGGACTATTCATAAACAATGATTGTCAAAAATCTTATTTATAGAGAGAAGACTCCCCTCCAACTCCTCTTCAACTCCCAATCTGTTTTCGGTTAACTCCATTAGCAAAAAGAAATTGACAAATTTTATAAGTCAATGGACAATTTGCTACATCATTTACTTCGGAGGTAGCATCAATAACAAACAATTAAGGCTTCATTAGTACTTAGCAACCAATAAGAACTCTCTAAAAATATTTTGTAAGGATAATTTTATCTTTCTTTTTTCTACTTCTATATACTTGGGTAGCAAAAGTAGTTAACCTTTTGTATGGGTGACAACCTTTTGTAAGCATATTGTACTAAATATCACAAACTAGTGATGGGATCACTAGGCCCAGCTCTAAGTCCCCCCGACATAAATGCAAACACTATTCACCCCGGCCCAATTCACTAAAATTTTCATTTTGGGCATTTTAAGGGCTTTTTTGGCAATTATTTTTCTAAGCTAGGGCCTACGGACTTACTTTAGTGTAAGGGGATCATCTTGGGAAACTTTACTAATCGGAAGAGGGGGTTAATTTTAACAATGTTCAATAGTGACTAGTTTTTGTCCTCATGCATTTACCCTTAATAGAATCGGGGCTAAATTAGCGTTTTTTTATTGGAGGAGTGGACTTAGCACTTTTAGCACACCAAACCAATAGAGTGAAGACACCCGCAAAGCAAAAGTTTCTTTAGCCCATGCAAGGGTTCACCCTTTTGCTCTCACTACATGAAAGATAACGATATCAAAACATGTGATTCTTGAGGCAGGGCTACTAGGAACTTTTAACTCACTGACATCATTCTTTAACTAAATTTTTTTGTGGCATGCCTAATATTCTAAAATCTGCTACAACAATTCCCATGCAACAATTTTCATTCCTAGGTATAGCTCACAAGGGCTAAAAGACCACATTTTTTTCTATACTAAAAGTATGCCATAAATTTGACAAATTGTGGCATGGAGCGCCAAGGCAAAATTCTTCTCAAGGAAAAGTGATTTTTGGAGAATATTTTTTTCCGTGTGAAAAGAAGAAACAAGGGAATCTATTTAGTTTGAAAAGTCTTTTTTCATCTTGTTCTCCTTTAAGTTCCATCTGAATTCCAATAATATGTGATTAGGGATTTTGTTGAGAGTTCTCAGTCCGCCTCCCGGAGTCTTGTGGTTTTGAACCTTGGTTTAGAGTTGATTTTTTTAGGTTTGGTAACATTGCTCAAAATTCAATATATATATATATATATATATATATATATATATATATATATATATATATATATATATATATTTGAACTTGAGACTTATGAAAATATAAACTTCCTAGAGTTTATCTTTGTGAATAGCAGAAGCTTAAGAATCTTGTCCCAAAACCTTCTTGTAAAAATTAGAGCTATTAGTCAAATTTATGATTTGTCTAAAATTGTGATTTAGTGTTTGAGACACTATTTTTCAACATTAACACTATTTTGGCTTTATAGAGATCAATTGTGTCCCTATACTAAGGAGACTTTTCATTGCAAAATCTAAAAAGATAAAAAAAAATCAAGTAAAGCTTTGGGATGTAGTGTTCTAATGATGAATGATAACTTCATAATAAACATGGTATGCCAAACTCATGTTACTCTCATCACATGGAAGGAACATGATATTCTCAGCGGAAGCGGAAATGATAAGTGGCAAATTCTTATGTATTGTAGACACACCATATATTTCTCCAATAAATGTCTACTCTATACTAGGCTGCTACCAAAGTAGTTTGAGTAGTGATTGTGAGTTCTGTAGTAAAATTACTAAAAGCAGTTAGTGCCAGTGGCGAATATTGTTGTTCTTGAGCATTTGAACATTTGTGGAAGTTCAACCCTATGTTGTCAAATGACACTAAAATATATTTTAAAATACTAAATCAAGTATGTTTTCCAATGCAATTTGAATTATTTCAATTGGAATTAAACTCCACCAGGGAGAATTTTTCAAAGTGGATCATTTCAACATAGTTGTAATGTTATAAAATTTGATATTTAGAGAAAGTAATAATGTTCCTTCCATCATTTTTTAATAATATTTACTGTAAATTAAGTAGTTTGAGTTAAGACAAAACAAAATTTAGATCTTGTATCCATTTCAAGCAGTTGATTTCAAACACAACTTCTTGCCAATGCCATGAGTTGTTCTTTTTCCATCAAGTGAAGTGGGTACACATATTTGGGTTATGAAATTGCCAAATGTTAAAATTGGAGTTCAACAAGTAGTGCCAACAAAGACTATCCAACTCAAGGAAATTTAACACCTAAACATCCTATGGAGATTGTAGATACGTTGCCATATAATTGGCATTTGCTACAAACAAAAACCTCTAAATAGGAATGTCAATAACTCAATAAAAACTACATTGATCTAAATTCCAACTTCTTTTTTGAACTTAAATCTATTAACCCCAAAACGTTGCCCAGACCAAAAATTGGCTTACAAATGGAACTGACTATCCAATTCCAACTGCTACGTGGATGATTTCCATCAAACTCTTTTTGTGAAGGACTTTGCTTGATCATGCCACTCTTTCAAGTTAAATTCAGATAATTCAAGCTATTTTTAAAATTTACATGAGGTCTCAACTACAAAAAGAGTCGTAAAAACGGTTCACCGTGTGGTGTATTTTGAATTATTTTGCTTGTTTTGCTGAAATTAAATTTAGGCCATGAAGAGGATTTCCATTGCATTTGAGCTTAACCAACAAAATGAAGCTTGCCAAGTCTAATTTCTACTTCACTTTAAATTTTTGGAAAAATTTAAAAATTGAGTGTTTTATTGTAGTTACAAGTTCGGTAGGTATCACCAAAGTGTAGCAAAATTTCTAAATTTAAATACACGGATTATTTTCATCAACTAAACTTTTCTTTATGGTAATTTACACCTTATGTAAAAAAATAAAAAATTTCTAATACATTTTGAAATTGCTATAGATTTTCATTAAAATCACTTCATAAAACCATAGTAATTTCAAAGTTTCACCAAAATTTATGAAGCATTCATAATTTGTAGTAGACATGTGACTTCATCTACTCAAAATACAAATTTGAATTCTTGTATTATTTTTAGTAGCAAAATTGAGTGTGACAGATAAAACATGAATCCATGGTCATAGGCCCAACCTTTAGGGGTTAAGGAATTTTCCTAGAGTGGTTCAGTTGAATCATCGATCCGACTTTGTTCAATTCAGCGTCAAGCTTCATCCTTGACAACAGGAATATCTACAGAATGGATGGATCGCTGGTAGATTTCACCAACTAATTTGGTAGATTTTGAAAGCAACCGGAGGGCGGAAGTGACGAAGGAGAAGAGCGGGCCCAGCTATGGCGATGGAATTCTGCTTCAGTTCCCGCCCTCGCTACGCTGCACTAAGTTAACTTACCTCTTTCCTTCTTCTGCAGACCGGGAGGACTGCACACAACATCCTCCTGACATTCTGGAACAATTCCTTTTTCGCATTTTGGACAATTAACGGTAGAGTTTGGTGGCGGCGCGTGTTTTCTCTGTCCGGGGAGCAAATTGCTGTATTCTGAAGGCATTGCGATTGGATTCTCAAGAGCTCGAAAGGTTAGTATTCTCCTTTAATTCTCGGTGAACATTTCCACGTTTTCGGTTTTCGGCATTGCGGTGGCTGGTTATCTCTTTACACTTGCGGTGCTAACTTCGGGCGTTTAGACTGTAATGCTTTGGAGGATGCAATGAGAGTATGCCTTTTAAAAAAAATAAAACCGTGTTAAATGCATTTTCATTTTTGAAAGGTAGTCAGGCTTCAGTTTTGGAAAATGCTTTGGTTGTCTCGGATCGCGACCTTGAAGATCGAGGTGTTCAGAATTTCTATCACGTGCTTTTTCTTGAGTTTGATTATTGATATTTTTGTTCAATGAGTCTTTCTGGTAGCTAAAGTTACTGGCGGTTTAAGATTACGTTGAGTTCATTGTCTCTGTTGCCAAAATTTTCACCGTAACTACTGATTCTGGTTCAATTGTCGATCCTCAGTGACTACCAAGGGTTGAGATTCTTTTAGTCGGCGATTTATGTTTGCAAATAATCTTCGAATAGAATGGAAGAATAGCGTGGTGAATGTTAGGGAATCCTAATTCTACGAGCATTCGAGCAATCGGCTACACGATTCGTTTGTCTCGAGCTTCGAGTACATGAAAGAGAATTTGAAGTGTTGAGAAGCTGAACGTAGAACATCCTGGAATGTTGTCGTCGATGGAAGCTCAAACATGAGTTCCAATGTTGAAGTTGAGTACAGTTGAAGAGTCACAAAGAGGATTTCTACGCGCTCACTAAGTGACCTATTATTTGGTTGAATGAGTTTATTGAATTATATATATATATATTTGCAATTACAGCAATGATAATCAGCGGCGTTGTCGTAGACATCCACTGGATTAACGCACCAGTTTAGACAACACGAGCAATCTGGTTTTCAGGCTCGCAAGATCTAGGGGATCGAATCCTCGTTGACAAACCGGAGGTGACGCACCGGTCGACCGTACCCTGTAAAGGACACACCGACTTGTTCATTTTACTTTTAAGTGATGAGATGCGCAGTTTTAGGCCCTGTGGAGCTGATCGCACATTCTTTGATACAGAATCAGTCTCGCATTATGTTTGAGAAGAGTGTTTAGTGTTTTGGTGTTCATGCCGAGTGGAAAATTCATGCACAGATTGTGAAGCAGAGATTAGGGTAGCGATGGCGCGGAAGGGGTTGTCCGCGTTGGCCAACAAGGTCGGGGAGGTGGCCGCTTTCACAAGCGGCCACAAGGTCTTTAAGGCTATTACAGGCAGTGGCCGTGTTTTTTCTCATCGATTCTTGAGCTCGCAAGCAACCAATGCCACAGAAGATGTGGAGGAATGGCGGGACTTGGCGGAGGCGGGCGCGACTCCCGTGGACGTTTCGTACCCGACCTACATGGTGTGGGGGAGTAATACCGGCGTCGGTAAAACTTTGGTTTCCGCAGGTGCGCGCATCCGTTCTAGCGTTTGAGTTGAGTATTCACGTCGCCACTGCAGTAATTTGGTATCGCATTTTATGAATTGTGTTTTGAATGAACTCCTCTCATGTGATGTTTTTTATGACCTGATTGATACTTAGGGTTGTGTTCGGCGATTATTCGTCAGTCTGCCGATGCGCGGAGGAGGAAAGACTTGTTGTATCTGAAGCCCGTGCAAACAGGATTTCCGGCCGATTCGGATGCGCGGTATGTCTACCAGGAGGTTTCACGAGTGGGCCGATTGCATCCCGAGGCCATCTCCGAGGGTCTGTTTGTTTCAAACCACTCACTTCAAGTCTCGCCTGCTGTTCGGAGCTCTGTTCAGACGACCAACTCTGCCTGGGAGGGACAAGGGCCGTCCTCCAGCGTCCACAGCACAGGTATTGTACAAAGGCTTTTTATCTCATGAAACACAACTTGAGGGATGCATGAAATTCAAGCTTAAGGATACTAATACCGTTAGGGACCCAATCAATAGTAACTCATCAATTTATACACTTATTAGCAAGTTTTGTAAGCATGACTTGGCTAAATGTCTATGGCCTCTGATCATTGAATGGAAGTAGGGTTGTTGACTGTCAGTAATAGTGGTCCCCCACTTTGAAATTGCATAAGAAATTCATACATTGTGATAAAAATTTGGCACTTGTACCCAAAGATCTCTATGCAGCTCTATACTGATCTCCCAAAAATTGCAATCATTCATATGTTTAAATGCTTAAAGTGACACAAATAATTTCATCTACCTGAACCTACTATAGCCTTCTCACGATTTTCTGCAGGAATGCAAGACTTTTGCAGCTATGAGTCACAGCTACTACAGGGTCTTCGAACCGGGATTCGTCCAGATGGTGGTGTACAAGGAAAAGGGGAACGATACATGCAATCACGGTTCAGTTGTAAGACAATGTGGGCTTGGCACGATCCCATATCTCCCCATCTGGCAGTTGCAAGGGAGGGCGGCGCAGTGCCTGACTCTTTGGTTGTGGAGTCTGTTCAAGACTTGCTTGTGGCTCTCAGCAAGGGAGAGAACAATATCCCAAGGGAGGATGCATCTGGTGACCAGGCTGAGAAGTGGGCCATTTTAGAAACGGCAGGCGGGGTTGCTAGTCCTGGACCCTCTGGAACGCTGCAGTGTGATTTGTACAGGTACATGTCAGGTCTCGTGGTTGTCTTACGTTGTCTGCTGTGTATATTAATTGCTCGAAATTCCACGACATGGGGTGCAGTATAGTTATCCCCCAATGGATCAGCTCCTTCTCCGAGGGTTTAGAATTTAATTTTCTATGTCCTGTAACGTCATGAATTTTAATTGATGTAAGTGCACTTGGTACAGATCGCTCAGATTTCCAGGTATACTAGTTGGAGACGGGAGGTTGGGAGGCATCTCAACCACCATTGCAGCATATGAGAGCTTGCGTTCGCGTGGTTATGATATACCTGCCATTGTTATCGTGGATTCGGGATTGAGCAATGAGGAGGCTTTGTTGCAGTATTTGCGGCACAAGTAAGGAAACGCGATTGTTATCTTTCTTTGTCACGAGGAAAGAAACTTCTTATTGTCGCAGTTTCTTTTACCAAGAAATTATGGTGTAAAACTTGGTGTGTTTTGTTTTCTTCCCTCAGGATTCCGGTTCTTGTTCTTCCTTCTCTGCCTGAAGATCCGAATATGAGCCTCGAAGAATGGTTTGGCCTCGCGGAAGGAAAGTTTCTCGAGTTAAGGGATGTTCTGGAAAACGCTCATTTCAAGAGACTGAGGAGGTTAGGCGAGATGCCGAAGAAAGCAAGCGATATTTTGTGGTGGCCCTTCACACAGCATGACCTAGTTGCTCAAGACTCTATTACGCTTATCGATTCCAGATCAGGGGAGAACTTTTCTATCTACAAGGTGAAACTGCTACGAAACAGGTTAATTTCACTTTGATTCTTGTGATCGAAATATTTGGATCTCATTATTATCATATACTCCTATTGACTGCAATTTTTCTTGGTAGACAGGCTGGAAGTACGTCAGCAAGTAAGGTAATTGCGCAGCAGTTTGATGCATGTGCAAGCTGGTGGACACAAGGACCTGATACGACCTTGCAGGTGATAGATTGTTGTAAAATTTCTATTGGTTTTGTTTTGAGTTCCTCCTTTGATTGCATATAGATCATAACATGAATCTAGTAGAGGTGAATATGCCGATTTTCAGTACTGTAGTTGTCTACTAGCCTTTGTGATCTCTTAGGTGTCTAAGAAATGGTTTGTTGGTTGGCTTCAGTCCGAGCTAGCAAGAGAAGCAGCTCACACGGCTGGAAGGTACGGCCATGTAATGTTTCCTGAGAACGTCCATGAGCCTGCCTTACGGTGTGCTGAACTTCTTCTCGCAGGGGTAGGCCGAGGTAACTATTTCGTTGCTCATTTTTGTGGAAGTTTCTCACACTTATATTTATACTTGACTTAGTGTATCATCCGACTTGCCAAGCACGTAGTGTTCAAAAGTCCTACTTTAATGTCTCTCATGTGAGTTTAGATACTTTAGACACTTAAATGTCCAAGTTTCAAATGTGACTGCATTTATGAACAGGATGGGCAGAGCGGGTATTTTTCTCAGACAATGGGTCGACGGCTATAGAAGTCGCCATTAAAATGGCTTTCCGAAAATTCATGGTTGACCATGGTCTTTGCAATTCCTCTACTACTGAGGTTAGAGGATTGCAATTCAAGGTAAGACAATCTGTTCGTTCCCTCCAAGCTTCATAGGTTTCCTGTATGGTTAAAAATTTCTCTAGAAACATTTTGCAAATGATTCCGCAAGAAGCTCGTAGAATTAGATATTGTCTCGAAGATGGTGTGTGAACGAAATGTGTATCAGATGCTTTCAGGATATGTAGAATGATATTCAAAGAAGGGCTCTCTTTTTCAATGAGAGCCGGGCTATGTGAGGAAGCTAAAAATGCCGCTGTAGATTTATTTACGACCTGTACTATCCAAGACAGGTTGTGGCTCTGAAAGGATCGTATCATGGGGATACATTAGGTGCCATGGAAGCTCAAGCGCCGTCTGTTTACACAGGTTTCAAGCAACAACCATGGTACGTTTTATTCGAGATTTAGTATGGATCTTTTTAGAGGTACACTCATATTTTTATCGCAATGGCCATTAGCCTATTAAGCAGCTCTTGGTTTTATATTATGCAGCTCGTTGTTACTTATTATGTATTTGAAGGGTGCATTTTCAACTATTGCCTAGGATTCCACACAAATGGAAGGGACAAATGGTTGTTTCCTTATTAGCAGAACCAAATACTTCCGCCTCTCCTTACGCTGTAGATAAATCCCAACAAAGACCTGAACTCTAATCTTAACTTTACACCTTGTTTTTGTATCTGTAATGTCAACTGCAATGTGCAGTGTTTTCTGATTAAGAAACACATCTATGTCCCTCTGGAAGTCGTCGTGGTGACTGGCAGCATTGTATTGCTTTGAGTAGCAAATTTATTGCAGCAAGAATCTGCAAAGTATGATTTTTGACTCCTATTGGTAACAGGCATCTAGGGAGGGGCTTATTCCTTGAGCCACCCACGGTCTTCCAGCGACAGGGTCATTGGCTGTTGCGACTTCCAGTTGTCTACCATGATAGTGATTCCTCTGATTCTGCTTCAAGTATGTTTGCACAACTTGGTCTGTATTGGTGTCACTTAGCACTCAAAGCTTGGCCATGAAATGTTGTTATGTTGCAACAATAAAAAATGAACTTTGTTACTAAACAATCACATGAGTATTCGGCATTGGTGCTAATTGCTATATATTTCCCTTGTTGAAGCTGGCTGGAAATCCAGGGACGAGGTTTTCGACATGTCTCGAGACTCTACATCTCTGGCAAACCTCTACAGCAGGTCTATTGACCAGCAACTTGTTTCGGCAGCCAGAGACGAGCCAGAGACCTCACTAGCTGCATTGATTATAGAACCTGGTGGGTCAAGCGATGCCTGAGTAGCTCATTGACGAGGTTGTTTGAGAATGTTATTGCTCTGGACGTATCTTCTGTCAACTATGTATAAGATCCAGCAATTTCAACTTGTATGCTTTACGGCAAAGCAGCTTATAAGCTTTGATCTTTCAGTTTCTAGGTCATGCTACACGCGTTTTAACGTTGTAATGTGGATGTTTCTGAGGCAGTGATTCATGGAGCTGGAGGAATGGATATGATAGATCCCTTGTTCCAGCGGATACTTGTTCGTGAATGTCGCCGCCGTGGAATTCCAATTATATTTGACGAAGTTCTTTCTGGTTGCTGGCGATTTGGTTCTGAGGTTTGTAAATTGTCACTCTTTGTCCCCATTCAGTCTCTATTGAATTTCTTTGGCCATAAGATGCTTTCATTGTGGTTCTTCGTGGAGTTGTTACCCGCAAATATCAACTATAATTGCAGACTTGGTTGTTAGCGTGAAATTAATGCAATGGTTGAATTTTTTTTCCTTTAATATTTGGTCTGTATGTTATTGCCAGTCTGCTGCAGATCTGCTGGGTTGCACTCCTGACATAGCATGCTATTCAAAACTACTCACGGGGGGTTTAGTTCCCCTGTCTGCTACGCTTGCAACTCGGTCTGTCTTTGGAGCTTTCCGTGGCATCTCAAAGGCAATCCTCAAATCTCTTGGAAAGCTCATCTTATTGTTAGTTTAGACATAAAGGACCCTGGATTAGTCATTTTCCAACTGCTTGTATTGTATGTGCGATTGGTGTCTGCGGCTGCATTAGAAAAACACTTATAATGAATTGAAGAGTGAATATGTTTTACAATCAAAGGTTTACTTCATCAGATATAGTTAGGAGACTAATTAGGAGATGTTCTAGAAAGCCTCTGCACTTCTTGACGATGTTCGTTGTGGGATTGTTGTGGACGCAGTTAGACGCGCTGCTACATGGACACTCATATACAGCCCATGCCATTGGCTGTGCAAGCGCCGTTCTATCCCTGCAACACTTTTCTGACCCCTCAACGAATCCAAACCTGTTACCAGATGGGCGCCGTCTAAGAGAGGTGAATACCCATTGGTCAATTTTCTTTACATTCAGTACTTATCAGAAAGTTTCTTTACAGAAGGCTGTGCAGATTGTTTTAGCACATAATGAATGGTTTTTCTTTGCTATAATCCCAGTGTCTGCTCACTCCATGAAATTAGGCTCGGTATATTGTCATGTGATCCAGGGTTTTTTATCTCGTTTCTTGGAGCCAGACACCAGTGTCATGGCACAATCACACTGGTTTAAATCTGTTGCCTGCATTGCCCGCATGGTGTACTGCTGCAGTGCAAAAAGCCCTGGTGTGGACAACTAAAATTAGCAAGTTGTCGTGACCCAGTGTTTGGCACGTACGTTGTAGGTTTTCAGTATCGTGCATCAGGGTTTACTGGACTAACAAGAGGTGTATGGCAGTTGTGGAGCCCTGAGTTAGTGTCAACCATATCATCGCATCCTTCAGTTGAAAGAGTGGTGTCCATTGGAACAATTTTTGCACTGGAGCTCCGTGCTACTGGAGCAGAAGCAGGGTATGTGCATTCAATTCTCGAGTCAACTGTGTCAGAATATAGCTTAATTTTCGCCATACTATTTACAATCTAGACTTAGTTCGGAAGATAAACATTGGATCATTATCAGCTTTACGGGATAATTAGCAAATCTGAGTATAGTGATGTTTATCCATTTAAGATGATTGTCGTAAGAACTGGCGCATCAACTTTGGAGGCGGAAGCATTTAAGTGGGCTCGGATTGTTCTATCCTGCAGGTATGCCTCAATGCTCTCAAAAGGACTTGTGGAAGGTCTTCGACATGAAGGCATCTACACCAGACCGTTGGGAAATGTTGTGTACCTCATGTGTGGGCCTCTGACAGAACCTAAAACATGCAATATTATGTTACATAAGTTGCTTGCTCTGCTTGGGTAGGCTTTGGCGAAGTTTGTAAGATTTTCTATTTTTCAGCGGCTTCTGAAGCTGATTTTGGGGTTGAACTTCACCGGTGAGTAGTTGCATTCAAGAATGAAGAATAGTGGCTCCCTCAGGGCCAAGCGAGATTTAGTACACTTGTTATGTCTTAAATTTAGGAATCTAGCTGTACGGTGCAGAGAGGAAGATTGAGTTGTTGGTGTCTGTTCGCGGAACTCACTGGCAACGTTAACCGACTAGGCACCTAGAAGAGTGTATATCGTCATTCTTCTACTGCCACCTGTTAGGAAGATGTGCACCATCATTTACTACATCATTGGACCCTTATTCACCAAAGGCCAGCCCCTGCGTTTGTAGTTGGTTGGTTAGCTAGGTGACTGGTTCACCTAGTGATTACAGGTAGAGATTATTCCAATCCTCAGAGTATGCATTCCAATTTGCTAATGTCTCTGAAACCTTGCCTTTCGAGATAATGTGCCACATGTTCACATCACCCTTGAAGTGGCGCAAATAGGTGGTGCTAACTTACCTTGTGTGATGGCAGGGCACTAGTCAAGACTGCAGGAGAATCAAGTGTAGTATGTGAACTGACACTCTCTGCTCATATTTTTTCTAGCACTTGCTGATTCTGTTACAAGACTAAGAAGGGTTAATGAGTGAAAGGAAAGGCTTTTCAAGTGATGAAACTTGTCTTATTGCAGTATAATGTTCCATGTGGAATTATGGCGAAATCACAGATACGGTAAAAGATAATTGTTCTCATCAAGTGGATTCCTCAGGAGAAGTTTGCTAACCGCTTCAACCGAGCATGGCCCTAAGAGCACGTTGTCGTGCCTCACTCTGCCATGGTGCTATGGGTCTATGGTACTCTGTACTGTTACCCTAGAACAGCATATTCAACAGTGAGAAGGTGTTTTACGTGTGCTACAGTACATGCAACTTAGTTATAGTGTTCTCTTATTATATATTAAAGTAGTACGCAGAACGACTGTATTGCCCATTTGCCCATGCCTTTGATTGCCGGTGGTTGACATTACTGAACGTAGTCATTGACTTCCCTAATCTCCTACTATTTTTACCATACGAATATAGGTACAGGAGCACTGGAGCACCACTACAGTTCTGTAGTGCCGAGGACAAGATGCCAGGCTCCTAAAAGAGAAGTTGTGTTTGAACAAGATACCATATGTTTTGCTTTAATATACTCTTATTCGTTCACTCTAAATAGTTCAAAGATGTAGAAGAGCTCAGTGGCCTCTCATTATTAGGTGTATAAGAGCTTGGTGGTCTTCAAACTCATGCACAATTAGTTTAGCCGTCACAAAAGACGGCTAAACTAGTTGTGCATGAGTTTGAAGACCACCAAGCTCTTACACACCTAATAGTGAGACCACCAAGCTTTTTCAAACTTCATAACTATTTAAAGTGAACAAATAAGAGTACATTAAATCAAAACACATGGTATCTTACTCAAACACCACTTGTGTTTTAGGATAACACCACTTGTCCACAAAGTTTCAGCGTCCTTTCTACTTGCTATATTTGTCTATTCTTGCGTTAATTATCACGGAAGAAGCGCATTTGGATCAAGCAGTCACACAACTATTATGAGGACCATGTGTATTGGCCACATCTCATTATTTTTCCTCTCGTGTGGTAAGACCATTAGTTGTACAGTCGGGTACAACATGCTTACGAATTCCCCACTGCAGGAATTTTTTTTTTGAAACTTTGAACATGGCGTGTGAACTCAAAAATGATCCGATTTGGAAACCGTAAAGTGCGTTGGAATCACATTGAAGTGTACTACAATGTCATTACAAATTTACACATGCATTAGTGAAAATCATACAATAAGTTATAAATATTGCATACACTATCAATCGTTGAGTGCTCTTACTATTTGCTTCAATTACAGTGTCCATTCTAGCAAGCAAATTTGAAATGAGCGTTTGAAATTGTTTTTGAGATACTTGAGCCTATACTTGTTGAATGATTTGTATCATTCCATTTTTATTCTTCATAATCTTTTTGATTCAAAAGCTTTGTCTCCAATTATCAGGGTACCTACTACGCTGTATCGGAACACCATCCTCCATCAATGTCAGTTGAATAGGTCTATCATACATAAAATAGAAGTTGATCAATGTGTTTTCATAAATGCGTTCCATAAAACCAACTACTGATTGTTTAGTTGAAGGAATGATGACAAATGGATTTTAGTCAAAACTTGTGAAATCCCCTACACCATTACAAAAAAAGAAATTACAAAGGAGACAGACGAAATGATACAAATCATTCAACAAGTATAGGCTCAAGTATCTCAAAAACAATTTCAAACGCTCATTTCAAATTTGCTTGCTAGAATGGACACTGTAATCGAAGCAAATGGTAAGAGCACTCAATGATTGATAGTGTATGCAATATTTTTAACTTGTTGTATGATTTTCACTAATGCATGTGTAAACTTTTAATGACATTATAGTACACTTCAATGTGATTCCAACGCACTTTACGGTTTCCAAATCGGATCATTTTTGAGTTCACAAGCCATGTTCAAAGTTTCAAAAAAAAATTCCTCCAGTGGGGAATTCGTAAGCATGTTGTACCCGACTGTACATTTCGTGCATGATTATGCACCTATACACAACTGAATGCAAACTATGCACAGAATGTGCAAAACATACTTTCTTTATGAAGAAATTGGTGGCAAAACATGCTACCCATACTAATGTATGCTTTGTGACCTCCCATTGCAACTCCACACCTAGCTCACAAAATCTACTCCTATTCATGATCCATGGCCCTCGTATTGATACATTTTTTGATTGACTGCTTCTTGATTACAGTACTAGGCAAGGCCAATACACTTATGTCAAATATTTAATTTTCTTAAAAAATAAGGTTTAGCAGCAATAATATTCATGAATATTCATCAAGATTCTCCTTTACACCATAAAAACACTTTCTTCTGAAAAAATAACTTTTAATAATATTTTCTGACCTCCACCTACGGTATATAACACAAACAGCAGTTTCTTTGTCTTGGCAATGGTCACACACAATCACGCAGGTCCACAGCGCCACCTGAGAGATCTGCTAAAACCCTAGAAAATTTGAACTGTGCTGCAATTGCTACAGCTGATAAATTAGATGTTCAAAACACGTGCAGAAGAATTGATATGATTCCTGCACTCCCAAGTCAAATAAGCTGGAATCCTGCCCATCCTCATGTAAGGCCAATCTCCAGCCAAAGAATAAGAAACTAATTCATTCCTGCTTGGCTAACTACATATAATGAATGATACAGAGGGGTGTATCATCCAAAGTTATAGCATAAGAATGAATGAGAATACGAAAGGCTATGTTTGAGGGACGTCCAGAATTCCCACCATGCACTTCTCCATCAAAAACTCGGCGTTCACCCACATATGATACTTGTCTGAGAAGCCGATGGTTAAGTCCAAACACAAAAATATTACATCTTAACCCCTAAAGGACCAAGAAGCCTCATGCAGTTTTGAGTAGGTCCTATGTGGACTTCCTCTTGTTCAAATATATTTGTTTTAATGACCAACAGATGAAATGTTCTTCGCTGATATAAAATTCGATCCCATCTGAATTCTGTTTTTTCACTATATGATCAAATTTAAAACCATAAATCCTTGGGAATTTTCCAAATTGAAACAGCGAGCACAAGAACAAGCCACTCAAGCAACAGCACCAGTTGACAAAACCAAGAATGAGGATACTGAAGAGCGCTGTGCAGTCCCTGCCAGCCCCTTTCATGAGCATGTCTTTCCCTGCCACAAACACCAATATCACTCAACCACAACGACGAACTCTGCATCAATGGTAAAGCCTGCACAAAAATCCTAGAAATCAGCTAGTATAAAATTCAATGGGGATTGTCAGAGTGTGAGTAATTGCGTGCGAGCTTTCAAAGCCCCTGTCTCCTTGAAAAGCGGTCGCAGAACCCCGCGATTTTGGCGATTGTGGGCTTGGATCATGGAATCTACCACATTGAACACTCTCTAATGCAAAATGATCAAGGCTCAAACCTCCAGGGTGGAAGCGGATGTAAGGAGAAATGTTGTAAACGCGGCCTCGCAGGACTGTCCATGCATCCTCTTCCGCTTTGTGTTGCTTCACCTCCTCCATGGTTATCAACCTCTTGGGAGACTTCCCTTTTAACCCTGACACATTCAAAGAAATCAGAGAAATCGAACCAAACCTCAAAGGAATACAGGGTTAGAAGGGAGGATTAGCAGTTTTAAAATGACAAATTCAATTGATCATATTGTGAGATATATGAATCAGATGGGACCAAATTTTATATCACTAGAACTAGCGAAGATCATTGCATGGTGTTGGTCAAAAAGGAAAGAAATTCGAACAAGAGGAAGTCCAAATAGAACCTACTCAAAACTGTTGAAAAGGAATACAGGGTTAGAAGGGAGGATCAGCCCTGATTCACAGTTTTAAAATGACAAATTCAATTGATCATATTGTGAGAAATATAAATCAGATGGGACCAAATTTTATACCACTAGAACTAGTGAAGATCATTGCATGGTGTTGGTGAAAAAAGAAAGAAATTCGAACAAGAGGAAGTCCAAATAGAACCTACTCAAAACTGTTAAAAAAAACAAAACATGGTGACCAAGTTAGTACCTGCGAGATCGGGTTCGGTTTGCAAGAGACGAAGCCAGACCATTTGGCTGTAGCCTTTCTCGAGGGGCACGCGAGCGCGAGGGGTAGGCTTCGGGGGCGCCATGACGACGTCGTCATCGTTAGGGTTTAGGGAGAGCGACGTGAGAGAAGTCGAGGCCGACGAAGAGGATTCTGTAGAAGGCGACGGCTGCGAGTTTAGCGTCATGATCGACACGCTGCAAGTTGAATGCAGCTCACCAAGCACAGCCTGCGAAAGAGACGACAAATTGCCGAGGCTCGTCAGCTGCATTGTACCGTCACACTCAAACCCTCCCTCCACTCAAAGGACCGAAAGATTCATGGTTTTTAAACGACAAATTCAATTGATCATATTGTGGAAAAAACAAATTCAGATGAGACTGAATTATATATCACTAGAATCAGTGAAGAACAGTGCATATGTTGGTGAAAAAAACTGAAAAAATTTAGCAAAAGAAAGTCCACTTGGAACCTACTCAAAACTGCTAAAAAAACCGATTCGGGATTAACCACTGCCAAATTCATCGTCACAGTGAATTTCGAGATGCAATCAACGAGTCGAAAAATCAGACAGAGGAGCTCCTTGTAAGAAAATTACCCTCGCTATGAACACATCAAGATCGGACAAGGATCCTTGATTGACACTCGCACAGTAGCGGTTTAGGGTTATGAATTGAAACTCTGACCTAAGACCGGGAATTCCAACACCAATTCGACCTCCACCGACTCCGAAAACCAATCCGAAAACATCCAGGTTCTATAACCTCACTTTTCACACCCAAACCCTAAACCTCCGGACCAACTCACCAGGCTTTTCAAAACGCAAAACTCCACCAATTTTCGCTCTCTTTCTCTCCACGAAACCGCATCGGTAAGACGAAGCACAATCTAGAGAATCGAGCGCCAAACCCTAGTCTCAGATGGTACGCAGCCGTACGTACTCTGTGCGTGAAGGGGTTGTAAGCTTAATTGCTTCCAATTCACATTTTCGTTTCATTTGACCCTCAAAAAAACTGAAATTTATTATTAAATAACACTAAAAAAACGTATTTTTATTTTTATTTTTATTTTTAAAGCTAAAGGACCGCGTTCACACGGGGTTTCAGATTCTTCCAGCTGTGCAGGACCACCTGTCCAAGACGACGACACCGCCACTTGCTGATCGCCATTTCATGCGAGTGAGCTCGACGGATTGATGATTTGCAGAGAGAATTTCATAGTCTTGTTTGCACGATGATGATCCCGGTGTGGATGTACCCGATCCGGGGTTTCTACTTCTTTTTCCGGAACGCGCATCGCTTGAGGCACCGCGTGGCGAGGTTCGTGGTGGAAGTGGCGGTGGCCATCGCGGGGATTCTCTTCGTGCTCTTCAAGTTCACGTTCCCGTCGCAACGAAGCGTTCTGCTTCGTCTCTTACCTCACTGGACGGGAACTCCGCTGGCCATCGCGCTCATCCTCCTGGAGACCGCCATCGCCATCGTGGTGTTGTTCCAGTACCGCCTGGAGAGCGCGCAGCGCAAGCTGTTTGTGGACGTGCTGGCCATTCGCAAAGTGAGCGTGGAGTTGGCCACCCAGGACGATCACGCGTGGATCCAGGAGCGCCTCATCCCGCAGCTCGTCGGGGTCCCGCTGGACGTGAAGAGAGTTTCCAAGAATCGGAAGCCCGCGGCGTATTTGAGCAGCGTCCTGACCGAGGACGAGCACCCCATCTTACATTTCCTCATCACGCTGCCGCTCAACTTCGTCCCCGTGGTGGGCAACGCGCTCTTCTGTTTCCTGAACTCGTTTCCCACGGCGATCAGCTTGCATCACTACTATTACACCCAGATGAAGGGGCTGAGCTCTGAGGAATTCTCAGCTGTTGTGCACGCGAAGAAGCCGCAGTATCAGTCTTTCGGATTCGTGGCGTCCGCGTTCAGTCTCATCCCCGGACTCGACATCATTCTCGTGCTCACGAACGCCGTGGGCGCCGCGTTGTGGGCTGCCGACATGGAGAAGACGCAGGGCAGCGTCAAGACTAAGTACTGACACTCCCATCATCATCATCAGGTTTTTAGGGTTTAGGGTTTATTTTTTGCTTTGAAAAGTCCTCACTCAACACCAAATCGTTAGTGCCATGGAGTTTCTCACAGTTCGTTTTCTCCTTTCCTTTTAAAAGGGGTTTACATTCTAGAATGGATTGCTCAGAATTTGTTTCAGAAATTCTCAAACTGTACATGTAGAAGCGTTGTTTTTTCTTTTCTTTTTTCTTTATTAAGGGATTTACGTCTAGAACCGACACTTCAAGCATCGAGAATAGTTGCTATTAGAATGGTACAGTTAGTGGCATGGAATTCTCAGAGTTGGTTTCAGATATTCTCAAACTGTACATTATTTTAGAGTCTTCCCTTTTCTCTTTTTTTGGAACGGATGTGTATCTAGAAGTTGCTATTAGAATGACCGAATTTGATGTATTCTTGTCATCAAATCAAAGAGAGTTTTAACACACGAAAGAATGCATTAGTTAGCATTGATAGATGACCTAAAATCAGCATGTTTAGGTGATTGACATGCTCATAATCAATATGTACCCAATGTTTTAGGGTTTTGGTTTCAGCTAGGATGTTGGTTTTGGGTGTACTGTACATGCGAAGTGAAGGTCAATCTGAAGGGCGACGCCATCACAAGACTTGACAATAACTATGGCGAAATGGTTTTGTCCCTGTCCAGATGGTCATTGAAATGGTATGACAGGCATGGGCCATCTTACGGCACTTTTGGTGCCTCATCATCTGGAGAGTCGTCATCCCTCACTTAAGCTTCAGAATTGGAGGACATCAACTTAGAAGCTGAAGAAGAAGAAGGGGTAAATGAAAAAAGGAAGGTTTTTTTGAATTCATCACTCTTTCATTGTTTTACAATGTACTACTGTACACTACTAGATGAGCTAGAGTGGAATGCTCACAACTGTTGTAAATTAGCCTCACTTGTATGTACTGTGGATCCTTGCCAAAATTTAGGATTGCAGTACATTTTGTATTGTACCGGAAAGTATTTTATAATGGGAAATGTTAGCAGCTTTGCTCATTAGTGTGGACTTGGATCTTTGGTATTTGAAATTTGGAATTCTGTAATGAAAGATGTGTCTTGGACTTGCTGAGTAAGTTGACGGTGTTTTAAAATGAACTTTGTGTTTTGAGAGGTCTTGTTGGGTCATAATTCCTTAGGTGGTCTTCAGTAGGGCGGTTTTCATCTCCATTTCTACTTTTGTGATGGCTTTGAGTTTGTGGGGGTAAACTGCATGACTTGACCTCGGAGAAGTTATAGTCTCATTGTATTTGTCTTGGAAAAACTTTTGAAATTGATACTGAACTGAAAACAAATGGTCTTAAGTCATGGTGAAAGACATATTGCTTAGAGCAACGGCTCTTTGAATGTTCATAATTTATAAATGGTTGGAAGACTACCTTAACCCTTTAGTGCCCAGGGTGCTTCTGGAGAAACCATGGTTTTTTTGGTGATTTTTTTCTTCAAATTCTGTCTATCGAAATTTGTGATACTATTTATAGTATTTGACCGTATAAATACAGGCATAGCTTAATCAAACATGTACATGTCAAACCTTTGTAAGATCGGACCGTTGGATTGGAAAATTATGATATGTCTTTGAAGTGTATAATGCACACTCAAAAATGAGACTTTGGAGGGTGTATGACTTCAAAGTTAAATAGAATTTGGGTTAAATTTTCATAGATGAAAGTGAAAGTGAAGAGGTTTAGCAATGATCTATGTCAACATCTCTCCATTGCAATCTTTTATGTCAAGAACAAACTCTTTTATTGTGAATTATATCAATGAGAGTGACTTATCCATATACGGTTTGGAACAAAAATTTATACAACAAAGAATGAAAGGAGTTGGTACATTGATCAAGATCAAAATACATACACTAATAGAACATGAAGAAGAGAGCACAATCCAAAAAAATTAAATAAGATAACAAACTTCCAGACACAAGAAATACCGCATAGTACATGTGTTGTATTTGTAAGTGTTTCATGTATTTTCAAGTATTTGCAATATTTTTACATTTTTTTCATAAGTTTTTTGATAGATGCACAACTCCAAATTGAAATTTTATTTTTCAAGAAGGTGTATATTATGAATCTCCAACTCTGAACATCACAATTCAACATTCAATTCTTCACGGATTTTTTGTTACTTGCGTTTTTGACACAAAAGTGACCACAATGTGGTCTCCTGGGCACTAAAAGGATTAACCCCTAATCGTCCAATTGTCCAAAAAAGTGGACGATGTATGTAATCAAACACATTTTTCTCATCCATCATTGATTTTTTATAGTGGATTTTTTACTATAGATTTTATGGGAAGTTAGCTTCGTGCATGTGTGATCCAATTAGAAAGGGGATGGTTTGTGAAATTTTTATGCTTCATTTCACATTGTAGTGATTCACCCAAGATTTTAAAGATTTTAGTGTAAAAGTGCTCTTAAAAAAGCCAACTTGTAAAATTGAGCAACCAAAAAATCTCCAACAATCACTAAAACTTAGAGTATTACATTTCAACCCATCACAACAAATTTCATCCACCAATTATCAATATCTTATTGCAACCAAATAACAAGAAAATTGAATTTTACGTTTCAAATTTTATACAAAAATATTGGTGATTGCAATTTTAGATCTAACCATATGAATATAATCTAAAATTCATATTGTACAACTTTTATTCATACATGAAGTTCAAAATATCCCTCTTAGTTGCATTTTATAATACATCTTTGCAATCTTCTAAACCTAGAGAGGGGTATAGGCATTTAAGTGTTAAGTAGTATAGAGTCTATTTGTAAGACATGAAAATATGCTCATGAAAGCGGTTGGTAGGGAATAGACAATGCTCTTCAGTATCCTCATTTTTGGTTTTGTCACTTGGTTTTGTTGCTTGTGCTCTTATGCAGTTTCATTGTTTTTAATTCCTAAAGGACCAAAGATTTATAGTTTTAAAATGACAAATTCAATAGATCATATAGTGAAGAAATAAAATTCAAATAGGACCAAATTTTATAGCACCGGAACTTAGTGAAGAACATCGCATGTGTTGGTCAACAAAAAAATAAAGAAATTTAAATAAGAGAAATTCCACATAAGACCTACTCAAAACTGCTATTAAAAAACATGGTCCTGTAAGAAGTGCATGGTGGGAATTTCGGAAATCCCACAAACGTAGCCCTTTTGCATTCTCATTCATTCTTATGCCATAACTTCATTTGATACGCCGTCTGTATCATTACTTATATGTAGCCCAACAAGAATGAATTGCGGTCCAATAGTTTCTTATTCTTTGGCTGGAGATTGGCCTTACATGATGATGGGCAGGATTCCAGCTTATTACACAAGCGATGGAACATTCACTTGGATTGCAGAAATCCAAAAGTGTCTCTTGCCCCACAATTCTACAGTGTTAAGAAATGGCCCTTCAAATCTAAGTTTAGTTGATTATATCGGACATTCTATTTGTGATTGGTTCATTGACTATTTGATGTGCACTTTTAGTGCTTGAGGGGTGTTCAAGGGTGGGGAGTGTAAGTGCAAGGGATCTTCAAATGTAAATGAATAATTTTAGCAAGCCAACTTTGGCATGCATGGGTGAAGATGCTCTAAGTTAGAGGGTTTTTAGCAAATTAGTTAAATGGCATTGTGGACTTCTGTGATTGTGTGAGCCTTGTCAAGAAGAAGAGGGAGTTGCTTATGTTTCTTATTTCTACTCTTCAGTGTATTACTTTAGGTAGAGGTTAGGGTTGGCAGAAAATGTTATTGAAAGTTATTTCCCCATAAAAAAGTATTTTATGGTGCATAAGAGACTCTTGATGAATATTCATGAAGATTCTTGTTGCTAAAGCAAGAAAATCAAATATTTGATATAGACATATTGACCTTGATTTCACCAATTGAAATCGAGAAGCATGAATTGGTGTGGTCAATCAGAAATTGTAATACGAGGGCCATGGATCATAGATAGGAGTAGATTTTGTGAGCTATGTATGGGAGGTCACAAAGCATGTGTTAGTATGGGTAGCATATTTTAAAATCAATTCCTCCACAAAGAAGCCTATGTTTTGCACACATGTGCATAATTTGCATTTCCTTGAAGCATTGTGCTCATTATTAAGAGCAAGTATTGCTTGATCTTGCACTAAATCTAAAAAAATTATGGTCTTACCGCACGACAGGAAAGAAAATGATATGTGCATAAGGTTTTGATCGCCAATAGGCTTGTAATCATTATACCATAGAATAAATTATTCATTGTTTAAAAATAAATAAATAAAAAGTGCATAAGCGGGTTGTTAACTAGTTGGTGGAGTTCTCCTTTTTCAACAATAGCACTGTAAATAACACCAAATGTAATGTCTCACCACCCAATTTTCAATTAAATTTGACGTGGGTTTGCCATAATTTGGGTTTTTCCTACAATGATTTATGAATAATGGAAGAGATTCTAAGGTGTTGCAGAGAGGGGCTAAATAACTTTAAGTGACTGATACACATGGTCCTCATAATAGTTGGGCAATGATAAAAACAGAACATAAAAACTAAAGTTGGAATAAGCCTTCATTTAGCTGCAAAATATAACCATGAAACACAATTCCAATGATGACATTAGTAGGACCTTATTTTTCTCAAGCCTTGACAACGATAGGGTCCTCTTGTTCTATTTCGTCTTCCTAGATCATTCCATTTCGTTTTCCTAAAATCATCCTTCTCTACACTAACTTTACCTTTCATGTCTTAAATGGTCATCCTAGGATTATTTCATTTTGTTGGGCGGTCACATAGCCTTTCACCTCTTTTCTCCACACTAACCTTACCTTTCACATTCTTCTATCATTTCAGGATTGTTCCACTTTTGTTTTTTAAGATAATATCGTTTCGTCTGTTGCACAGTCACTTAGCCTTTCGTGTCCTTTCACTTTCATGGCCTTTCACGTTGGTCGTCCAAAGAGAAACGTAGCACTAATTAATTTTAGAAAGAACTAAATTTAAACCTAGAACTCATTCTTTTATGGCCAAAATATTCATCCATTTGAACAAAATCTCATTCAATTATGATGACTTCATCTAAAATCTAAATAAAAGTGATACGATGTTAATTTCATTGATGCTATTTGTTTTTAAAAAATAAATGAAAAATTGCAAAAATAAATTCCCTGGTTGGTTGAAATCAGTAATCACAAAACAACTTTATGACATTTATAATATTATCCGACCTCCCACATAAATGGTATCTACTTTTGCTACCCAGTGCATACAATACTCACGATACCTCTATAATATCCGGCAATATCTTGATATATTAAGGTGATACCATGATGATATCCGCAGATATCACCTCATGAAGTTGCTACATATTTATATCATGATGAGCATTCTCGCTACATTTCAAGTTCTTTTTCTTTTTCTTTCTTTGTATGTTTAGCAGTTCCATTTTTTGGGTAGAAATCCAGCTAATTTTGGCCAGTTTTGAGATCACCGGTTGAATTAAAGGATTTCTCCATTAAATGAGTTAACCTTTAAACGTCAAAGCAAGCCCCACGGGCTTGGTATAAAGGAATAATTGGAGAAAAAAAAAAATTCATTTCTTAACCAAATCAAGCGAGACTTGTTGCGTTGGAAAGCTACTGAAAAAGCGATCTAGATTCCAAATTTTCGCCTCATTTGAGAGATTGTGGAATCGTTGGTAAACAATCAAAGTTATCAAATTGAACAAGTTTTGAGGTTGGGGCAGCTGAAGTTCAGCAGTGCCGCAGTGCTACAGTGCTACAATGCAAGCCAGCAGTGCACTGCAGAGCCGTTTTTGGCCAATTTTTTTTTTTTTTTTAAATAAAAAAAATTTAGATTCTTTCCGGGCTGCCCCGTCCAGGCCCTCTTGACGTTTAACCCCTAAATGACAGAGGGGGTAAGGGCCAAACCTAAATGTGCTATAAAATGTTGCTTCTACAACTTCGATGAAGTTTGGTTCAAAAGAGAAAATGAGAAGCACGATGTTTAGTAATTATCCATACTGTCAAACTTTCAAAAAATGTTTTCGATACTCATTAAACAAATTTAGAAGCATTTATCGTTGAATATTCACCAAAATTACAAATTTTATTTTTAGAATTTGAAATTTGGTATGATTGGTTGAAACTAGACATTCTATTCTAAAGTTCAAAAAAGAAAAAAATTTCAAAGAGGGAACATCATTACTTTCCCGAAATAGTAAGTTTTGTAACACTAGGACAATGTTGAGGTGTTTGTCTTTGAAAATTTCTCCTTGATGGAGTTTAACTCGGATTGACATAATTCAAATTGGGTTGGAAAGTAGACTTGATTTCCTATTTGAAAATATTTTTTATTTTTCAAAAAAGTTTTTTTTTCATCTCGGGCAGCCCGTAAAAAAAGGGCAGCGACCATAAAATGGTCGTTCGGTCACTTAGGGGTTAAGGGTTAACATTTACCGGTATACATGTAACATTTATGGAGGGAGCCGACTGAAGACCTGATCTTTTTATCTGAACATAGCATATTTCATCCGTCTATTGATTCCGAGCGACGAAAAACGTTCATCCACATTGGGTCGGTGACCTCACCGCCCTTCGAAACACCGGGTCACCCTCTCCGTGCCTCTCCGTGGGTTTTCTTTTAGGTGCCGTGACCGACTTACACACAGCAATCCACAGCATCGTCGTGATCGATCGGTTGCTTTCTCGCAAGCGATGACGATGACTTCGTCTCGCTGATCGAATTCGTCATCAGGGGAATCACACGCGCGCCTTGGAGGTGGAGAATTGAGGCAATTGCGCACAGACGATGGGAGGCGGTACGTTGTGGAGGAGCGTGGCGCGCGCGGTGGGAGCTGCGGCTCCCACGGTGGCCGTGACAGCCAACGCCGCGTACTGCCATGCTTGCACTGCGACCACCCCGCCACCGCGAGGAGCCGCCGCGGCGTGCAGTTGCAAGACGCAATTGGCACCCGTTCCTGGACTCACGGCGGTGAGTTACGGACCTCAGCAGTTCTGGGATATCGACGACTGGGAGATCGCCGGCGATGAAGAGCGCGACCATTACGTCTTTGGATCGCTGCCTACCGTGAAAGAAGTCGAAGAAGCTTCGTCCGACCTCCAGAACGCCCTTCGATTGTATGTGGCTCACCTCATTTGCCATGTCTTTGAGAATGAATTTTTGGGAATGGTGGCGAGTTGGTATTCGCTTTCCTTTTGTGTGTTGTAACCCTAATTTTACTTGAATGTTTGTTGTTTTTGAGAATTGAGATCCTTTTTGTTTGAGTATGACTTATGTGGATAAACGGAGGGTTTCTCAATTCTCAATTCTCTAAAATGGGATATTTAATTGGGATTTTTCAATCACTTTTAAAGTCTTCGGAAGCTCAAACTTACAATCTTTGGTGTTTTGGATCTTGTTGTTTGACACATCGGTGTGTCCTTTTGTGGATCCGTCGGACGGTTTTGGTGCTTTTAATTTCGATCTTTCGATCACCTCCAAATTGCTTAATTGTTTGATGTTTTGGATGATTGAATCTTTTCTTTTTTGACATGTCGGTGTATGACTTATGTTTATCGGGTATTAGAAACAATATTGCTACTTTTAATTTCAATATTTCGATGGTCCAGCTTTTCTGAAGTTTTGCTTATGTGAGAAAGATTAGGGTTTAATCCGATATTTTGATGCGAGTAACTTATATGTGATCGGAGATTGCGAAGTAGATCTTATCTTTTGTGGCTGCGATGTGATAGGGTTTAACTTCTGTGAGTTTTGGCACACTATTGCATCATTTTTTTTATGGTTGGATCTGTTTCCGGCATCCGTTTTATCTCATGATTGGTTGTTAATTTTTGACAGGGGCTTCTTTACACCATCTGTTCCTACTTCTGAAACTGTACTGAAACCAGAATCCTCTGCATCGCGCTCACCGCGATCACCACGCTCACCTCGTGGCCCAACAATTGTTGAAGTGACAGAGGTCTCGGAAATATCGACTGTCACAACAGTTGGAGATACAACAGAGGAGGTTTCTTCGGACCTTTCTGCTCCGTCAGTCGAGCCTGAGGCTTGGATAGAGCCTCCACCGTATGAGGTAGCCACCAGCCCGAAGCAGCCCGAGGCTCCAAGCACTGCTATGTTAGAGGCGTTCCATCAGTTCCAGCACAACCCTCAGGTTCAGGTTAGTAGCTCATTCTGGAAAAATGGTGATGAACCTTTTTTTAGATAATGATCTTTTCATATTTTTAATTCTTCACTTTTAACTGATTGTTATGTGGTTGTTCAAAAGGGATTACTGCTTGCTTTGCAGCATGATTCACAAAAAAGCTTCTTGAATGTTTTTGTAGGGTATGGTGGTGTCGCTTGCAACTGACAAGGGGGTGTGGGATGCCGTCTTGGCCAATGAAAAAATCAAAGAATTTCGTCGAAGCTTCAGTGCTCCTGCATCAGAGGGTACTGATACCTTGTTCTTTTTCTTTCTTGGGCGTTGATTTTGCTGCCATTATCAATCTGTTTTCGGTAAAAAATTTCAAGGCCATTAATCCTTTTGCAAATTTGAAGAGTTCATAAGCATCTGGAGTGGTTTTCATCTGCAGACTCTATCAGTGGTGCTATGGATCAGAATGCGAAAGTCCCTCGGAAGAATGCCAACATCTTCTCTCGATTTTTTTGGAAATCAAAGCAGGCCTTCTCCAACTTCATTACAAGTTTCCAGGAATTTATGACGTCATTGTTTGAGACTGCGGAGAAGAAAGGACCTGGCAGTAGTGCCAATGATAAGAATACTCTCTTTGAGCGTTCATTGAAAGCTTGCATGATGCTTGCGGTGTTGGTCTTGACCATCGTGGTCTTCAAAAGATCAGCTGCAGTTAGGCGGGGTTGATACCTGCTGTTAGTTCTTGATGATGATGATGATGAAATTCTCCTAGTCTTTCTCTTTAGTTATCACGTAATTACGGTTAACGTTGGTATTTTTATGTCTTAAACTATCCCCTGTAAATAGAGGTTGTATTAGGGGATATTTAATAGATAGATGTTGGAGCTTTCTCATCAGTTTGGCTTCCGTGGATTTTGAGTTGCTGGATGAAAGCTCAGTGTGGTTTAGGCTTTAGGTTTGTTTACGAGGTCAACGTGCATGGCAGGTCTGCTTCTGCCTGGACGGTTGTGCCAAAATTTCATGATCTATGTATTTTTGTTTTCCTGATATTTAAGGGTGAGGATGATGTAAACAGTTTTTTTGTCCTGTTCTCTTTAACCCTTAAACGTACCACTCCTTTGTAGGAAAGTCAAACTACACAATTTAGCCTTCAAGATTTATCAAAACATATTTTGTAATATTTTTCATGCATGGAATTGAATGTTTCCTATCAGTCTTGAAATTTTCAGATTTTTTTGATTTAATACGGCCTTTTTAACAAATTTTTAAGTCAAATACTTCAAAAAATATTTTTTATTACAAAAAAGCTTTAAAAATTTAATATTTTTTTGGGAGCGGGTACAAATTACAATGGAGAATCACATGATATGTTTTCCATAGAATTTTTTTATTTAAATTTTGAAATTCGAAAGGTGAACATCCTATGTAGTGTAATTCAAACCTTGAGCTACAAAGCTTGCACAAGCAATAAAATACTCAATAATTGGAATTTTTAAGATTTGAAAAGTGGAGTACAAACTAGACTTAATAAACTTCATTTTCTTAGTTGGGTGTATTAGCAACAAAAGTCATCTTCAAGATCAAAATTGGGTTTAACCAACAAACGTCCAGAAACTGGACGCTGGGACGTTTAGGGGTTAACGGTCTTACGTTTTTTATCATTCGTGTTTGCTGAGGACACGAGTAATGCAGCGGATAGGAAGGCAACAGAAGTGCAAGAGTAGAAGGGCGTGTTTTTACATACTCTTAGAACTGTCTTGTACGTTGACATATGCTGGAGAAGGAAGACAATCCTACATCAGAAAAGTTGGGCCAGACTATTTTGGTGTCATTTTGACACCAAAGGCTGCATACATGTCATTTTAGTGTCATCTTATCCCATACTAGGTTGGTATGGAGGTTGGCACCAAATTATCTTAATTGCATTTCAATGCACCATCATGGCATCATGTTCACATGCCTTGAAGTTCATGATGTATGCCCATGGATATAAGTTAGAGGTTGTTTAGCGTGAACTGCAAACATTAGAATACAAGAGTGTGGAGTGCAAAGTGTGAGTGTGAATCTTGGAGCATTTATTGCAATATTTTGTGAATATTCTAGTTTGGACTATAGACATTAAAGTAGGATGCGAGTGTAGATCTTGGAATATTGTGTGGCATAATAAAAATATTCTTTAAAATATTCTTTAAAATATTTCAAGATTTCCACTCACACTCCACACTCTTCACTCTTGCACTTTGATGTCTATAGTTCAAGTTTGTTGGTCCTTTGATATAAAATATAACATATTCAAATCATTGGATATTTCACCAGTGCTTTTTTAGAAGTAGTTGCTAGAAGCTAAAAATTGTTAGAAAAAAAACACTGGATTAAGCTATCATGTGATCACTTGCTCCTATTTCACATTTGTTAGGCCACCTCTATACCAAGCAAGTAAGAAGAAGCATATAAGTAGTTAACCACTTAACCCCAAGCGTCTCTAGCTTTTTGGGCTTAAAACCATCATTGCTTTGATGTGTTATAGGTCTAAATGTAAGTGAGGTATAGAATCTCAACTGTACAATCTTGTAATATACATGTTGTTGATGATGTGAATAAAATTTGGGGTCAATCAAGTTTGGGGTCAATCAAGTTTGGGGTCATTTGGCCATATAGATTGCAACTTTTCTTCATTGTAATTTACACCTTAGGTAAAAAAATTGGAATTTCAAGTACATTTTGTAATTGATATAGATTTTCTTTACAATCGTTTTATAAAACCATAGTGATTTCAAATTTTCTCCAAAATTTATGAAAAAATCATGATTTGTAGGAGACATCATAACATTCAATAGCCTTCAAGAAGGATGACTTTTTGTTTCATCCACCTTTATTTATGAAGTGACCAGTGATTTGTAATTGAATGTGCTATTGAATCAAATAAATAATTATAGAACACTATTGACTTGTGATTGAGGAGTGCTTTCGGTTATTGTTCACGATGGTTGATTGCTCTTGCTTAATGCCACATGTCCCCATAGCTATGGATGTGATGTGGAATATCCCACATCATTTCATTGGGGGGATGCAATGATGTGGGATATTCCACATCATTCTGTTAGGGGAAGGCAGTAGTCACAGAGGCTACTGAATGTTATGATGTGACTTCATCTACTGAAAATAGAAATTTGAATTTTTATATTATTTTCATTAGAAAAATCGAGTGTGATAGAGAAAACATGATTCCATGGTCATAGGCCCAAGCTTTAGGGGTTAAAAGGGTTAATGCTACAGTGCAAGCACAGTCTCGTCTGTTTTGACAAAACCAGAAGAGCCGGAGTCTGTACAGTTTGAATGGACTGGCTTGATTTGATCCTCCCCGTCCCGCCGCTCTGCCGGAGCTTCGATAGAGTTTCATGCACTCCACAAATAGAGCTCTTAAATAAATCTGAGATCCTCAGTTCCGCGAAGATGACGTTCCCCCAAGAGTTATGGCACAGCTGGATGATGCTCAATCTCCGACATCCGCGACCGATTCATACAGACAAGAATAATGCCACTTGCGTTACCGATTATTCGAAGTATATCGGCGATCGTCTTGAAGAAGGTTAGTTTGTGATTTTCTTTCGAAGTTTTATGAGTGGAAGCGGAGGTTTGTGTTCTTGCAGGCTTGTTAACCGTTGATTTCTTGTTCGGTGTTGATACTGTTCATACAGACAAGAATAATGCCACTTGCGTTACCGATTATTCGAAATATGTTGGCGATCATCTTGAAGAAGGTCATTAGTTTGTGATTTTCTTTCAGAAGTTTTGTGAGTGGAAGCGGAGGTTTGTGCGCTTGAAGGCTTGTTAACCGTTGATTTCTTGTTCGGTGTTGATACTGTTCATACAGACAAGAATAATGCCAGTTGCGTTACCAATTATTCGAAACATATTGGCGATCATCTTGAAGAAGGTTAGTTTGTGATTTTCTTTCGAAGTTTTATGAGTAGAAGCGGAGGTTTGTGTGCTTGCAGGTTTGTAGTTAACCGAGAAATAGTTAACCGTTGATTTCTTGTTCCTGGTGCAACGTTATTGAGAGCCACACTAACCTCAACAAAATTCTTTAGCCTGGCTATTTTCAAGATTCACTAAATTGAGGATTTATGGCCACGGCCACGACTCCGCCAAGGACAAGTCTGTCGTGATCAGCCTTTCGTTACCTCGTTGTGAGTAAAATTCTTTTTTGTACGATGATTGCGTTTCAATGAATTTCTTGTTTATGTGAAATCAAGTAGTACCTCTTGGATTTTAGGTTGAATGAACGCTTCTTTTTAGATGTGTTTGGCAGCAGTTTTGTAGTGTACTTCGGTTCTTTGTAAGTTATCACGCGATTTGGTCTGTTTTTGCGATTTTAGTGCTATTTTAGTTCTCGTCCCTGTTTCGTTTTTTTTTCTCTGAGGGGACAATATGGTGATCGCCGCGATGATGTGGTTTGAGCGGTTAGTTTGACTGCAATGCTAGACACTGGTTAGCGATTATCAAGATTTTCAAGATTGAAGAGATTGTTGATAGAATAAGATATTTCCGTAGCAAAAACGATTATCCCTTCAAACGCAATCAGAGTTTTGTCTGGTGTATAAACATGGAATGGCTTTCTTTTGATTATTGGTGTTTCAGCTTAAGAATTCTCAATGTTTCTGCCTGCAATGTCAACGGACAATGGCACTGAGTGTTCACTAACCCGACCTTTCTTTCTGAGTCTGCAGAAGCAAGGAAGGTAAAACAAGCAGCTGGAAGGAACTCCAGTTGGGGTCGTGGTCCGAAACGCTTTGTCGGTATCCCGGTGCAAGGAGAGGAGAAGGAGAGGCTCTTTTCACCGAAACGCTTAGTCGGTATTTCGGTGCAAGGAGAGGCTCTTTTCGAGCTTGTAAGATTACATTCAACACACTTCAATTTTCATGGAAGAATTTATATCCTTGTTCTCAGTGAGGGATACTTGAGGCTAAAAACCATTGCCAGAACTGACCTATATATGGTGGCTGTGCTGTTAAGAAGTTAGTCATTTATATTTTAAGTTCAGGGTCCCGTTCAGGGTTTGATACCTTGCTTCTCTTCTTTGTTTCTACAGTCTTGGATACAGCCGCTGGAGTGTGGTGTGATAGAAGGGGGTTAGTTACCAGCTTTGTACATTACTGTTACTGTTTTGGTGCTAAAATTGCATTTGTCAATACAGGATTTTGCAGAGAGATGCCATGTATTTCACGCGATGAACGGCCATGGCTGACTACCTGGAACAGTCTCTTGTGTCCATCAAACAAGCGTGTGACTTGGTTGATGGTGAAACCCTTGAACTGAATATTAACCTCTGTAAGCATCTCGTACAGGCGCTTATAGAAACACAGAGCGTCTTGCACGAGAGATTTGATGAGCTTACAAAGGTCTATGACGTCAGTGATGAACGGCGAGTGGTTCTGCTACAACTATATTCTGTGGTCAAGCAAGCCGAAGCTCTGGTGCTGAAGTGCTGCGAAAATCAGAGTTCGACATGGCCCGAAAGAGCGCTTGCCCTGTTAGGGTTCAAGGAGTATATTCTGGATATTGTCTTGCACCTTCGGTGGTGGGAACGGATCTTGGATATCGCGATCGCGTCAACTGTGCATACGTCGTCTTCTCAGATGAGCGAAATAGAACGTTTGAAGAGTGCAAACCAAAAATTTGAGGAGACATTGGAGACTTTGGCCAGAAGTAATGAACTTCAACAAGCGGATGATTTAGACAAAGAACATCTGGAGCAAAAGATTGAAGAACTACAGGCATCTTATACTGGCGAGGCTGGACCAAAGGAACGCCAGGCTTACTTACTCTCAATCCAGGTGCACTCTCTGCTGAATAATAAGGAGGTGCCAAGCTGGATTCGATCAGCGCTGAACCCTCGCGGAAATGAACTGAGAGTGATAGGACATGGCAGCTTTGGAGTAGTGCTTCAAGTGGAGTGGTGTGGCCTTGATTGTGCTCTAAAAATTGTAAATAAAGTCGTAAATGATCGAAACGAAGCCGAGAGTTTGAAGAGATGCCGCCATCCGCATATCGTTCAGTGTTTTGACTACTGGGAGGAGGTGAAGGATGCAAATACCCATGATGCAGTTACCTCTGATGGAAACGTACCTGATACTCCTGTTCAATCTCATATACTGATGGAGCGAATGCCTTCAGATCTACTACGGCACATGCTTGCCGTGAAGAGTAGAAAAGCCTCGTCGTCATGTGTGTTCTCGATGCCCGTGGCGGTTGATGTCATGCTGCAAGTGTCCAAAGCCATGTGGCATATGCACAACAAAAACAACATTCACAGAGATCTAAAGCCTGGCAACGTACTAATGGGACCAGTGAAGGAGGTGCGTGAACTCTGCGACCAAGGCTTTTTACAAATTAAGTTGGCAGACTTCGGACTTGCCAGAGGAGACATGATGTCTTCAAATGATGCGAATCTGACTCCAAATGCAGGAACCACTGTATATCGTGCGCCAGAATTGTCACTACCGGAATATACCAGTGGACATAACTACCCTCACAAGGCCGACGTGTGGAGCTTTGGTATAATGGGTGCAGAAATATTATCGGGTGTACGAAGTTTTCCTAAGAATTTTACACAGAATGAAAGGAGAGCGAGCATGAAGAATTTACCAAAAGATTGTCCGGACTATTTGAAGGTTTGTCTCGAGAGTTGTTGGAAAGACGAACCTACATCACGGCCGAGGTTCTCAGAAATATGGAAGATGCTGAGGTTTGCAAAGCTGCGGAGTCTAGGCATCATTCACGATAATTATGACTTGTTCTCATACAGTCCTTCTAGAGGTCCAAGACCACCATCACGAATAGAACCAAGACAACCACCACCAAAAGAGCCAACACCACTATCACCAAAAGAGCCAACGCCACCATCACCAAAAGAGCCAACACCAACCCCGGCAGTCACACAGAAACAACCAACAAGACTACCAGGCAAAAAGACGATCGACTTCTGGGCTTGGATCCCTTTGAAACTCAGTAAGTTTCACGATGCAATTTTCCTTCACTTTCCAAATCTTTGGAGACATACATGTGTGGATTTCTGAGCCACAGATTCACCAACCACAGGACTTGTCTATATTTAAACTCACTAGATGTTCTACTGCAAGCGAATCCATATTGCCACTGGTATCTGAAATACTGATCATGTGTCAAATACTGGCTCTGCAGGATTCAATAGACGAACCGCATCTCAAGGTTTGTTTTTAATCTACCTCCTCATTTAATCATGAAAAAATTAATGATGTCGTCACTGATACTGCGTTGGCAAAAGTAGATCTTGGAGATACGTTTTTAGTCGTTCTGACATGTGACAATTTTAGTTTCTTACTTCTTTATGAGGATCCAGTCACTTTCAAGTTTGTAAACTTTCCTCCCTCTTGAAGAACGTACAAATGGGTTTAGAATCGAGGATAAGATAGATTATTACAAATGGCTGGAATGAAATTTTCGCATGAGTGTTAGGGTTTCTTCATTTGCCATCAGATGGCATTTGAAAGTGTTAATATGGTCATAGAATCTACTTTCGAGAGAAGGCACTGAGGGTGATGCTCGCTCTCTAGTCCATAATTATGCGGCCTCTTCATCCGCACTGGCCTTAGGGTCGGTGTTATTCTACCTCTTATTATATTAATAATACTAATATTATTATTGTTATTATTATTATTACTATTATGATGTGGTCTTTGGTCATTGAAAATCTCTTGATTTTCCTGACGGTATTAACTATATTTTTATGATTGCAGATCCAAGTGCTCACCTGCAATCATCTTTCCAAACCGAATTGGTACAATCGCTGAACTTTCACTACGGTAGAATGAGTCTTTTCTCAGTGGGCATTGCTCACTTGATGAGTGCAACTGGTCTTATAAGACAAAGTTGGTTTTGTCCTATGTGACCAGTTATACTCACAAAGTGAGAAGTGACCACTGAGAAAAGACTCATTCTGCCGTAGTGTTTCTATCACTCGAAACAGTTAGACTCACGAAACATGAATATTTATCAAACGTTTTTGATGTTCTTGAATGTCCATACTTGTAGCAGAATAGGTCGGTTCATCATACAAGTAGTGAAGTTAATAGTCTCTTTGCAGCTGCCATAAATGTTCTAACTTTAACCTTGCGTATACAGAATTTCATTGTAAATCAGGTTTGGCCCCCAGAAGACTCAACAGAAAAGATCTCGTCTAATACACCAGGGATCGATGTCATTTTCTTCGAAGGAAATGTAGGAGGCAGGCCTCTGTTATCATGTAGAGACACATGGTTACAGCGGAAGAAACCTAATGCATGGTGGCCACAAGACTGGTTACCACATGATGTAGAGAACGTCCGTGTGTTGGTGTTAGAGTATTCCATCTCGGATAAGGGTCTTGAAGCGGTTGTAAATGATCTGAAGCGGTTGCTAATCTTCCGGTGCGAAATTCTGAACCCATAGGAGTTTTTTTCTTCCTGTTTGGCTATCAATGCACTTTTTGACTTTTCCATTTCAATCCTATTATGAAGAATTTAATAGTTAACGGAAATTTGTAATTTCGTATGCGATTGTTGGAGTTACTGTTATTCTATGTATTTGGTCAAAGTTCTTGAGATCTCAAATCGCTAGTATAACTGCGTACAATATGGCTTGGTCTAATGGAGATTCTTTCTCTTTGTGGCAGTGAAAACTTGAACCTGAATCATACTTGGCAGCGTCCAATTGTCCTTGTAGGACATAGCTTGGGGTGTACTGTCATCCAGACCTTAGTTGCAGATCTTCATCAAAGTGTGGAACAGTTTGATTCGGAATCTGCGTCTGACCATGATTTGAGGAAAGCTGAAACTTCAAGAGCATTTCTGAAGAGTTTGGCGGGGTGTTTCTTCTATGCTCCACCATGTACAGGCTTGGTTCGAAGTGACCCTGATTTGCTGAAGTTCATATTTGGTGGCTTGACCTACTCAGACGAGCTCTTCCAAAATCTTCGTGATCTGTCTGTGAAAACCTTCTTACACATTTCAAAAAGTCGAAACATCAGACTGATGGCATTGATTGAAGGCCGTCAGACAAAAGCGGTGAGCATTATTCTGAATTCTGTGTAGAGTCGCTGCTCAAGGTTGTTTAATGTTTTCTATGCATTTGAAGTTGAAGTGTTTCTCGTCTTTTTTTCAAAGTTCGAACATATTCTGGCATATGAAAATTTCCAACTCATCCTTTGATTAATGTTTTGTAGAGGTTTGTGGTGCCGGAGAGCTCAATTCAGGGCCTTGACATTGAATATTTGAAGCTGGAGGATTCTAATCACAGTGAGGTCTGCAAACCTGTCGATAAAAACCACGACTCCTACGTGAAGCTTGTGCAGTTTATTGCTGATTGTGCTAAGATAGAGAAGCTTCCTAACTGTGACGAAGCTTAACGGCCAACGTAGCACACTGGCTTTCAGGTTTAGTGTATTTGGTTGTCAAGCTCTAACACCAAATGAATACTATCACCAAGGAAACCTCAGACGTGCAGAATTTGACAAAGGTGTTTGGGAATTTCAGAACTTGGAAAGCCTTTCGGGATTGAGAACTGTGCAAGTTTTTGGAACTTCAATAGGAGGGCATTGCAGAAGGCCTTGCATTTGGGCTCGTCCTGAGTTGTGAAAGTGGCACAAATGTGTCTTGCTAAATGTCAAAAATAGTCAGGTGTTACAAATAAGGTACACTAAGGTTGGATAACCTATTACCACCAACTTAAGCAATCTGGCCCATTTTTGGCAGTGCTAAATTCAAAAAAAATAAATATGGCCACATTCGAAATAGGTTTTGATGGGGATTGCAAAAATTTGCAACATCTAATTCGCATTTGTCAATTTTATACAAAATTCCAAATTGGAAAGTAACCTTTGACCCAAATCAAACCTCTAGATATTCCCATGTCCACACCATGTGGTACTAACTTTCACTCATCATGATACCGAAAACCACCAACTATTTCTTCACAATGCTTGGCATGCCATCGGTCTACCTGAATAGTGAAATTGGTGGTTTTGAGTCTCAACTCTGGTGGCCCCAGAAAAGTCTACGGGTCGAAATTGGGGGAGGTGGTGGTAATAGGTTATCCAACCCTATCTTAGAGGGATCATATTCTGTTACCAACCCTTGAAACAATGAATGGGGAGAACCGGCAGCTAGTGTAAGATGAGCCGGTTGATTTTCTAAAAAACCGATTGGAATTTAGAAGGAGCGGCTAAAAACCGGGTGAAAAAGCTAAAAAAATTATATTTTATATATTAAATAGAGAAAATAACTGGACTCCACACTTGAAAAACTGGTTCAATCTTGGAATGAAAGGAAAGTAACCGGTAAAGCTCAAAAAACTTCCGGGATTGTGCCTTGAAACTATACCTTTCTAGTTCCAAATTCAAATCCCATTATTATTTTTGGGTCGTATTTAAACACCCCACATGGTTCGTTGAGAAGGTCATTTATAGATATCAACTCATGTATGTTGTTTGTGTGTTTTTATAATACATATATTATGAGTTTTTGAAAAATATTGGTGATAGCAATCATATATTTAACCATATGGATAGAATATAAAATTCATAATGTACAACTTTTATTCATACATCAATCACAGAGGCTACTGAATGTTAAGTTTAGAGGAGATTTTTGGGGAAATTGCAATTTAGAGCCTGTCCACCAAATACTTCTTGAAGATCTCAACTTTCTCTCTTGTTCACATAAAAGTTGAGACACCCATTCCCGACCAGGTACACAAAACCAACCACTATAGAATGTTGCCTAATTCTTAAATTTTGAAAGGGAAGATATACCTCATTGTACATTAGAACACGTGATTAGTTTTTGATAAACCTACAACTTCCACTTTAAAAATTTGTACTTATTCAAATAATTATTAAAAATAATCTAATTAAATATGAAAACTTCTTAATTTTTTGTGCTAAAAGAGGAAAATAAGCAAAATATCGATTCATCTATCCTGAGTATAGTACATGTCTTATTTGATCAACTTAGGTGTCTCAACTTTAGTCCAAAATCTGAAATAAAACTATTCTTCAGCCCTTATTAGACTACCACGTAGCATCCCCGTTTGAAATTAAAATATTGTTGGGCCCTCCACACACGAACATGTGGCATCCCGGTTTGAAATATAAATAATGTTGCACCCTCCACACACTAACACGTGGCATCTTGCACAAATTAATTAATTGAAAACTCAGTATGTGACACTATGGTACTAAAACTACACTATGGTACTAAAACTTCACACTAAAACTAAGTCACTTCCATGGGCTCAGCATGCCGCTTGTCACCAGAAATATCCTAAATGACCTGCAAAGCCAATGCAAAATCCAATGTTATTACAAACTCCATTGACATCCAAACAAGCACATGCAAGAATTGATACTCAAATATGACTAGTGTCTTGAGCCCTAAACCCTAAAACCATGTTACCTGAGGACTACTACACTGATCATACATGCCGGAAGCTGCACTGCCTCTCACGGTCAAAATCTCTCTAAAACCCTAAAACCTAAACCCTAAAACCCTAATCCATGTAAAATCTCTCTAAAACCCTAAACCATAAATCATGTAAAATCTCTCTAAAACCCTAAACCCTAAATCATGTAAACTGAGTAGTGCACTCATCAAGTACGCCAGAAGCTGCGTCACCGTCAAGTACGTAGAATGGCAGACCATAAATCACAAACCGTACAGAGCAGAGCAAGCTGTGTAGGCCATTTTGCTTCAGGTTGAATAAAAAATTAGGAATTAAGGTGCCCTAGGAGTTGATCACATTGACCTTTGGTTCTTATAAATACATTGAGGTCTGCTATCCTACATCACCTTCTTCTTACTCAACATCAGTTCAAGGAAATTTACCACCATTAACCTCAAACCAGGTTAAAAATGTGGAGTGCATTGATTTTCTCAGTTAAAATCCCTCCAAAAACTCTACCATGTACACTGAGTACTGCGTAGATTATTTACGCTGGAAGAAGCTGCATAACCTAAATCCCACTCAAAATCTCTCCAATCGACTCCAAAACCCTAAACCATTAGTGCAATTATTGATTACTAGTTTAAGGGTATATCAAAAGAAATAAAAATTGTATGCTATTTATTATATAACTATTTCATTTTAAATTTATACTAATGAATTGCCTCTAAAGGTCAAAATGGCTCAAACATGCATGATGATTAAAAATTTGCCTGTTATTATTTGAATAACATTGACTATACAAATTTACAGAATTAATTCATACATTTTTTAATGAATTTTGGAATAAAAGTGTTTTGTCACTTTTTGTTTAAAAAAGTGTTTTAAAAGAAAACATTGGGACCCGTGCGGATGAGCACATTGAAGCCACTTGTTTTTGAGTTGGGTTGTCTCCTCGACGGATTCCAGCGCGGAACGGTCGAGTGAGACAAACCAAGCTGTATTGTATAATAGATGTATGCCAGAAGAAGCTGCATTACCTATTCTCACTCGTTTTCTCTCAAAGAAACTGGTTTAAGAAGCTGCATTATCTTTTTATCATTCAAAATCTCTCCAATAAACTCCAAAAACTTACCCTAAACTGAAGAGTGCATCGATCACCTACACAAAATGCTGCATCACCTTTCTCACTCAAAATCTCTCCAATAAACTCCTAAACCTAAACTGAGTAGTGCGTTGATTACATTCGCCCGAAGAAGCTGCATTATCTCTTTGTCATTCAAAATCTATCCAATAAACTTCAAAACCTTAAACCCTAAACCCTGTACTGAATAATGCATAGATCACCTCCGCAGAATGTTGCATCACCGTTCTCATTCAAAATCTCTTCAATGGCTAGACCCTTAACCATAGCGCATCAATCACATATGCCAGAAGCTACATTTCCTTTTTCACTCAAAATCTCTCCAACGAACTCACAAAACCCTAAACCAGTAGTACAATCATCAGGCTTACTGCATTACCTATTTCACTCAAAATCGCGCCAATGAACTCCAAAACCCTAAACCCTAAACCAATATTGCAATGATCAGGCTTGCTGCATTACCTTTTTCTCATTCAAAATCTCGTCAATGAAATCAAACAGGTGCTTGTAAGCAGGGTGCTCCTTGTTGGTCGGTTTGCACGTATCACTGTGACTAGAGTCTTCAAGCTCCTCCACTCTCCCTCCACTTTCTTTAAAGTCATGCATCGACGCGGGCGGCACAACGGTTCTCTGCGAAATGGCAACAACCGCCTCAGCCAACAACCTCACAATGAGCATTCTTAGAGCCAAGTTCCATGGGTTTCAGAAGTTGCCCATGGAAGCAGTGATCTCAAAACTGGCTAAAATCAGCTGGATTTCTCCCAAAAACATGGGGCTGCTAAACATACAAAGAAAGAAAATGAAAGAAATTGAAATGGTGCGAGGATGCTCATCATGATATAAATATGTAGCAACTTCATGAGGTGATATCCGCAGATATCATCATGGTATCACAAGGGTATTTCCGGATAATATAGAGGTATCGTGAGTATTGTATGCACTAGGTAGCAAAAGTAGATACCATTTATGTGGGAGGTCGCATAATGTTCTAAATGTCATAAAGTGGTTCTGAGATCACAGCAATAAAGAGAGACGAGACTGGAATTACTTACCCCTCGGGTGTGGAAGCCCTCGATCAACGCCATCAATTTGACGCGCTCGCTGCGGGCTCGCATAAAGTGCACAGAAAGCTCCTTGAGCTTGGGAGAGTCTAAGCACAGATCGGCGAAGAGGGGACGCGAGTAGGTTAAGCCTCTGAAGACGAACTTGAGCAGATCCTCGCTGGGCACCAGCCCTGTGTAAGGCGGAGCGTAGAAGAAGCATCCCGCCAGGTTTGTCAAGAACGCCTCCGCGGTCTTGGCGCGGTTGTCTTCGAACTCGTCCTTCAAGCTCCCCATGGACTCCCTCCTGTGGTCCAGAGCCACCACCAACTGCTCGATCACCACGCAGCCCAAGCTGTGCCCCACCAGCACGATGGGACGGTCCCATTTATGCTCCCGGTTCCACCGATCACTGCAAAAAAAACACCCATTTCGCACCTCAACATCAGTGATCTCAGAACCACTTTATGACATTTTGAACATTATGCGACCTCCCACATAAATGGTATCTACTTTTGCTACCCAGTGCATACAATACTCACCATACCTCTATAATATCCGGCAATACCCGGTGATACCACGATGATATTCGCGGATACCATCTCATGAAATTGCTACATATTTATATCACGATGAGCATTCTCGCTACATTTCAATCTTTTTTCATTTTCTTTCTTTGTATGTTTAGCAGCCCCATTTTTTTTAGAAATCCAGCTAATTTTAGCCAGTTTTGAGATCACTGACTCGGACACGAACGTTGCCCTGTACGTCTTGGTTTCTCTACGTGATAACGTAGGCCTCCCTCCTACATTTCCTTGGAAGAAAATGACAACAATCCTTTTCCTACTTTACTGCTCGATGTTTACCATGTTGTGGAAAACATGAGAAGAACATCAGTGAAGAATTGAAGAAAAGGAAAGCCCACTCAAAGTGTTTTGGAAGGCCCATGTTGGGTGGGGTGGTTAGTTTACCTGAAGACGAGGAGGCGTTGGAGCTCATCCACCACGCCTTCGACACCGGCCTCTGAGATGCTGTACTCCAGCAGCAGAACGCGGATGTCGCCTTGGAAATCCTTGGGCAGCCAATCGCGCGGCCACCACACGTCTGGCTTGTCGCGCTGCACCCACGTATCCTTGCACGACAGGTACTTCCGTTGGCCCACGTTGCCTTCGAAGAAGATCACGTCCAGCTTGGTGTCCGAGGCCGCGTCCTGCGTCCCAACCGGGTTCACCAGGTAGCCCAGCGGCTTGTCGTCGGGTTGCGCCGCTGCCTTGCTCGGAACTGATAGATTCTTGGAAGACCATCCTGATCAACCAACGTATTTGGTTCATGATTTCTTCGCAAACATTCAACAACAACAACAATGTCACAACAATCGGATCGCTGAAGCCACTGACCTGCTCGGGTCGACTGCCGGTTGAGGCTTGGCAGACCTTGATTGCTTGGATCCCGTCCTGAACACATACATTCGATAAAATTATGAGTTGGATCAAGAAGCCTCCATTGTTTTCACAATACGATCAATAGGAGTAGTCATTTGAAAACCATGAAAACAAGAACGAGTTGGATCGTGCGACAGTGATGAAAAGTGACATGTGTCTTGTCTTAATGGATTTAGATCCCTAGAATAGAAGCACCAACTAACGTATTTAGAGCCCATAACCAAATGATTTCAAAATAGAGGGGACTATGGCTGGTTCCTTGTTTTGTGCATCTGCACCCTAGGTACCACTGAAAAGTGCATGTGATTTAATGCTGAAAATTCAGGGGCAGGTGAGAGAGCCACGGAATATGAGCACAAATGACGAAGACGAACGGAATAAGAGACTTACTTCTGGCAAAGAGTAAAGTGATGCGCCAGAAAAGCATCCAAAAGGAGCTGGGCTTGGACGGATCCTTGTCAGGAGCAGAAGCTCTATGCAACCTTCGCACCACGCCCTCGCGCGTGGTGAAAGCGAACAGGTTGTGGTCCTCTCGAATGAGGCCCAAGCTTCGGACCTGTGCGAACCGGACGAGTTTCCACAAATCATTGAAGCTGGGCCGATCCTGAGGCCGGCGCTGCCAGCACTGCTCAATGCAGAACTTCAAGTAACCGGGACACGTCTTGGGCAGCTCCGGCCGCTCGCCTTTTCTGATCCGAGAATGCAACTCTGTCAAGCCTCCATGATTCAAAGCACTTGGAAACCTGCAAATTACAATCATACGACAACCACAGTTCAAACTTTTTCGGATATAATTGCCCTATGTTTTATACTTCAAACGTGAGCCCTATCCACTTCAAACAATGAGAGTGACACACAAAAACTACATACTACTCCCTCTGTCCCAATATTAAGCAATTGTATACACCTAGTTCCTGTTCCAAAATAAACGAACCGTTTCATGAGCTGAGAGTTAAATCTCGCAATTATCACTCCAAGGAGTAGATTAAATGACAAGGAGTAGCTGTAAGAGACCAAGTGGTGGACCGACGGATGTACACGTGGACACTGAATGCGATTTGGTTTCCTGGTCAGCACATGAACACACTACTTTTGCCGCAAATCCCTGAGTCTGATCTCACCACCCTATTTTCCAGGAAAAACTCATATGGGTGCTTAATATTGGGACAGAGGGAGTAATATATAAGATGGACCATTTTTCAAGTACCGAAGCGGATCCCCAATGGAGAAACAGAGAGAGTAGAAAGATGGGCACTCACGGAGGCTTCCCACTGAGCACCTCGCTGAACATAATCCCGAAGCTCCACACATCGGATTTACGAGGGAACCTCAATTCGTGGTGAAACATGGACTCGCCCTGGGCGAAGATCTCGGGCGCGCCATACACCTTGGCCCCCACCATTTTCGTGACATCCCTGCTGGCGTAGCTCAGGGCTCTCGTTCTCACGAGCCCGAAGTCGCCAAGCTTCACGCGCACGTAGCCGAGCGCGGCGAGCTCGGGGTTGTCGTCGCTACTCACAAACTCCACCAGCACATTGTTCGGCTTCAAGTCGCGATGCACGACATCCTTGCTGTTCAAATGCCACATCGCCTTGGCCACTTGCAGCATGACATCGATGGCCACGTCCTGCGACATGGGCGCTTGCACTTCCGACAGGGAACCTGTGGCGCCCGCCGCCCTCTTCGAGCCCACCCTGGTTTGGGACGCCACGGACTGGATGTGCTGCGCCAAGTCCTTCGGCAGGAGCTCCATCAGAATGTGAGACTTTGTCAGAATGGGTTCCATCGATGACGCGGTCGTCTCATCACTCGTACTCACCGGAGTAGTGCTGCCACGGGGTGCGGCGCTATGCTTCGTTGCTGCCTCCCAGTAGCGGAAGAATTGCACGATGTGCGGGTGCTGGAAGGCGCTCAAGCTGGCGGCCTCCCGGGTGCACTTGTGATTCAGCATTTTCAAAGCGCAGCTGCGTCCCAGCCATCTCACCTCCATCACGGCGCCAAAGGTGCCATGGCCGATATAGTCCACCGTTTCATACTCGTTCAGGTCCACATTCGCCATGGAATGGGTAAACTCAGAATTCTCCAGCCGCGTGCGCAGATGGGTGGCAAGGAGATACTCGTGGTCACGGGGTTTGCTGGCGCCATGATACGATCTCAGAACCTCCCGCACGCGCACGAGGAGCTGCTCGTTGTCCGTCACGACGGCCTCGTCGAGGTCGTTCCAAGCGCCGCACAGCAAGCGCTGGAAATCCTCTTCGGCGCACTCCAGAAGCTCCAGCTCGATTTTCGCGTCCGTCACCCACGTGACGGACGCGATGGCGATGTCCACCATGGACGTCCACCAGCGGAGGTCCAGCAGGATGTCCACGATGGTCTCCTTGATCTGCGCCAGCGTGACCGCGCTCTCCAGCCACGACGGCTCGAACTCGCAGCAGCAGCTGCGCAGCAGCTTCTCCGCGCGCTTCGCCGCGAAATGCAGCTGCCGGAGCGCCTTGCGCCGGATGTCCTCGCTCCCCGAAATCGCCCGGAGCGAATCCGCCTTCGCCTTCAGGAAACTCCCGGTCTCGCTCACCTTGGATGACAGGTACTGACATTGGAAATGGTGCAGTTGCACCCCGCTCGCGAGCTCCTGCACATGCTTGATGCACGCCGACGCCTCCTTGAAGTAGTCCACCTCGGCGAACTCCATCGAAACCGCCAATTCCGGCACTATCGCCCCAATTGAATCTAATCCGCAACCATGGTGAGGACTTCTAGAAAATCCTTCAAATCCGCTTACCGACAAATCCCAACGTGTCGTCCATTCGACCCCACCCAATGTGAAAACCTAATGAAGCCCTTACTAGGTGATGGAATCGTGGAAAGACGTGAAACTCACCGGCAGATGAAGCTCCATCACGAATTGAATCTAATCCGCAACCATGGCGAGGACTTCCAGAAATCCTTCAACTCCGAGCATCCTGGCGCTTACCGACAAATCCCAAAGTGACGCGCATTCGATGAGAAAACCTAATGAAGCCCTCGCCAGGTGATGGAATCGTGGAAAGACGTGAAACTCGCCGGAAGATCAAGCTCCATCGCGACCGACAACTTTGATCACGACAGCGTTGGGCTCGTGGCGACGGATGTAGATCGTGGTCGCGCCACTGGAACAGATTACGAAAAGTTACGTATGTAGGCCTGGTGCGCAAATATCGTTCTAGTTTGAGAGGAGGGAGGCGGAGTACGTGACTGATACGAGAAAGCTGAGTGGTGCACATGCAGGTGCGGCAGCGGAAAGGAGGGAAATGAGGCGAAGAATCTGAATGCCTGGCTGACTTACTGTTGGGTATTAACGTAGCGGTACTTCGTTTGAAGGAGCAAGCGCGTCGCTCCGTCGTCGCGCGCTGGTTCCGGAGTGACGCCGGGGCAGCGGGAGCGAGTGAGTGTTGGCTGTGTGCACAGTAACGGCCGACTGACTGACGGGCCCGGTCTCTCTCTTCCTTTCAGTTGTCCACCGGCACTGTTCATTTTCATCCTCATTCAGATAGATAGAAACTCTGGTCTTTTTTCAAGGCCAGCGTGAATAAAGTGTATGTTCGTAATGTTAATGACCCAGTGCCCACCGGACAAAGGGCCATTCAAACCATCCTCATTCATTCTGTATTTGTGGGTCCGTTCATCTTACAACTGTTGAACAGGCCCAAACGAGTTAACCCTTAAATGTCAAGGTAAGTCCCATGGGCTTAGTAAAAAGAGAATAATGAAGAAAAAAGTTGATTTTCTCAACCAAATCAAGCGAGACTTGTTGTGTTAGAAAGCTACTGAAAAAGCGATCTAGATTCCAAATTTTCGCCTCATTTGAGAGATTGTGGAATCGTTGGTAAGCAATCAAAGTTATCAAATTGAACAAGTTTTGAGGTTGGGGCAGCTAAAGTTCAGCAGTGCCGCAGTGCTACAGTGCACTGCAGAGCCGTTTTTGAAAAAAAAAATCCCCAAAAAAATTTAGATGCCTTCCGGGCTGCCCCGTTTAGGCCCTCTTGATGTTTAAGGGTTAAACTAAGCGTAATTATAAACACACAAAAAAATAGAGCGTAAGAGCATTCGCACCGGTACTCTTGCAAATATGGGCCGCACAGTAATTTTGAGGGCCCCCAATAACAAAATGGCTCCATTTGGAATGGACCCGCTCACCGCATCTCCTAATTTGTAGCTCCAGAGCAAAGGGGCCGGCTTGAAAAACTCAACCACCTCATCATGCAGCCCATAGTGATAAACTACCGACACAGAAAGTATCTCTTAAGTAAAGGCAATTATTGAAGATCATTATCTCCCCCAAATAGCCCCCAATTCAAGCTCTCAAGCGCAAAACACGACTCCACAACCTGACAAGCAGAACCCAACTTCTACAGACGCCTTGCAATAGAGGGCCCTCGCTGACTAGGTGGTGGGGAGCATAAAACTCAGCGAGCCCTTCAAAAACACAAAAGGCGAGCGACCAAATGCAACGGTGGCCATGCTTTAACCCTCAACATATAAGGTAAGGGGTATAGTTGCCATCAGTTTAACCCATTAACGTCCCAGCATCCAAAAACTAAATCATGATCAGATCAAAAGCCTTGTAACTTTCTCATACAGTTTTGGTTAATTGTCGTCCAAATCGCCTTTGAAGACCTATTAAATTCTCTACCAATTAAAGTAAATCTCTTGTGATGAAGAGATGTTGATAATATTGGAGAAGCCTCCAAATGCAACTACGTCAAATTTGTTGGGTAGATTTTATACTTGCAATGGTCTTCTCATATACACATTATATACATCTGAGCCATGCTAATATCTATTTGTGAGGCTAGTATCTACTTGTATTCAAAGGGTTGGTACGTTTAGGGGTTAAGCATTTCAACCTACATAGAGCGTTGATTTTCAATGATATAAAATTGCAATACATAAAACTTTAGGTTTAATATCCAAGCTCAATTTTAATTATTTTTTTCACAATGTATGATTTTGTTATAAATTTTCAAACTTAATATGCATAGACCACTACACCAAATAGGTAGATTAGTGTTAGATAATTATAAGATTTGAAAATATTATAGATTTTTACTCTCGAAAAAAAAAATTACCAAAGACATTGATTCCAATACCATTGAAAGGTCCCCATCTTGATCAATATAGAGGGTAAAAAAATTGGTCAACAGTAAAAACTTACAACATGTTTATGTAAATTAGTGTATCTAACACTAATCTACCTATTTAGTGTATTGATGTTAGTAGGTGTACCAGTAATTATCTTTCATTTCTAGTCCAATCAGATTGCTAACTTGGTATTCATAATTAATGCTTGTGATAATTAGATTGGGAACTCCTAAAGTTGAAATAGGTGCTTTATAGGTGACCAAAATTGGTATCTAACAATTTTTGGTGCTTTTACCTTAACAAAAGATTACAAACAACCCTAAATTCTTAAACGCCCGCTAATTTATAGTTTTAAAATGACATTCAAATTAAATATAATGCAAAATTTACAATTAAGATAGGACCAACTTTTATATTACTAGTTCTAGTGAAGATCATTGTATGCGTTGGTCAAGAAACAATTAAATTTGAACAAGAATTTGTCCACCCTAAACCTAATCAAAACCCTCCAAAAAGAAAACATGGACACTTAGGAACAAAAGAACTACTCACCTTCTGATGCAAGGTCTGGTATTGATGGTCGTGTTGAAGAGGATATAAAGCCGGCGCCGATCCACAAGCACCCAAAAGGTAGAAACAATGTAAATTTTCACTAGGTACAAGTCTAAACTCTAAAGCAAGCTTACCAAAACGTTGACCTAATGAGTAAAAACAACTTAAGGAATACGGCAGTCCTAAGTTTAAATTCTAAACACCTCTATTGAAACCCTAAACACCGTTACCATGTGCTCCTTGCAACTCGCCATGCAAAACACAAAGGAGATCATGCGAGAACTGGAGTATTGACCTCTAGTTTCATTTTGACTCATTAAAACTGTCACTTGATCTTCAAAACTTGATACGTTGTAGGGTTCATAGCATAATAGAGCCGAATGTAATAGAGCACTCTTTTGAAAATTGTATCGAAACTGAATCTTCAAGTAGATTCACTTTTTTAAGTAATGAATTAATGTCATTTGTATTTTGTGAATTTTGAGACTATCATGTCATTGCCACGTACACTTAATTTCTAACTGTAATTAGATTGTGCTCCCATTGCAAAAGGGTGTCCGCTCCCATTAATTCTATTATGTTATGTTAATTTTGTGATTTATGATACCTTACGCCGTGGTCAATTTCAACACAAATTTATTAATATTTGTTGAAAAAGTTCAACATGTCATCATGTGATTAGTTTGGGGGTGATGTGGACGTTTCAAAATCTAATGTGAAAATTCAATTTTGACATTAGTTTGTCTGAATCATATTATCACTTATGGTATTTCATAATACCACACAATAGGAGTAATTTGAGCCCATTCAATGGATGGCTGCGAGAGCCAACTTCCATGGGTTTGAGAAGTTGCCCATGGAAGTAGGTAAGGGGAGGGTAAAAGTCGTATTACATTTTGTCTCATATCCAATGTAAAGTGGTGCACACTTCCATGGACTTTGCACAAGTGATGTTTTTATTAGTTAGGGTAGAACATGAACAAATTTGATTGGTTAGAGAAAATTTGCCATGAAGCCGAGGGCTTGAGGACCCTCTATACTTCATGATAACTTCTTCACTAGTTTGTTCTCAATCAAAAGCTCACTTGAAATGTAGAACATAGTCCCCCGAAGTCCCTAAAAACTTGTTTTTTAGAGAGAAACTTCACCTATAGAAGTTGGACTTAAGCGCACATGCAATTTTTTATGTTCTTTGGGGACATCTAATTTGTTTTTCAAAGTGTCCTTTTGACACTCAACTCTAAGGTAGCTTGTCCCTTGCACCCCTATTTGCATATTAACCCCTAAATGCCTATCACCCTCTTTAGATTTGGAAAATTGTAAGGATGCATTATAAAATTCAACTAAATGGGATATTTTGAACTGGATATATGAATAATAGTTTTACATCATAAATTTTAGATTTCATCCATACGTATAAATCTATGATTGTAGTCACCGATATTTTGTATAAAAATTGAAACTTTAAACTTAAAAATTCTATTCTAATTCGATTGTAAATAAGATATTGACAATATAATTTGTGGGTGAAATTTTGTGATGGGTTGTAATGTAATACTCAAAGTGTAGCAGGTTTTGGAGATTTTTTGGTTGCTTAATTTTATAAGTTGATTCTTTTAAGAGTACTTTTGATTCGTTTTGAACTAACATCTTAAAAAATTTGGTGGAAATCAATGGCATCAAATGAAGCATGTTTTTTTACAAATCATCCCCTTTCTAATTGGGTACACATGCATCAATCTATCTTGCCATTGAATTTTCTAGTATTTTTTTACTTGCAAAAAGTGCATGATAAATGTAAAAAGGAAATTCAGTTTTGTACATTATGCAAAACGATTGGTTAGGCAATTATGCATTACAGATTGCACCCTTTGGCAGCTACGTTGGTACTCAAGGATTGTTCACTTGCTTGGTATGGCACAAACAAATTTGAGTTACAAAGGTTTTTCATCTCAAAATCACATCAAATCATTTTTAATGTGTAGTTTGATTCTTTAACTTTAAAAGCATTGACACGAGAGTTGCAATGAAAGTATGGATAAAGTTGCATGCTATGAAAAGTCATTGTGTTTAGAATTGCTTTACGTTGATTGACTTTTGTTTTGCGCTTGCTGAGCGCAAAAAATCAATATACTCAATACATTGTTTAATCCTTAAACACATGCAAGGCCAAAATTTGGCTTATGAATGTAACTCACTATCCAATTCCAACTCTTGCATAGATGATTTCCATCCAATTATTTTTGTGAAAGAATTTTCTTGGCCATGCCACCTCTTCAAGTTAAATTCAAATCATTCAAGTTATTTTTAGATTTTACATGGAGTCCCCACTACAAAAAGAGTTGTAAAATTGATTCACCGTATAGTGTAAAAATAAGTTCTATTGCATAGGAGCTTAACTAACAAAATGAAGCTTGCTACTCCACTATGAATTTTTGTAAAACTTTAAAAATTGAGTGTTTTATAACAGTTACAAGTTTGGTGGGTATTACCATGGTGCATTAAAAAATCTAAATTTACATACACATATGATTTTCACCAACAAAACTTTTCTTCATTGTAATTTACACTTTTGGTAAAAAAATTGGAATTTTTGTGAACATTTTGTAATTGATATGAATTTTCTTTTCAATTAGTTAAAAAATAATAGTAATTTCAAATTGTCACCAAAATTTATGGAAAAAATCATGATTTGTAGTAGACACATGGCTTCATCTACTGGAAATATAAAAGTTAAATTATTGTCTTGTTTATAGTGGCAAAATAACTAGTCGGTTTTGGATATATTCGCTGGTTTCCTTGAAAAACTCTCAGTTTAGTGATTCAGAAGGACATGCTAACATACACCAAATATACAATACCACATAAAGAAGTATTAATGAAGGACCTTAAATTTTAGGCGAAGATGCTCTGCATGACATCAGCATGTGGGTTCTGGTTCTAAATGGAAAGCTGTCCTGAGCAGAGCTCGACAGCTCGTGAGTGGCTGACCGAAGCGTCCACGAAAGTCAACGGACCTTGAAGTGTACTGTAGTTTGACTTTGTTGGCAAGGCATTGACTTGGTTGATTTCAATGCTGAATGCTCTACCGGTACAGCAGCTTCCTCGAACTTTACAGCCCATTCAGCACGGCAGTTGCCAACTTGCCATTGTGGAAAACTGGGAATGGGTGAAAATTCTTCATAACATTAGAGTTATCCTTAAAGTCACCTTGTATTTGAATAAGATATCGTGAATTTTGCTTTAATATACTCTCATTTGTTCACCCCAAATAGTTAAAGGGTATGGAAGAGCATGGTGGGCTCTCATTATTAGGTTTGTAAGAGCTTGGTGGTCTTTAAACTCATGAAAAATTAGTTTAGCCGTCTTCCTTGGCGGCTAAACTAGTTTTCCTTGAGTTTAACCCCTAAATGTCCTTACCTATTATGTAAAAGTCAAATCACTACAATTTGCATACTTGAAATATCACATTGGGTGATTTATAATTTTTCATTGATAGTCATCAGCATTATGAAGGTATAACAAAAATTTCAACATGATTGGAAGATATTTTGAATATTTACAAATTTTATTATGTAAACAGGATAAAAATTCAAAATAAATATATTTTTGTCAAATTTAATATGAAAAAATATGAAGTAAAAATATGTAGTAAAAATATGTAAGTGAAGAAATAAGATTATATTTAAGCAAAATTCAAGGTATCTTATTCAAACACAAGGTGACTTTAAGCATAACTCTGTTAGAGTTAACCAAAAAGAGTGTCTCAAAGTGGAAACTTGCCTCGTACTCACCTTCAATTCATTTTCAGTTCAAACAAGCGGCTAGTTGCGTAGTCTCTACTTTAATATTGACCCTATATTTACTTTTACACCTTGTTTACATTGTACAACAATGTAACTCCTTAAAAATAAACTGTTTTTGTAGTTTCTCCCATGGTAGGGCAGAGACAATAAATGGCAAAACTAGTTTATGGTAAGTTGAAGAATAATCTAAAGCAAGACTCTGCGTCACCACGAGGCATGGAACTTGTGACCTCCTCAATGCTAGAGGAGAGTTTTCATCCGCTCCCCCAAACTAAGAGCCCCGACCATGCGGACTATTCATGAATAATGTATGTTAGAAAATTTAATTGTAGAGACTGAGGGAACTCCTCTTTTGTTTTCGGTTAATTCAATTCAGTAGCCTTCATGCCCACTACCTTCTCCTTCAAGCACTTTGCTCACCACCTTAAGCCTCCATCTATCCACATAGCTACTAATGAGTGTGGAATATTCCACACCATATACGGCGGAGTAAAAGTAGGGGCAGTATATGCTATTGAATGTATTGTTTTGTGTAAGGTAATGTCCTCGTTCGAGGTGATTCCCATAAATAAGTGTGCCTCAAGGGCATAGCCCAACAACACACTTCTTTTAGAAAATCACCTTGGATGAGTATTTTGTCTGGTGTAAATAACAATGGATAAGTGACAAGTGGCATGATATGGTTGGCTCTCACTACGTACGAACTTGTATACCTTGTGAACGTCCCTTTATAAACTGCGAGTGTGCTTATGCCTTGTAAACAGTCCTCCGTTTAAACTAGCGCATAACCCGGAGGTGTTTACATCAGTGCATCTGGGGCCAACATAACTCTACTAAACGAACAGACTATGACGGTAACACAAAGTCTTTTTCAACTGCAAATACTTCTTTAGCAACAAATAATTATTTCACCTTCCATGATCGAATTAAGTGCCACCACATGTGCCAACATGTATTAGTTGATGTCACTATTTATCTCAAGTGGTGAATTGAGGACTTTGGATACGTAGGAGATTTACAGAGCGCAAGTGATTTTATGTCAACTTTTCATCCATTATCCAGAGGATAGGGCCTCGTCAAAATGAAAGAGTGATGCTCGAGATGCTCTGAGTTTTTATAATGCAAAGATTCTATCAATGTCTAAGTGACTTTAAAAATATGTGTAAATTGCCACATGTCTCTAAATTTGCATCCTATAATATTGTTAAGATCAGCAAAAAAAAAACTATGGCTGAAGATCGAGAGGCCGTCAATTTCCACCAAACAAATTGCAAAAAACCATGGATTCGGCCTCTCGACCCTTCACACTAAAGGCTAAAGTTCAACGGCTGTCGCTTTCCAAGTTGCCTACATGGCAGTACTTTTTGACCAAGGCGACGGACTCTAAAAAGGAAGTTTGGGTCGGACGGGAATGGAAACCCAAACTATGGTTGAGAGGCCGTCGATTTCTTTTCATATAAAATGAAACTATATTTTATTTCCTATTTTAAGTAGATTTCTTTGGACTCTCAACAAAGTTTGGACTCTCAATCCCACGGCCTCTCGACTTGGATAGCTATAGTGTGAAGCGGCCCTAAGAGTCCACTTTGCTGAAAATTTTAACATTTCAGACAGATATAGAACTCATGTTGAAAGGGATGAAACATAATAGCAACTTCTGTAATCGTGTGTCTCGACTGGAAGGGTTGAAAATGTAGGAAAACAACACAATGAATGAATAGGAGTCAATGTAGAAAGGTGACACAACAAATGTGGACTATTAACCCCTAAATGTCCAACCCTCCAAAAAGTGAACAATGTACATAATCAAACACAATTTTCTCATCCGTCATTGACATTTTGCAGTGGAGTTTTTTACTATATATTTTATGGGAAGCTAGCTTGATACATGTGTGATCCGATTGGAAAGGGGATGATTTGTGAATTTTTTATGCCTCATATCATATTGTAGTGATTCACCCAAAATTTCAAAGATTTCAATGCAAAACTGCACTTTAAAAGTCAACTCATAAAATTAAACATCCAAAAAATCTCCAAAAATCACTACACTTAGAGTATTACATTAAAACCAATCACAACAAATTTCATGTACACATTTTCGATATCTTATTCATAATCAAATTACAAAAGAATTTTCAATTTCAAGATTCAAATTTAATGCAAAAATATTGGTGATAGCATTAATTGTATGGATAGAACCTAAAATTGATAATGTACAATTTTAATTCACACAGTTCAAAATATCCCTTGGGTTTGCATTTTATGATGCATCTTTGCAAAACTGCAAATTTAGAGAGGTGAGAAACATTTAAGGGTTGAATTGACACAGAAACATGTGGTTTTGTGCTCCTATTATGAAACGGAGGAAGTATGTTTTAATATAGATGACCTGTTTACCGGGTAGAGTGAGGAATCCCTAACAGGACTTTAGACAATTGTTTGTACTAATACAATTTTTGTAAGTGGACTATTAATAACCATTCTTATCTCTGGCAATGTAGATGGCATTACACGGCTCAATTCCATTCTAGAGTGGTATGAACTCAGGACAAATCCAACGTGATGGAAAGTATACCAACCTTGCCAGCAGATAAAAGCTCTCTGCATTATTTTCATATTGGTATCTACAAAGCTTAACACATACAAAAATAAACTTCTGCTCTTTCTTAAACCTGATTATCGATAGAAACCCTTTCTAAAAACTTGGACTATGTCTAAATCGGCCTACCAACAGCTTACAAAATCTCAACTATTTAGCTGAAACGATTGCAAATTCATCTCCTACGTCCACCAATAACAGCAGCAGCAATACCACTTGCCACCACACCCACCGCCGCAGCCGCCAAGCCAACTCCAACCAAACCATCTGATAATCAAGGATACCACATGACAATCATAAGTATTCCATCGCACTAAAAAATTTAGTTAACTTTTCCCCAAAACTTTTAGATGTACAGTACAACCACTAGAATAGAAAACTAGTCCAAGTAATACAAATTTTCAAAAAAGAAGAAGAAAATTAAACAAAAACAAAATAGACTAGTAACAGGCAAGATTTAGGTCTAATACTTACCCTTGGCAATTTTATCCTCCACCAGTTTCTTTAGCGTCGAGGCTTGTCGAAAATCAGGCGAGATCTGCACATTGAATCAAAACTCAAGAATTAGTATACATTTAACAATAACCAAGTTAACAATAAGTGTATTTTTTTTTGAAAATGAGCATTTGTACCGAGAGAGCTTGATCAACGAGGCGTCGACTCCTCGCATATTCACCAGCTCGGAATTGACCCACTGCCAGCAAGTAGAGAATCTCCCTCTTCTGCATAGGAGCTCCTACACCTGCCAATGCAGCTGCACAACCACCACCCAAAGAATGTCATCCTCTATCAAGGGTACATACTTTACATCCAGGTTCAATGACACTGTGAAAACCAAAAGTCCGGCATCATATGGATTGGTGTCACAAACATTAGAGTTAACCGAAAAGTCAGCTCAAGGAGGAAAGTTTTAGCAAACTCATATTGAAATATAGATAGACCGAAAACTAGTTCATGATGAGTTGGGAGACAATCTAAAGCAAGCCACTGTCATTATTCTCCACACCTCGCAATGACTCCCACACCTTCTACCAAAGCTCCAAGCAGGGGACGATCTATGACACAAGTATAGCTCAAAAGAGAGGTTAGAAGTACAGCAAAAAAAAAAGTGGGTTAGATGGGCTTCTTTTCGGTTAACTCTATTAGTGTGAGGAAAACATGACCTACCTTCTAACATGGCAATACCACGCTGAACATCTGGTCCGTTGCGTGAATGAACAAGAGCCCAAGCCAGTCGCATGATACCATCACTGTTGTCGCCGGACACAGCAGCCTTTTCACCAGAAGCTTCCAATTCGCAGCTCTACATATGCCGTATGTGAGGGTCAGATTCGGACAGTATTATGTCGAAATCTAATTTCCACATCATATTTTGGGACGTCCACGTCACCATAAACTAATCACAAGGTGACATGTGGCATTTTGGACAAAAAGTAATTAATTAATGTCGAAACTGACCACGACGTAGGGTACAGTGTTCTCAGGTGAATCTGAAAAGACGTTTCACTGTCATTTCTTGCAATTACGAGCACAAACTGGATGTGTTCAAGGCCTACTATACATCCATCAAGATCATCACGCTCCTAATGAAAAGTACATTGGACATGCAAACTAAGAAAAGTACACTTACGGCAATCATTTCTGAGTCTGTCCATGGCAAAGAGTCGCCTCCACCGAAAAAACTCTCAATCTTGGTGCCGATATTGTTGAAAAATGCTTCCGCCATCCTGTTGCACTGCATGCAACGAATCAACAGGTCATTGAACTCACTGGCTTTATATTTCCACCAATCAAAGTGCAACAGGACTACTCAGAGAACAAACTGGAAACGCTCAAAATCTTAGAACTAAAATAAACAGACGATTAACAGATCTGAGGTAGTAAGCTGAAGGTAAAACCACTCAAGATCATGAAAACCGGAACGAAGAAGACAGAGGAATCGAATTCTATAAAATTATTCAGCTAAAATTAACCCTTGCTGGCCTGTAACCGGGACTTGGTAATCTGAAAGATTGACATACATAAAGATCGACTTGTCACCTTTCTCAGGATTAATTACAGCATCATATTAAAAAGGCACAGCCGGAAATGAAGCTCCTACAACTCTATCGTACTATTTCCTAAATTCATGCCTGGATCCCTACAACATCACCAAATCTGATAGAAACAACCGACCAAAAAATACACACAAAAAAGAAAAAGAAAATCAACGTCATCAAACTTCACTATCAAAGTCGTCGCACATCCACACGTACGACCTATAAACCCTAACCCGGAACAATCCACACAACTGCCTCTAAACCCTAACTGTGAACAATCCAGCGATACTTTACCGCCTGGATCACAACAGCACGGCATAATCTCACCTTCAAAAGGCAAAAGAAGAAAAAAAGAACCAAAACCACAAACGCCTGTAACGATCCAACTCTGGAGTCCAAACCCCAATCGAGGGCTTACCTGAATCTGGAAAAATGGGTCACGATCAAAATGCGAGGGAGAATCGGTGTGATAACAATCCTCGACGCGAGAGAACAGGATTGATGAAGCAGAGGTATCGGAAATGGAAACGCGGTGGGCGGAGTTTCGTGGATATTCACGCGAGCTTTGGTCGGAGCGGCCGGGCCCGCAACAGCTTCGTCGCATATCTAGGAACGGTGTAGATTGTTCCTTTGGGTCCACGGCAAGTAATGTACAGTGCGCTCAAATGTAACGGAATGGGGAGCATCTCCAGAAGTCACCGTCACCAGGAAACTGCAAGGAAGGAAGGGATTTAGAGTCTTTCGCATGTCATGCATCTTCTCTCTTTTGCTAGTAGAGTTAACCGAAAAGAAGCCCATCTAACCTCGCTTTTTGCTCTACTTTTAATCTCTTTTTTGAGCTATATAGTGTTGTGTCATAGCTTGTCCCCTTGTGGGCTTGGTAGGAGGTGTAGGAGTCATTGCGAGGTGTGAAGAATAATGGCAGTGGCTTGTTTTTAGATTGTCTCACAACTCATCATAAACTAGTTTTTAGTCTATTTATATTTCACTACGAGTTCAAGAGGAGTTCAAGAGGAGTTTGCTAAAACTTTCCTTTTTGTGCTGACTTTTATGTTAACTCTAGTGGCATGAAATTTACGGTTCTCTTGCAAGTACATACATGAACGGCCATAGAAGTCTAGGTCACTCACCATTTTATTTTGCAGATATGTCTAATTTCATGGAAAAACTATACAAATTTATTCTATTACTGCAAGAGTTTCCATTTGTGCTTCTTGTTTCTGAAAGGAAAAAAAAACTCAATTAGATTCTTTCTATGATTCTTTCTTAAAAGTACCAAATATAAAGAGTTGTGAAGGCCTCATTCGGCAAATAATAATTAAAACATAAAATTTTAATTTTTTTAATATAATTTAAAGACTTTTCTCTGATTATCCCAAATAAATATTTTATCTAGGAATAAAATTGGTAAAACAAATGATGGGTCTCTACCTATTTAGTAATTATAACATCTTTGCAAATTGTAATGTTGTCAGTACAACGCTATGGGTTAACCCCTAAATGACGGAGGGGGTAAGGGCAAAACATAAATGTGTTATAAAAAATTACTTCTTCAACTTTGATGAAGTTTGGTCCAAAAGAGAAAATGAGGAGCATGATGTTTAGTAATTATTCATACGGTCAAATTTCAAAAAATAGCTTTTTATTCTCTCATAATGGATATAGAAGCCTTTAGCTTCAAATATTTATCAAAATTACAAATTTTATTTTTAGAATTTGAAATTTGATATGATTGGTTAAAACTAGACATTCTATTGTAAAACTAAAAATTGCACATTTTTCAATGGAGAGAACATCATTACTTTCCCCAAATAGTAAATTTTCTAACACTAGCCAATGTAGAGGGTATTTGTCTTTGAAAATTTCTCCCCGGTGGAGTTTAACTCGGATCGACATAATTCAAATTGGGTTGGAAAGTAGACTTGATTTCCTATTTTAAAATATTTTTTACTTTCTAAAAAAAGGTTTTTTCCATCTCGGGCAGCCCATAAAAAAAGGGCAGCAACCATAAAATGGTTGATCCGTCACTTAGAGGTTAAATTGAGAAAATAGCTAATAGAAACCACTAGTAAAAAGATAGATGATAAATAACCAAAAAAATGAAGGATGAAAATAGCTAATAAATATAATAAACATATCCAACTCCCTCTAAAATTTGTACCTCATTTCTTTAATATAATGTACATTCAATTTTGGCACTTTATAGGTAAATTATGACTATACTTTTCAAACGTACAAAACTTCAACACGTGAACTTTTTACATAGCACGTGCATTTTTGACAAAACAAAGTGTTTAAGTCTAAACTTTTCTTCAAGACACTCATGCTGTGAATTATGTTGTAAAATAAGGAACAATATGGTGTCGCAAAAAAATGAATAAAAGTAGGTCAATTCATTTATTATGTAATTAAACTTAACTTTGGGCTTAATTTTTAATTTTGATTTGCCTATACTAGATACAAAAATACCTAGGAATACCATTTTTTTTTATAACACCGTATTGTTCTTTATTGCGGCTTCTACCTTCTATCCAAAATTTGGATCCTTGTAAACATTTGTGTAATTGTTATATGTTTTTTTAGATTAAACACAAAAGGTAGTTAATTGACATCAAAGGTACAATTCCCTATTTTGCACTTGGCCATATAATCATGTACTTGGATTTCAAGTGCACTAAAAATTAAGTCCGGTAGAAATTGCATGAAAATTTCGCCCAAATTTATTTTCCACAAATTCGGTTGCAAAAAGGATATATTGCAAATTCTTAAAAATTGATGAGTCTCTTTCTTTCGAATAACCATTATTTGCATTTAGGATATTCCATAATTTGATTCTATATGCAACAAATCGATTTTGGAAGAATTCATACAGAAACAAAGAATTGATTTTTTAGGAGAGGTGATGGAAAATTGTTGTTATCCCCTAAGTGACGGATCAACCATTTTATGGTCTCTGCCCTTTTTTTATGGGCTGCCCGAAATAGAAAAAACATTTTTATAGAAAATAAAAAATATTTTTAAATAGGTAATCAAGTCTACTTTCCAACCCAATTTGAATCATGTCAATCCGAGATAAACTTCACTCGGGAGAAATTTTCAAAGAAAAACACTTCTACATTGTCTAGTGTTAGAAAACTTACTATTTGGGGAAAGTAATGATGTTCTCTCCGTTGAAAAATTTGCAATTTTTGATTTTAGAATAGAATGTCTAGTTTTAACAAATCATACAAAATTTCAAATTCTAAAAATAAAATTTGTGATTCTTATAAATATTTGAAGTTAAATGCTTCTAAATTCATTATGAGATGATAAAAAGCTATTTTTTGATATTTGACCATATGGAAAATTACTAAACATCAAGCTCCTCATTTTCTCTTTTGGACCAAACTTCATCAAAGTTGAAGAAGTAATTCTTTATAACACATTTATATTTTGCCCTTACCCCCTCCGTCATTTAGGGGTTAAGTATTAGTAGCAACATGCGACTCACAAACATGCAAGCTAGGCCTAACCAAGCCACTTACTTTTTTTTAATCATGATCTACTATTTTATTATTATTATTATTTAATTTTCTGTCTATCCTAGGGCTGAAGGTGCAAGGCCACAAGGCCAAAAATAGGGAATTGCATGTTATTAATGCAACTTTTGGTCAAATTTTTTTGCACCAAGTATGGCACAAAAAATGCACCGTACATAAGTTGTATTGTGAGAAAAAAATTGGAGATTGGCAAACCATTGTAGTGACTTTGAAAAGCATTTTAATGAATGATGGATTGTAGAGTTACATTACTTTTGTTAACCCTTAAACGTCAAGAGGGCCTGGACGGGGCAGCCCGGAAAGAATCTAAAAAAAATTTGCAAATTTTTTTTTTTTTTTTTCTTGCAAAAACGGCTCTGCAGTGCACTGCTGGCTAGCACTATAGCACTGCGGTACTGCTGAACTTTAGCTGCCCCAACCTCAAAACTTGTTCAATTTGATAACTTTGATTGCTTACCAACGATTCCACAATCTCTCAAATGAGGCGAAAATTTGGAATCTAGATCGCTTTTTCAGTAGCTTTCCAAGGCAACAAGTCTCGCTTGATTTGGTTGAGAAATGAAACTTTTTTCTCCAATTATTCCTTTATACCAAGTCCGTGGGGCTTGCTTTGACGTTTAAGGGGTAAGACAATGTACAATCTTAGGACTTGATTTAAGGCTTCATGCAATCTTATTGGTTTAAATTTAACAACTTTGAATTGGGCCTTAAATCAAGCCCTTATATAAATTGGGCCTTTCCCTAATACAAAATTTGAGAATTGCCTTAGCGTTGAGTGCCTCTTGAGTTCCTCTTAAGGAAGGCTTTAACCCCTAAAGGTCCATCCGTGCATTTTTGGCATAATGTACAGAAATAAAACTTCGTTTTTTCATCCATCATGCACAATTTGTAGTGTGAATTTTTTACTATAGATTTTGAGGGAAATTAGCTTCATGCATATGTGAACTGATTAGAAAGGGGACGATTTATGAAACTTTGATGCCTCATTTGAAGTGATTCACCAAAAAATTGTAAGATCTTAGTTCAAAAGTATTCATGAAAAAACTAACTCATAAAAATGAAGCAACCAAAAAATCTCCAAAAATCACAACGCTTAGAATTTTATAGAAAAATATTGGTGATAGCAATCATAAATCTAACCATATGGATAGAATTTAAAATTCATACATTATGTTCAAAATTTCCCTCCTAATTGCATTTTATAATGCATCTTTGCAATTCTCCAAAGCTTGAGAGAGGTGAGAACCTTGAGAGCCCCTCTGTTTCCAAACAAAAGCAATTACACATATGACAAGACTAACAAATGAGCGAGTAAAGTTTATTCACTTTGTTTCAATTTAGTCAACTTTATACACTGATTTCCTGTACAAGAAAAAAATAGTCCCGCAGCGCAAAAAAAGTCTCTACTCTATCTACTCTTTGATCTAAACAGGTATACTATCCGAATTCCATCTTGGATGTTTGTTTGCAATGCCGGAACCACTTCAGTGTATTTACTGTTTCTATACAGACTTTCGATTTGAACACATACTTGCTCCCTCTGGGATCAGTATTTACGTCGTGAGCCCCAAGATCCGTTTTCAAATTGGAGCTTTTCTGAATGTGAAATGTAATGTACAGTTTCACAATAATTAGTAACTTATAGAATTTATACAGAAGCCTGATCAAGAAGAGAGCCCAAGACTTAACGTGGCTTCTTCTGGAGTGGAGGGGCACGGAAATTGGATTTTCGGACTGGACGATCGGGTGGCCATGGTGAGGTCCAGCTCGATGGCCTCCTCCCTTTCTCTTCCGCTCTCAGAATCAGCTTTGGTTGCGTCGAGGAATGATTCCAAGCAGGAAGCAGGTCTGTACTCATCGTTTAGCTCCACTACAGGGACAAACTCTGTCACTTTTTCCTCGGATTTCGTGAAAGCTTTAATATCAGCGAAGCCCTTCATCTGCAACGTCTCTGTTCTCGCAGCTCCAGAAATCCATCCTTCCTTGAGCAGTTCTAGCGCCATGTGAACCTCGCGTGCTTCTTTCATGAATATTTCCATGTTATGCTCATCCTTGGAATTCGGTGGTGGATTATCAGAAAGTATCACCGTATGTGGCATTCCTGCTGGATCGATCTTTCCGGTGCGGTACATCTGCAAAGGATTAATGGTTGTTAGTTAATGTAGTTGGAAAATGAAACAGAGATTGTACAATGAAACATAAATATATTTGAAAAAGAACAACTATTCTTCAACTCTAATCCAAAAAGTTAGGGTTCAGACCTGAAGATGACTCTTGATATGTGCGATGGTGATGTCGTCCTTATTCATGAGCTGCAATATCCTCTTAGGTGTCGCCTCTGCAGGAAAAGAAAAAAAAAAAGAATTAGTGAATGTTGGAGGAGATAATAAAAATTTCTTCGCGCCAGGAATTCTCGATCGAACAGAAACATCTATCGACTTTATAAGTGACAAAAGAACACGAAAGAAAAGATGTGTTAGACAGAACTTACTATCTTTGCCGCCGAGCTTATTGACTGCGCGCATAAAACATTGATGTAGTTCGACTGTCCATTTCAACTTCTGTGTGCTTGACCGCACGTAAGGCCGCACGTTGCTCCTTTCTCGCTTGAATTCGACTAAAGAATCCTCTGCGCTCAAAGGAATAGTGCGTCTCCGCTTTGCAGGATGAGGCGGCGCCGGATCGCGGCTCAACCATTTCGGACCCGGGACATCATTTCTAGCATGAGCCGATACAGCCATATTCGCTTCCAAGTATAATAATTTATAACCTAAAGCCGTACGTAGAATGTCACAGGATTGCGCTTCAAAATCCTTGTGTAGTATAAGTTCTCCGCTCTTCGCTCTCCGTCAACAAGCGCTTCGAAAACCTGAAAATGAATCCCAGACATCCACGTTAAGCGAGTATATATAGCCCTCGAGCATGCCTACCGGGAAGCAGACAATGCAGCACACCGGACATTCGCGATTCATCCATTCACCGTGCCACGCAAGCCAGGAAATAGTCGCACACTCGGTTGCTTGGCAATCACGCAACCGGATCTGTCCGAGCCAGAACGTCTCAAAATTCCACCGGAGCACACCAATGGTGTCCGTGGCAGAATATTTCGACTGACGATCACAATTTACAAAACGGAGAAGAACTGTCCATAGTCATTACCGTAAGTATCAAGTATGGCCAAATCTGATGGACATGTTTCAAAACCACCGCCGTTCACTCTCAACAAGACTCGATAATAACAAAGAATGCATTCTCAATCCCTCGTCATCTCCAACACGAAGGAAACTATCAACAAAACTACACAAGAGTGCTCAAACTACATTCGGGACTAAGAAGAATTTTCTTACTTGATACAATAATCTGAAGCCGAATTGATGACTCGTCGAAGAAAAAGACTCCTTTTGTCTGTCTCAGCAATGGCCTCAACTCGAGAGATATGATTGATTATCGGTCTGCAAAACACGTAGTAAACAGTGCAGACAGTTTCGGGTATGGCGGAAGGAATTCTTGCTTTACTGTACTGTATGACGACATGTAGCAAATCGAAATGAACTCTAGACAAGAATAAATCATTCTATTATTATAAAATACGTGTGAACGCGCATTTGCCGACACAGCTTCACGCGTTTATTACAGGAATATATTAAATTTCCACTGTAGTAGCTTCGTCGGGAAGCTACTGTGCTCCTGCTGGCTTCCAAGATTTACGGTCTGTAGGAGATTGCGCTTACAGACATCCTGAGTTCCTGACTTTTACTTTCCAAGCTGTGGAAAGCGAATGTGGACTGCTTCAAAACCTGAGCTCGAAGTGCCGACCAAACGTGAAGCTCGTCAGAGCATAAGACAAATTACGGAAGGACCTTCCCGACTGAATGTCGGCTACACTGGTACCGTGTATGCAATTCCTCCTGAAGCGTTAAGCGTTTCATGATCGGGGATCTCTAACAATCAAGATTTCTCCTCAAAGAAATTCTTGATTGTGCATATTCTCTATCATCTGCATTGTATAACTTTGATTGATCTGCAAACATCGGGGATTCGAGGAGAAGATCTGAAGAAGGCAGAACGCGCCGTGAAGGTACGAATCTTCATCGCTTAGTAAAATCAAATAAATACTCAACGGTACATGAGGTCGTGATCACGTCATTACTTTGAATCTTACAAATTGATTACCAGAATGTACGAAAAATTTACAGACAATTGCTCAACGGCAGAAAAAGTACTTACTAGTGACCAGAAAGTTATGCAGATCGATTCTGGCAAGCCCTATCGGCAAGTCGATTGATTCCGGCAAACTCTAACGGAGTTTTTCTACAAAAATTAATACGTTAAATTGCTTGGCAAGGGAATTCATGTGAAGCTCTGGCTTGATAGTTCCTTTGACGATCTCCGGAAAATCTTCTCCGCCCCGCGACCAAGTCACAACGCAAGCTTGACTTCGTCTCTCTCGTTTAGCAGACTGAAGGTAAATTAGTGTGGTCCACACTAATTTACATCTGAACCTGCAGACACATCTTTTATTAACTTTAAAAATTATGTCCAAAAGCCCTAGCCTTAATTATTAATCCTTTAGTGCGCCAGCGTCCATATATTGGACGACGAATAGATTGAAGTTATTCGGATCTCATTGAGATTGAATAGTTTTCATCCACCAAAATTAGATGGATAGAAACTCCGGTCTCTTTAGAGGCCGGCGTGAATGAAGTGTCCGTTCGTAATGCCAATGATCCGATGCCCACCGGACAAAGGGAAATTGGGACAATACTACTCTCCCCTTTCGAGGATGGACATTATAGTGACACACTATGCTACTACCTTGCTAGCTACTAGTGCCTTGAAGATACCGGACATGGTATCCCCCAAAAGGGCTTTGAGGTACCCATACAACAAGGTCGAAGGACCCCCCACCATAGTTGGGTGGACTATAGTGGTGAGCACCACGCCGGCATGGGGAATAGAACCCACAACCTCCTCATTGGGGGCCATGAGCCCCAACCACCAAGCCAAGGCCCGTGGTGCCTTTCACCAAAATTACTCTTGATTCTTGTGCAAGTTGACTAATCTTTAAACGGTTTGAATCTTCAAAATAGGTTATTATGGTTTTTGGGAAAAAAAAAAAAAACACAATCTGTTTATGTCAAGTTTCATTCTTAATTCAAAAAGTGAGACTTCAAACATGATTTTTCAAAATAGGTAGAATCAAATAATGGAAACCATACCGTCTCGTAAAGCATGTTATTCCAATTTCATTACAATTTTTTGAAATTTTTTTCTTTTGATTTGGGAATTTTAATTGAATTTCAAGAGAGTACTATTCAAAATTAAATAAAAAATATTAATTAAAAATATGATGCATCCAACAGTACAGATGTGATCTTCACATTCACATTTACAAGTTTTCTTTGTAGGGTTCCCGGGTACGCAACTCCCATATTATACGCAGGGGGCATCGGCATTAAAACGGCTTAATATAGGACGGCTTTTGTAAAAATTATACCAAATTATACAAAAATAAAAGGATTAAAAAGTTGGGTGAAGATCAAATTAAATAAAATGAGATGTAGAAAAAGTTGGGTTGTACATTTATTAAAAAAACCCTCCACAACATATATAAAGAATTAAAACACCTATTTTTTAAACCTTGTAGAGCGTCTAATAGGGGTGTTAGAAGTAGATGATAGTTTGGATCTGTGCTCTTATACCTCACGCCTCAACCTGTCCAAGGGCAACTTCTCAAGGGAGTGTATGTTCAACTCAGAAATTAACCTCATCTTGTACACTTGACCTTTACCTGGTACTTCAATTGTAGAGGAATGTTTCAAAATTGTACCATCTACATCATCACTTTGCTCAACATGTAACAATGTTGATTGCAAAACCACTGTGGCTTCTCTAAGAGGTCCATCATCAACATGATTGTTAGCTCTCTCCTTACATGTATCATGTGAACTATGAGCTAATGATTCATGACTAAAAGAAGGAAGGCAAGGGTCAGTCCATTTCCCTGACGTTTGAAGTACTTCCTTCATGGAAGCTCTTTCAACCCTATTTTGCGCCATGACAACACCCTCACGCCAAGCCTTCTTAAGATTCTCATCAGTCACTGAATCATAATCACACAAATTAGCACCTGCTACTTGGGCATTTGATAACCACCATATATTCTTCCTCCTTCGAGATTGAGTAAATGATATTCCATCATCAGAATATCTAATCTGCTCAGTTCTACCAATCTGAGAACATCTTTCCATAGCTTCTCCAACACAAAATGTATGTTTGTTCTTCACTTGTTATCAAAGTAGGGAAAAAAAATCTTCATAATAAATCCGAACCAATGTTACTTAACGGGCATGGCAAATGGGGGTAGTCATTCTCATCATTCTAACATAATTTACAGCAGCATGACAAGCTATGTAACAATCGGTGCGAGTCTCTCTACTCATCCAATTTCTCCCAATGGTATGACCATTCTTTTGATGCAAAATATACTCTGTCCCATAATAAAGCATATGCGTAACAAATGATGCAAGCATTACCCTCTCATACATTGTTCCACGTCCATAAAAAATCTCTAAGAATGCCCATAACACTTCTAAGTGAATGATTGTACCCAACACACATTCCTTCCTAAAAACCCCATTTACAACTACTCCGGCATGTAATTTCTCCAAACATGCTCTAACTCGAGGAAATGAAATACGTTGTACAACAGGGTAATTTTGTTTGTCCTTCACATTTATATCTTCATTCAACAAACCATGTTCATCCCTAGTAAACAACTCAATGACCAATTGCAAATGATTTTTGTGAGCCAAAAAATGTCCCCAAAATATTGTCCTTCGAGGACTCAACAAAGGGTTTCGAAGTTTCTTACCCACATGTATCGGGTCTTGTACCATGATCAATGGATGCCCATCAACAACCTCTGACTTTATTAAGAAGCCATCCTCATTGAGTCCAAATGTACCCTTGTAAATGCTCTCCAACATGATTTTTCTCCTCCTTGCATCACCATCACTTGCATGCCCCCTAAGAGGACCAACAACCGCTTCTAAATGTTTCTTGTGCAAAGCTGCGATACACAACCATTGCAACTTAACCTGGGCAGCATCAAACTTATTGCATGTGGTTAAAATTCCATAGATCAATCTAGGCATTCCTTTCACCAATGGATTTGCTACTAATACACGACACATGTTACCAACCTCCATGGTTGTAAAAGCATTTGTAATTGACTCAAAACTAGCAGCTGATGGTTTAGGGTCAAATGAACATTTATGAGGAGTTTCAAGAGAAGCTTTTGTTCCACAAAATCCATCTATGAAGTCATTGCGCTTATTTAGAGTTGCTAGTGCAACACACGTGGTCTCATCTTCAAAGCATTCAAAGGGAATAGGACCTGAAATACCAAGTTTGGCTTTGCACTTCATTAGTATTGATGACAAATGAATAAATGTTTCCTCATTCAATCCAACTGTGTACAAGAACCCCTCACTTTTATATATCTTTTGACTAGTATTCATAACTGGCCCTAACAAATTGGAAGAAAGGAAATTATGTGTAGAAGCCCCACCAAAATTGTGAACTACCTCAAATAATTTCACAGTACTAGGGCTGTACCTCTTTCCGCGACCATCTCCACCATTCTTATGAACAGACAACAAATTGGAGGCTGTTTCAAACAAGAGATTATACAACGTAGACCTTTTTTTGAAAGCTCCAGAATCAGCAGCCTTCCTAAACAACTCTGCTATTTCAGGAAGTGAACCTTCAATCAATGTAGTCTTCAATTTATGCTGAAGATACTGATTGGCGGTTGTTGCTCTAGTCAAGGCCAAATTCAACATAAAAACTTGGCCACTACATGCATTAGCTCTCTTCTCCCATTCTCTTGCTGAGGCGATCATTTCCTCCCGCTGAAGATATTCAAAATGGGTACCCGATTGCATGGATCGTTCTCCTCTAGGAACAACCATGTCACTTGAACGCCAAACTCGTTTTTTGAAGTCAGCTAGTGTTGGGATCAAGGGACACATGTTACAAAACATAATTGAACAATCAACATGCCTAAAAGTTCCTTTAATGTGAAAATTTTTACCATTTTTTTCTATGCATTGTGAATAATGCACGTCGGGATACCACAAGGCTCCAACATGATGATCATTTAGTAGCAAGCTACAATCTACTACCTCATTATTGATAACTAATGACTTGTTGTAGAATCCATGACAAACATTCTTTTCCATGTAACTCAATAGCACATGGTGTGGAATATCAATAGGGTTGGGGATAAATGATGGAGGATACTCAGCTGCTCCAAATCTGACCCCTTTTGCTAACGAGGCAGCAATGATAAGTTGGCTACCTCCTGCACCAACAACATTCTTGTTTTTCACTCATTGTATGTGAGTAGCTCCTTTCATGTGGACGCTGATTGTATCTCCTTGTCCAAACTTGCCCTTGTAATCACGTACTATGCATCTCCAATTATTCTCATCGATCATTGCAGCCCCTAAGTCATAACCCCACGGCCCACGCCTTTGTTAAAACCATACATATGAAATTGTAATAAACCATGTTGTAAATTGAAGAAAAACAGAACAAATTGAATGGAATTAAAGGAATACCTTGAGAAGAATGCTTCACTATCCAAGACCTCCTCTTTAATTCAATAAGTTTGATACTTGTAGCAGCTTCCAAATTGGACTCAATCACTCTCCTTTGTTCTAACAAAGCCATCTCGTGCTTTGATTTATTGATAGGAACTCCACTTTTAAGAGGTAATTTGGGTTGGAGATGTATCTCAAAGTTAGACTAATTAAATGACTTCCCCGGGTTAATGCACATCTCTTTCTGACATGGATCACACCAAATGATCCAAGTTGACACACCCTTCTTGACATCCTTGGAAAGGCGTGGAACAAACCTACCAAAGTCACATTCAGGATACTTTTTGACTAACAATTCCCAATTCTTCTGTAGCTTTTTGGGTATGGCAATCGTATCAACATCTAAGCTATCACAAACATCAATGTCTGTAATCTCAGAGCTATTCTTACCCACAGGAAACTCCAATTCAACCTTGACACAACGAAGTGGGGTAACATTGACATTAGATACAACATCATTTAATTTCAACCTTTTAGTTACAGGCTCTTTCAAACATTCATTGTCATCATCAATCAGCATAATATCACCCTGCGATGAGGGAGTGGTGTTCACAACTGAATTTTGTGTAACCTTGTATGAACATGATGGTGATATTGATGGTGGAGGCTTATGTAATGATCTGTGGCACCCACATGCACCGCATTTACGAGCATTGGCACCATCAGGATAAAACAATTGGCAACCATCAACCCCACCATTGTGTTTCTTTACACAAACACCACTATCTGGAGGAATATCGCAAATTGCATGGTGAAAGCTTCTATGACAAGTGCAACAAACACAAAGCAAGGGGTTTTCATCTCAAGGGTCAAACAACAAACAACCATCTCCATTGCAACCTGTGAGGCGCTTGCACTCTAGGAATTTCACACCATCCATAGATGATCCCAGAATGCTCCACACCAATAGAATTGCCACATCTGCAATCAAAAACAAATAATAATTAGAAATTCATGGCACCCCTTCACATCAAGATATTAAGATATGCTCTTGGGTATGCATTCCTTGTATCACAAAGACAAGTAACCCCTAAAGGACAAAGGATTCATGGTTTTAAAATGACAAATTCAGATGATCATATTGTGAAAATGATAATTCATATGAGACTAAATTTTATAGCATTTAAATCAATGAAGATCAATGCATATGTTTGTCAAAAAACACTCAAAGTTGAATAAAAGGAAGTCCACATAGAATGTACTCAAAACTGCTATACAAACATGATGCCCAATTGGTCCTTTAGGGGTTAATTTCTATAGCCATGGGCTGGACTTTAACCCCTAAAAGACCAATGATTCTTGGTTTTTTAATGACATATTCAATAGATTATATTGTAAAAAATATAAATTTCTATGGGATCATATTCTATAACACCAAAATTAATGAAGAATAGTGCTTTTGATGGTCCAAAAACAAATAGATTTAAAGAAAAAGAAGTCAACAAAGGACCTACTCTAAACTGCTAAAAGTACATAAGGCCCACAGTTGAGATCCATTACTCGGGTGGGAGTCCTTCCTCCAAGCTATTGCTAAACGTACATTTTTGCAGTCTGGACAATTCCATTTCTACGTTCTTTTGTTAGTGTAACAAGTTCTTGTACAGTGAGAACTGTATTTTATAGAAGTGCTTGGATCCCTGGATAAAAAGTATATACACGCTAAGTTATTCACACATGTTTTAGTTCAAGTTTTAATTCTCAAAGCTTGAATTAAAACACATTCTGAAGGTGAAAATTAGAGTAATCGTGTAGAGGTTTATTAAGATCGATTTGCAAGAGAAAAACTAGAATCGATCTTCCAATGTAAGGCTAATTGGGGTGATATCAATCTGAAGACAATGGTCATGTGACTTATGTCATAAACATGAACTGTACGCATAACTGGAATGACTTATAATAACTCACTGTCCCTGGAGATGGGCAGAACAGGAATCATAAACTACCTTCCAGCTCAACGTACCCATTTAGTTTTCCGGGTACCTTTTGAGACTCTAGGTTTCAGCTGTACATATTGTTCTTTGTTTTTAAAATTATATCGTCTCTGCCCCCACCAAACCACAAAAACGCATTGTTTTCAAGGAGTTACAAAATGCTTCGTTTTTAAGGAGTTACATGGGTGATCAATATAAACAAGCTGTAAAAGTAAATTTAAGGCAAATACCAAGGGAGAGACTACCCAATCCGCGTCACTCAAGCGCGGAGAGGGTAGCATTATTATACTGATCGGAAAGAGCTCTCTGGACCTTTAAGGACCAAGGGTGGATTCCATGTATGACCTATTAAATCAACACACTAATCGAGAGAATGTTGCATCCTCACTTCTCATTAATTGATGTATACAAAGAAGTAAAAAGAAGAAAAAAGAATAAAGAAGAAAACAACTTCATATTGAAGAGACTCACAGATTTCTACGAGATTGGTTCATATCAAGGTTTCAATATATCCTAAAGAAAAACAGTGATCACAAGCATTCAATCCACAACATCAAACTCTTCACAAAAGTCACATCCAGTGCCTTGGAAAACTTACATGAAAATGACGATCAGCCACGAGAAAAAAGCTCCACAGCAATGAAAGATTGCAGAAGCGTGTCGCTAAACATTCAGATCTGCAAAATCACCAAACGCGAACTAGCCTCAAAAAACGTCATCCAAACCCGCCCGGTTAAAGCAAAGAGTTGAAGACAAAAGTCCTACTTCGAATGTAATAGAGGTATGAGAAAAAAATACCTGAACAGGATCGTAGTTCGCTTCTTTGAATGCCAAAGATGAGCCTCCCAAATCGTCGCAAGCATGCTCCACATCAATGCCCCGACTTAATTCCCCGCTTATTTTTCCGTCTATGGCCTCAAGACACATAAAGATAATACAAGGTTGCAAGCATGCTCTAAAGCAAAGACACAAAAGCTAAAAAGCTTAGACACAGAGGTTCGAGGGGAAATGGGAGAAAAGCGGCGCTGAGAAACAATGCACAAAAAATGAGACTGAAGGCAAACAATGAGAGTAAAACGGCACTGCGGCCCAAAACCCTAAACCATGATACCCTCGGGATACCTCTATGATACCCTCTGGATACCTCTATGATACCCTTGGGATACCTCTGATACCCTTAGGATACCTCTATGATACACTCGGGATACCTCTATGATACCCTACCTCACAAACTACGATACATGGAAGACAAAGTCGGCACTTTCATGTTAAATAATAAATAAAAGTTGAAACAATGGAGATTGGCACTTTCAGAAGTAATAATTAAGAAATTGGCTATCAAGCAAAACGTTTTATCTTATTTTTTGAGTTTGAATTATTCGTAAAGTTGCCTTGGATTTTTCTTTATTATACTCTTATTTGTTCACTCCAAATAGTTAAAAGGTTTGGAAGATCTTAGTGGTTTATCATTATTAGGTATGTAAGAGGTGTGTAAAAGCTTGATGGTCTTCAAAAGTTTTCAAAAGTTTTTTTAGATCCTTTCTTGGTGCTAAAAAACTTTTGAAAACTTTTGAAAACTTTTGAAAACCATCAAGCTCTTAGACACCTCTTACACACTTAACAATGATAAACGACCAAGATCTTTCACACCTTCTAACTCTTTGGAGTGAACAAATAAGAGTAATAGAGCAAAATTTTGCCTTGATTCTTCAAATCCAAAGTGACTTTACGGATAACTCCGTTGAGTGTTGTGTTTTCATCCAATTTTGTTGAGTGTTATGTTTTGGGTTTGTTTTATTTTTTTTAACTTTTTGTTGACTTTATTTTTGTTGATTTCGACAAAATACTTAATAAATTTATTTATTTATTTGGCATTTTTTTGGGGAATTATTTATTGTCGATCCTACCTTTCACGTACAATAGCGAGCTTCTATCCCAACAATTAGCCCAATAAAATGCATGTGCATAATTTAAAAAAATCAAGACGAGAAGTTGCCTCCAATTAAAATTAAAAGTCATTGGCAGTGTTTTATTTATAATAAAAAAATCTTAAAATTTTATTAAAATGCCCAAAAAGTTGGGTGGTTTGGCCTATGGTACATGTATTAAAAAAACTCATATAATTAGGTTTTTAATGCTATTATATGCTTCAAGGAGTATTCATTTTTTAGATATAATTACATTTTTGGATTCCTTGTTAGAAGGGCTACAAGAATTTCTCGTATTAAAACAAATTATATCACTTGAGATTGGACTAAAATGCATTATAAGTGATTATAATCAAGTCCATATAATACGAGAGTTGCGTACCCGGGGTTGGGTTTCATCAAACATTTTATAGCGCATCTTTGAAAATAGTGTTGAATTGGGACGTTAAAGGGTTAATTTTGAGAGTGGAGATTTGGAATTGCATTGACAAATGTGAATTGACTTATTAGAGATTGCCATTATTACTTGCCAATTTTTGTAAGAGCATCCCCACTCCTACACGCTAGAGGTGACTCTCTCAAATTATTCATTTACATTTGAAGAGCCCTTGCACTTACACTCCCCACCCTTGGAGGCCCCTCACACATCAAAAGTGCAAATAAAATAGTCAATGTACCAATCACAAGTAGAATGTGCGAATTTAGTCAACTAAATAGTGATTTGAAGGGCCATTTCTTGACACGCTAGGATCCAGAGTCAAGAGCCATTTTGGAAGGGCCGTTGGCACTTTTCGTTTACTTCTAGAGTGCAAGGGGCTTTGGGAGGGCTCCGATGGAGCTGCTCTAAGATTTTGACAAAACAAATCAAAGCAAGACTTACGTTCAAATTTGGTAATTACGTAAGGTAGAAATTCATTGTCTTGACTTTGAGCTGTTTGTAAATTTAGAATTATTATAATCATTTTTATGGATCCTCCCTCATATTTCAAGAAAATTTTAAAGTACAAAAATTATATTTAATTTAAATATTGCATGGAATAAATTATGAATTTTTTGATAGTAGAGTAAATAAAATTGTGAGTAGGCTTTTCAATTTGTTAAACATTATCATAATCAATAAATGTTGTATGTGTGCTCGTAAGTTACGTTTACATTTCTTATATGTTTTTTTAGTCTATTCATGTTTTAGAACAATTTTACTTATTAGCTTATAATATTATAAAAACCACTTTTGTGAATACCAAAACCATTATAGATTTAGATGACCTAGTCTTTTTTAATCACCTTATTAGCAACAACAAATCATCTATTTATAAAGTAACTCCTATAAAAAGGATTAGAAAGAGCCACTACGCTTGAAGTACACATTTCAAAATTTCAAATTATCTATATGACTCTCTAAACAAGCGTGTGAAAAGGAATAACCTTATATTTTCATTTTATCTACTCCAAAGTATCAACTCTCTCAACATCTTGTAAATAAATTCCAGTGATTTTATAAAAAAATGCCAACCAAACATAGAAAACAAAGATCATAATTATAGTATACAATCATATCGATCTTTCTCTTGTGTAATATACGATGTCATCCTTTTTAGAACCATAATTGAGCATAATTTATCAACATTCAACCATTAAGGTTACATCCGGTACATGGCATGAAAGTAGAAGTCAACCATATTATAGAAAAATCAATTAAAAATGATTTTTAAATGATTTAAATATGTTCAAAGATTTATTTGAATATTTTCTAATATTTAAAATTTAAAAACTTTAATATTTAAATATCCATTTTCACATGTCAAACTAATGCTACATCATATTTCATATTTAAAAAAAATTAATATTTTTTAAATTCAAAAGTTAAAATAAAAATAAAAACTCGAGGCCTCTATAAGGGCTCAAATTTCTTGTAATATCAACCCATTTATTTCTAAGTTGGATGGGTTTTGAGTGATAAATTCATGTGACATGGCAAATTTAAAACTTCAAATTTCTTATTTGATTGTATCTTAATATATACATGTTATTGGATTTCTAAAATTGGCCTCTTTTTATTGAATGTAAAAAAACTCACTTTTACCGCATACACTTTTTTTACTATGATATTGTAATTGATCGTAAATCTTCAAAAATGAACTTGATTTGAAATTTTGTTTTCAAAAAATGTCTTAGCACAATATTTGGATGAACAAATTACATTTCATCCATGTTTAACATATTTCATCCACTTTGTGGATGTAAGGAGCTTCATCATTCAGTCACTAAGAAATGTGGAATTTTAGAGACAAAAAAAGGAAACAAGAAGGAATAAAGAAGGTAACAACAAGATATTTGAAGTAGAAGATGATTGGATTACAAAGAAAAAGGTTTAAAATTCATTGTTTATCTCCTTGCTTGTCTCCAATGTAAAGATTTCTTCCACATTTCTCCCTAATATAATTAACATTTGAAGTAAAATTGACTAAAGTGAGATAAAATTTTAGAATCAAGTTGCACAAAACGGTAACTTTATGCCACACCAAAGTAATTTTCTAGAAGGATGGGATTTGGAGGGTCAAAAATGTTATTGTTTCTTTTAACTAATGCAATTCCACAGACCAACATCGATATTCAACTTTTATCTTACTTGCGGAACAGGTCCAACGTGAACCGACCGAGTCATCCAGTTCTGTACAATTTGAGAAGCTGCTTAGAGACCCGGATCCAACCATCGTCACTGAGTTGTGTAGGGACTTTGAAGAGCCTCTTTTTTAATCACCTTATTAGCAACAACAAATCATCTATTTATATAGTAAATTCAATAAGAGGGATCAGAAAGAACCATTAATTGATCATAATTGAGCATGATTTAACAACATTCAAACATTAAGGTTACATTCGGTACATGGCATCAAAGTAGAAGTCAACCATATTATAGAAATATCAATTAAAAATTATTTTTAAATGATTTACATATGTACAAAGATTTATTTGAACATTTCTTAATATTAAAAAATATATTTAAAATATATTTAAAATTTAAAAACTTTAATATTTAAATATCCATTTTCACATGTCAAACTAAGGGGGGGCCGCACAGGAAGCCCAGTTCAGTTGAGTTGAACTTAGCCAGTTGAGATTTTCAACTATCAGTTGAAAGTTTTCAACTGAACTGTAGGCCGCATAGGCAGTTCAGTTTAGTCAATCCAGTTGAAAATTTTCAACCCAAGTTTTAATGTTTTTCAATTGTAGACCGTACATGAAATCCAGTTGAAAATAAAGCGATGGATGAGAATTCATAATTCATCAATGCACCTTTTAACCTTTCATTCATAAAGATCATTTAATTGCACTTATTAATTAGTGTATGAACCTATGCCATCTTACTTTTAAATTTGTACTTAATTGAATAAATTATTTGAAAGCCGTATTCAACTGAATAAAAATGCATTTTTATAATTTGGCATATATTCATTATTTTGGAATATAATGATATGTTTTAAAACAAATTAGATTTTTTTAAATTACAATATTTTAATACAAATTAACCTGTTTTGTTATAAATTGGATTATTTTTTAAAAATTAGATTATTATTTTCATAAATTATATTATCAAAAAATTAATTGGATTATTTTTACACAAATAGGATTGTTGAGACATAGATTATATTATTTTATATAAATTGGATAATTTTGACATATTCTATATTATTGACACAAGTTAGAATATTTTGATACAACTCAGATTATTATGACATAAATTAGAATACTTCAAGACATATTAGATTATTTCAAAACAGATTAGATTATTGAGATATAAATTGCATTATTGAGACTAGATTGAATTATGAAGACATACACTGGGTTGTTGAGACATATACTAGTACATTAGATTGGATTGGAGTATTTGGAATTAATTGAGAAAATAAAAATCATAATTCTTTATTCAAAAACAAATATGAACATAATCTTTGAAAATCGTTATCCTACTGCCTCTAGAATTTGCAATTATAATAAACTCATTGGTAATTGTTTCAATTGTTTGCATCGATAAATATGACCTTACTATTAATAAAGTTCATGAAAAATATTCTAGATATGCGTTATGTTGACCCTTTTTACACAAAATTGTAAGAATCTAAGCAATGTTCTTTTTGATAGGAACTGACTAGGTGCATACTACTCCAATTTTTGTAATTATCATTTTGCGATCTCAGTTTCAACTTGTAAGTAATTTTAAAAATATTTCTACTTATTTGTGCTCAACTAAGTAACCTCTGCAATTGCAACCACAATCATCTAGCACTTTATTGTTGCATGGTTCACTTGTTGCCAACAAAGAGAGTGTCGTTTTTCCTTGAGTAGTCCTCCCAAACCCACCATCAAAATGAAAAATCAAATTTTAAATTATTCTAGTTCAAAAATGTTGGAATGAAGTTACTCACATGGTAACTAGGGCTTCGCTACTCTTCGCACTACCAGTGACGAATGATATATTACGATACATTCAAAAGTAGAAACCATGAAATTGTTATATTAATTTATACTGATGTATAAATGAAGGCATATAATATTGGCACTAATAAGTACAAGCATAGTTTTTCTTCTTTGATATATATTAGATGCCAATTAGAATCTATTGAACATGACAACATACACCTCCTTTAAAAAATTAAACACTGGCTACTCTTTGAAGACCTTAGAGCCAAAACTTATGGCTAAATTCTCAACTAGATTGGATTCCATCTTCATGCAATTGGAAATGAAATGATGCCAATGTGCAGTTTAGTTTTCTGCACCTGTTTCTTTTTTCATTCAGATAGATTTTCACTTTTCTTAAGTACCTTTGGACTCAGAAAGCACTATTTTTCTTCAATGGTCAGCACATAAGCTCCTCCTTCCATGCAACTGTCATAGTACACAAACTCGTTCCATTCTTGTAAATCAGAAATTGAGAAAAATTATTCCATCGATTGGTACATCAATTCCCATTGCCGCCCTACCATGATCAGAAAATCAAATTCGCAAAAAAAGCTCCAATTCTTCCCCCTCCGTACTTGAACATACCTGATATTTAATTCCATTCACACTCAGACGACTTAGGAGAATTTCAAAAACGTAAGTCTAGCTTACCAGATTCCTTACACAGAAAGCACTCTGTCAATACAATGTACTCAACGATTAGACCAAGAGGTCACCTGCATACAAAGAAAAGAACATGAAGCAAACCATCAACAAACAAACTAAAATATTCTCTGAATGCAAGTTACGTCTAAATGTCCGTAACTTAAAACTAATGTGACTGCATCCATTGCATGTGGCCTGCCACCGATCGTACTAAGAAAGTCATTATCTAAACAATAGCACCAGTGATTTTTCTTGTTTCTAGTTTTAGAAAATTTGCTACATAAAATTTGGGCTGGCTAAGTGATACAAAGGATTTTTGAAAAAAAAAATTAAAAATGAATAATAGCAAGCTTTTCTACGATACCAAGGATACCAAACATTTCAATGTAAAGAATGTGCACACTCGTTATTTTCTGAATTGAACGCCTCGCCTTTGATGGAAAAACTGTTACAATAATAGTGAACAACACGGCGTCCTGGCTGCCAAAAAAATAGAACTCTGAAACCATCCCGAATCGCAGTAATGTATAATCAAACATGACTGCTCAAAGCAAAGGATGAACTTGGACAAGTATTCTTTGCTCTTTGGCAACGACCACAACATTACTCTAGATATATCTTGTTCTTGATAGCACCTCAAAAGCCAGCAACAACGCAATGCTTGAAAACCAACTCACAGAGCAAAACTGAATGTAAACAAATGTAATATTCCCTGGAAGTTCAAAGCCCTACAGCATCTTTGTTTCCGAAACGGCTAAAAAGAAACTCCATAAATTTCCGAATGAAAAATATCAATAAAATAAAAGTGCTCTCAAACCCTAGATATTTGGTTCACATTGACATCAATTTCGTACAGCACAGGTAAACATGCCATCTGCGCCTGGCGAACTACGATTTCCGTTCAAGTGGATTTTCTTTTTAGATAAACAACCAATAGTTCTAAGAAATTAGGGCTCGTCGTACAAAATTCCGGAGAAATCCAAAAAGCTCAACAAAATACTCCGAAAAAACGGTTTTAAGTCGCAAATCGAAGAAAATAACTCACTTCTGTGTAGACCGCCTACACATGATCCGTTGGAATGAGTGGACACCAACCGACATCCTTTCACAACAATGCTCTCTAAAATCATAACCATCGTCGTTAGCCCCAGACAACTACTGCAGTCTCGTCATCCTTATTCGACGAATCCTTCATCTTACTAAATCACACGATCCGCACCAAAGGACTCGTTTAACCTAATTATGCATGCAGAAGCGTGACAATCTCTCCGTCGCCAACACCGGAACAACCCCCTGGGAAAAACAAAAAAATCTTCTGAAACATCATGCCTCCGTTTCCATTAAACGACGAAATCTCATTCTCGAACCTAAGAGCGAGAAGATGAGTGCCACACGGAAGCAAAAGGGCAAGAAAAACGAGTACAGAAATGGGAAATGGCGGTCAAATTCGGAGGTGAAAAATGCTATGAGCAGGGGAGAGAGGGAGGGAGACAGTAAGTAAAAGAAGATACCGTGGTAGCCATGGTGCACGATGCGGATCATTGCGGGAGCGATGGAGCGAGCAAGATGCACGACCGTGCAAGAGCACTCACGGCAGTGGCAACAGATGTTCGCGCGTTTCCACGATCGACTGCGGGCAACCGAACAATCCTCAACTGCGACGAACGAGCCAGGGCGACTTGGAACAGTCCTCCAAGTTGTCTGGAACAGTCCTGCTGACGAAACGAAATGGAACCGTCTTGGTGATGAAACGGAATTGTCATGACGACGAACCTACCATCCAATGCAGGCTAAACCAGCTCCGACTTTCGTCGTCACTGGAATTAAATTACTTATGAGGGAATTGATAGAACAAGAGTCTGTGACTCCAAGTTAGTCAGAACACCAAAGTAATAGTTTAATTAGTCTCAACACCAAAGTAATAGTCTGAGTATGTAGACAGACGGTACTAGGACTTTAAGTGTGGCTTGATGGGTGAAGGAGATATATTGTGTATTGTACAAGATCTCACTTGTATGGTTGGGTCGCAAGTCACATAATAAACATTGTTTATTTTTTGTGCACATTATCTTTTTTTTAATTTAACAAAAACTGTCTTGCATAAATAGATATAAATAGTGTATGTCATCTTATGATTAATACATAAAAAATTAAACTTGTAAAGCTTAATATGAGCTTCCAAAATGAATCACATTAGGATACAAGCTTGATATGTGTACTTGATTTCGTGGACTCACCACACTTTAGAAAAATGTTATTCTGGAAATGGAAAAAATATTATAAAATAACGCGGTATAGTAGATGGGATTTTAGTACGCAACAATCATGTGTTGTATAGGTCAAATTTAAAAATTGAATTTTTTCCTCGTTTAACTAACTTAGCACTTGGTGACATTGTAGTAGTGAAAGAACTATTTATTTAAGTTTTTCTATTAAAAAAATAGTCATAAACTTCATTAGTATCCAAAACTCATTCCTTTACCGTCAAAATATTCATTCATGTTGACATATAATTATTCAATTTCATTCAAATACTAAGCAAATTTTTATTCAATTATGACGTTTCCATCAAAAATCTACATAAATGTGCTACTCTTGTTTGTTTAATTTGTGCCACTTGTTTAAGAGAAAACAATTTAAAAAAATTAAAATTAAAATTTCAATTACCATTAAATACACACACACACATATATATATATATATATAAATATATAAATATATATATATATATTTAAATATATATATATATATATATATTTAAATATATATATATATATACTTAAAATACTTAATAATAATATAAATACTTAAATTCTTAAATACTTGAAACACTTGAAATACTTCACAAGGCCTGTGAGGGGGCCTATGAATTGATTAAACTGAACAGTACTGCACCTTACGTGAACCTGTTTTGTGAGGGGGCCTGTGAATTGATTAAACTGAACAATACTGCACCTCACTTCAACCTGTTTTGTGAGGGGGCCTGTGAATTGATTAAACTGAACAATACCGCACCTTACGTGAACCTATTTTCAGTTTTCAGCACAACCCTCCAAACAATTATTTATAAATTGGAGCATTTTCCGTAAGCGTGGATTATTTATAAATGGAGCATTTTCCGTAAGCGTAGAGTGAAATCATCCAAAAACTTCACTCAACGGTTGGGGGGAGCACCGTTGAGTTTCGTAGAATTAATTTCAACTGTGGTGTGGGGGACCACGGTAGAGAAATCTTCTCATTTGGGGGACCACAGTTGAGAATTTTTCTCCCAGTTCAACTGAGCCTTCCTATGCGGCCTCCGGTTGAAATCAATCTCAACCGGAAAGCACCTCAATTTTCAACTGAACGGCCCTGTGTGGGCCTCCCCCTAAATATGATTTCAATATGTTCAATATTTAAATAAGTTATGCAGGGACTTTGAAGAGCCTCTTTTTTAATCACCTTATTTGCAATAACAAATCATTTATTCTTATAGTAACTTCAATAAAAGGGATCAGAAAGAGCCATTAATTGATCATAATTGAGTATGATTTAACAACATTCAACCATTAAGGTTACATTAGGTACATGGCATGAAAATAGAAGTCGGCCATATTATAGAAATATCAATTAAAAATGATTTTAAAATGATTTAAATATGTTCAAAGATTTATTTGAACATTTTTTAATATTAAAAATATATTTAAATTTTGAATATTTAACTATTTAAATATCCATTGTGTAATATACGATATCTTCCTTTTTGGATCCATAATTGAGCATGATTTAACAACATTCAACCATCAAGGTTACATCTAGTAAGTGGCATGAAAGTAGAAGTCAACCATTTTATAGAAATATTGATTAAAAATGTTTAAAAATGTTTAAAATATATTCAAAGATTTATTTGAACAATTTCTAATTTTAAAATATATTTAAAATGTATTAAAACTTTAAAAAACTTTAATATTTAATTATCCAATCTCAGATAAATAGATAGAAACTCCAGCCTTAGTTTCAAGGCGGGCGTGAATAAATTATCTAATGGTAATGTTAATGACCCAGTGCCCATCGGACAATAGATCATTGAAACAAAACTACTCTCCTCTATCAAGTCTCACATGTCAAACTAATGCCACATCAAAATTTATATTTTTAGTGTTTTTTATTTAATTATTATTATTTTTTAAAATTCAAAAAGTTAAAATAGAAATAAAAACTCGAAGCCTCTTTAAGGGTTCAAATTTCTTGTAATGTCAACCCATTTATTTCTAAGCTGGATGGGTTTTGAGTGAAAAATTCATGTGACATGGCAAATTTAAAACATGAAATATCCATATTTTAGAAATCCAACTTTAGAAATCTAGGTACTATTATTTTGGATTTCTAGAATTGGCCTCTTTTTATTGAAATGTAAAAAAAACTCACTTTTACAGCATACAATTTTTTTACTATGATATTGTAATTGATTGTAAATCTTCAGAAATGAACTTGGTTTGAAATTTTGTTTTCAAAGAACGTCTTTAGTTAGCTATATAGTAAGGTCCATAATTGAAGACTCATGTTTAATTGAAGACTTTTCAAAACTCACTTTTTTCCACATTTATGATTTGGTGTGGTCATTGAATTTCAAGGCCAAGACTATATCCTACTATGAAAACACCCTATACTTAGTACAAATGCGGAAGAAGTACCAATGAAATACCAAAATAAATTGTAAAAAATACCAAAGAAAGACCAATGTTGGTATAAGAGAATAATATGGCAACAAAAGTTTCTTATAGTTGTCTACCTCGATTTAAGAATATGGTTTCATTGAGAGTTGAAACTTTTTGCTAAAATATCACCTTCAAGCAAAGCAAATTGTGTTTGGAAAATTAGATTTTGTTTAATGCGTCAAAGTTCAATTACCAATATATATGCCATGGTAAGGATGTCTCAGTTGATTGGATGTAAATTATATTGTCAATGCTCAACAAACCATAACACTTTGTCTTGTATTGACAAGCACCGCAAAAATTCATTATGTCTTTAAACCAGAGGGCTCTACAAATCATCTTTGATAATCAACATACATGAATTCAAAACTTGCCACGTAATCAAAATCAATGTACACTAAATTAGTATACAAAATATGTTGTATATTTTAAAAAGCGACAAAGAAATAATGCCAAAATCGTTGAAATGGTGTACTATAAGAGTAACATTTGGATCAATGTACATATATTTGGATGAATAAATCACATTTCATCCATGTTTAACATATTTCATCCACTTTGTGAATGTAAGGAGCTTCATCACTTCAATAAGAAATGTGGAATTTTAGAGACAAAAAAAGGAAACAAGAAGGAATAAAGAAGGTAACAACAAGATATTTGAAGTAGAAGATGATTGGATTACGAAGAAAAAGGTTTAAAGTTCATTGTTTATCTCCTTGCTTGTCTCCAATGTAAAGATTTCTTCCACATTTCTCCCTAATACAATTAGCATTTGAAGTAAAATTGACTAAAGTGAGATCAAATTTTAGAATCAAGTTGCACAAAACGGTAACTTTATGCCACACCAAAGTAATTTTATAGAAGGATGAGATTTTGGAGGGTCGAAAATGTCATCGTTTCTTTCAAATAATGCAATTCCACAAACCGGCATCGATATTCAAATTTTATCTTACCTGCGGAACAGGGTCCAACGTGAACCGACCGAGTCGTCCAGTTCTGTACAATTTGAGAAGCTGCTTAGAGACCCGGATCCAACCATCGTCACCGAGTTGTGCAGGGACTTTGAAGAGCCTGCGAAAGATGTTCATTTGTTCATCCACCAAACTCTCCATGTCTTGTTGATTCTCCAAGTCTCCATCAAACTTGAGGCACGATTGCGTGATAACCTTCCGCACATTTTCGCCGATCTCGGACGTGTCCGACTCTGCCTGGCAAATATACATGTAGTAGTCGATCGTCAGGATTGGCAAAAAAAATAATCATGAACAGAGAAGCCCCAATCTTTAAGGAAATTGTTTTTTTCAAAAAAAATCAATTTTCTATGGTGAAGATAATAATAATCTTTGGCATTTGTGGGGCAGCAATTTTCCAAATAAATTAATTATTTGGCATGACCTGCACCCCTACGGCCAGGAACTGAATCAGATCGACCATGATTACACAATGATATGCTTGTCATAAACCTCTTCACCAAATTATTCCTGCGTCATTTGCTTCCACAGAAACTGCAATATCTATTTTAGTTTTAGTATCATTTAAAAAAAAAAATTGTCCATTGTTTTATACTTCAAACGTGAGTCCAGTCCACTTCAAACGGGCAGACAATGAGAGCAACACAAAAACTACATACTACTATTAAAGATAGACCATTTTTAGAGTGTTAAGACTGCTTTTTTTGGACAAGAGTATCAATTAGCTAATCGGTTGGTGCTACTTGTACAGTCGGGTACAAGATGGTTACGAATTTTGGATCCAGTTGAGATTTGTGGGAACTTTGGAAGGCCTATGTATGCTCAAAAATGAACGAAATTTCAAATTGTAATTTGCATTGGAATCACACTAAATTCTACTTTATCATCATTACAAACACATGTAATTGAAAATCATACAAAAAATCTGATGTTTTCTATACACTATCAAATATTTTCTCAACCATTTAGTGCTGCCACCATTTGTGAAAATTACAACTTGTATATAATGGTACATATTAAAAATGAACCTTCACAATTGCTTTAGAGATACTTGATCCCACACCACTTGAACTACTTGTATGATTTCTTACTAGTTCTTTACCTTAATGCAAAAAATCTTTGACTATCTTCCACAGGTTCACTATGAAATGATAGATAGTGTATAAAAGAAATCCAAATTGTTGTCTTATTTTAAATAATTAGTTTTTCACTTATTATGAAGTTGAAGCATACTTCATTGCAATTCCAATGCAATTTGTGGTTTCAAAATCCGTTCATTTTTGAGCATGCTAGAGCTTCCTAAAAATTGTTGAACTTTCTAATGAAAACTGATTGAGAAATTTGTAAGCATGTGAGGTAAATTTCAAACTGTGATTAGAATGCACAAGTCAACTACACTAAATAGGTAAATTAGTGTTAGATAATTATATGGTTTGAAAATATTATAGATTTTTATTCTCGACAAAAAAATTACTAAAGACATTGATTCCAATACTATTGAAAGATCCCCATCTTGACCAATATAGAGGGTAAAAAAACTGGTCAACAGTAAAAGCTTACAACATGTTTATGTAAATTAGTGTATCTAACACTAATCTACCTATTTAGTGTACCTGAGCCAATTCAGGTGTCCATCGTAAGTGAGCAGAGCGCGCATTTAAGACAGACAGAAGATATCGTGCCACCCGATCCTCGCCCACTACGGAATCCTTCACCGCTCCTGACATAAGACCAGGATTGTAAGCAACGTAACCAGAAGTATATTACCATTAAGCTAAACCTTAACCCCCCTAATGTGACCGCTTCCATATTTTACAAGTTGAAAGAAAATAAGCTGCAAGGAAGGATAAAAAAATGTACCCCAATAGAAAGAAGAAATCATACCCTACAGTTTTAAACGATAGAAATATGTTTTGAAAATTAATACTCCCTCCGTCCCAAAGATATTGTCCTAGTTTTTGGCAATTTTTTTTTTCAATATTTGTCCTATGTTTTATACTTCAAACGTGAGTTTTGTCCACTTCAAACAGGGTGGACAACAAGAGTGACACAAAAACTACATACTACTATTGAAGATAGACCATTTTTCGAGTACTGAGACGGCTTTTTTGGCAAAAAAATGTGTTAAATTAAAACACGCCAAAAACTAGGACAATATCTTTGGAACGGAGGGAGTACAATCATCTTAGCTTCCAAAGTGGACTTTCTATTTTTAGAAAGAAGTGGCTCAGGAATAATGGTAGCTGCAAGAAGTTGAATCCACGTTTCACAAAAACGTCAAAAGAAAAGGGCTCATACCTGTTAGAGCGAGTTTTAATCCAGTATCGATGTTATCGATGTTTGGAACAAGCACACCAGGAGTATCCAAAACATAGACACTTGGCTTTTCTCCAATCTGTCATAAAATCCTGGTCAGAATGAGGTTGCTCTAAGCCCTTCAAGAACCAAGGTTTCATGGATTTAAAATGACAAATTCAATCAATCATATTGTGAAAAATGTACATCACATGAGACCAAATTTTATATCACCAGAATCAGTGAAGAAAATTGCATGTGTTGGTCAAAAAACAAATAAACTTGAAAAAAAGAAGTCATCATAGAACCTACTCAAAGCTGCTAAAAAAAAACATGAGGACCCGATTTGGGCTTCTTGGTCCTTTAGGGGTTAACCTATATAGACACTGACAACGTAAGAGCATGGCCACCATGCCCTCAGAGAGTCTCTGACCTCAAGAAGTAGATGAAAAGTTTCAAGGGCCCTTTCAAAATAGCTCTTGACTCTAGATTCTTGCATGTTAGAAATTGGGCCTTCAAAACACTATTGAGTTGACTATTTGATGATTATTCCTACCATTCTACTTGTGATTGGTCCATTGACTATTTGATGCGCACTTTTGATACGTGAAGGGCGTGCAAGGGTGGGGGAGTGTGAGTGCAAGGGCGCTTCAAATATAGATGAATAATTTGAGAGGGTTCGTCCTAGCGTGCATGGGTGGGAATGCTCTAATACCTTAAAGCCCGAAATATGCTGAGTAACACCTGGTAGCGGCCCAACTTTGGCTTTCTTCAAAGGCTCCTGCTCTAATTCAAAACAAGAATTAGTAGCAAGCCATAAATCAGATGAATGACAATGTGCACCCGTTATACAAGATGATTAACGATCCCATTTACACAGGTAAAAATCCAACCATCCTTTTTTTTCAGGAATATGTTTGAGGTGGCACCTGCTTTTGTCAAAGCATGCGCGTGCCGAAACAGGGTGTTGATGAGAGCGGACTTGCCCACATTCGGGATACCCACAATCATCAACAACAGAGTTGGCTCCTTTGCTAACTTCTCCCTCAGGAAGTCCCATGCCACGTCCAGCATCTGTTTAGACACCACAATAAGAACAATTTGCTAGAAATTTAACCCCAACCTTTCGATAATTTATTTCAGTACCAATAAAAGTGTAGCTCAACAAATTGTAGATTCATTGAAAATCCAATAAGGTTGATGCATCCGAGACCAAGTTTACTTAAGTCACAAAACTCAAATTTAGTGCCATGTAATAACAATATCAGTCGATCCATAGACCTGGGATCCGTATCAAAATTTTGTTTCCCAATCACAAAAAATGAATAAAATTAAGTGAGATATGAGCATTTGAGAAATGCAACTTCCAAAAAGTCAACAAATTTTGTCTCTATGAATCCATGAGGTTTTTTCCAATTACCATGAGTTTTCATTCTAGGTGTATGTTATTCAACAATTCTATCTGAGGTTCGTCGTGTCATTCAATATCAAGAATAACCAAAAACAACTTTGAACTTTAAAGTTCTTTTGTCAATTGACTCCGAAATAGGACATCCACATTTTGAAATTTTGACTTCATTTTGGTGCAATCTATTCATTCCAAAAGGAGATTTTGTAAAAATATGACTATCAAAAATGACGCTAAAAAATGAAAACGTTTAAGCAAAGGAAGCCTTTCTGTACCTTCCTGACCGATCTAGGCTGGTGAGCGTTTACAAACACATGGCGCTGGTTATGTTCTTGAAAGTGTGATTCCCATTTCTGCACTCCAGTTCATTTTTTAGGGTACTTGATAACATCACCAACAATGGAGAAAATCAGAAGATGTCAATGGCGTGCAATTTGTGGGATAATTACATCCCTTTTATTGATAAACAGGAAGATGTTGATACGGATACTTACGAGAATCATATTTGGATTTGCAAGATCCATTTTGTTAAAAACTATCAGACGCTTCTTGCGCTCCAAAAGGTCTTGGAGCTCTGAATTAGCCGACGACAGCGGTATCTAAATATCCACAACAGCAATATATACTCACACCAGTTATGCAAATGAATTTTCACAGCAGTAAATTAGCATGAGATTAGCCAAATTTCCCATTACGGAGTGTGTTTCACATAAAACAGTGCATACCCTAAAAACTTTAAAACGCATATTCGATTGTTAAACATCAAGGTGGCTTGAAAATTCACAAAGAAAAATCATTCGGCATAATGTATACTCACACAAAGTATGCAAATGAATTTGCACAGCAGAAATCTTAGAACCTACTCAATTGGCTTCAGACTTAAAATCACGTCATGGTGGAAAATTTTCCAATTACAGAGCGTGTTACAGATAGTGCAAACCCTAAAAACTTTATAACAGGTTGTTAGCCCCTAAAGGACCAAGGATTCATAGTTTTTAAATGATAAGTTTAAACAATTATATTGTGGAAATTATAATTTGAATGGGACCAAATTTTATATCACTATAATTAGTGAAGAATATTACATATATTGCATTAAAAATAAAAAATAAAATAACAAAAAAGAATCTTCATAAAACCTACTCAAAATCCCTGAAAAAAACAGGAGCCACCTGGTGGCCTTATGGTCCTTTAGGGGTTAAACATCGTTCGCTTTGAAAGTGGCTTGAAAATACGCAAAGACGAATTCTTAATCAAACATTGAGGCAAAAAATAATAATCACACCAACTTTGCGTATGAAATTGAACCCTAAACCCTAAATACTGACCCGGGCATCGCGAACCTCGACCACGAGGTCCACGACTTTGATCCGCTCCCGAATGGCCTTGGTGGCCGAGGCCATGTGGCCGGGGTACCAATTGATGGCCGCCACTTCCCCGGCGGCCTTGCTCGCCAATCCATACAATCCTTTGCGCGACATCCTGGCTCTGCAAATTCTTCTTCTTCTTCTTCTTCACAACGTTTCCATTAACACTAACACTCCATGAATGTCACAATGGACAAATGTAAAGTGCTGTTGCGACAATCACACGCCGAAATCTGCTGCACAAAAGCGCCTCAGTATCTGCAAACCTTGATCGATCGGACGCAGTCACCGGCACGGAATTGAATGGCGATGCAGGACATTTCCTTAAACCCTGAGCCTTAAACCCTAAAAACAGAGTGTCTGAAGCTGGAGAATTGTTGTCTACGGACCAGCCAATTTTTTTTTGTTTCTCCGTTCATAGAGCCAGTACATGATGCACGGCAGCCTGGAATCATCCATATATGTGTTCATCCATAAATTTATTTATTACTCCCTCCGTCCCAAAGTTATTGTCATGTTTGAAAATCATGTTGGAAAGTGCTTTTTTAAGTAGGTCAAAAAAAAAATTCCTATTGGCTAATTTTATTTATGTTGCAATGAACACATGCAATGTTCTTCAATCATTCTAGTGACATAATTTGGAACCTTTTTTAATCATGTTCCTTACAATATGATCAATGAAATTGGCTCAAAGAAATACCAAGCAAACAACTGTGGGACGGAGGAAGTATAAGGCACTTTTGTTCAAATATTAGAGATTGTAGTATTTTTTGAAAGAATTTTGGCAATGTCATCCACTTCTTTTTGCTCATTTTTTTTAACGTAGAGGTAATTACTCCCAAAATCAAGTAAGATTGTAGCAAAAATTCCCTAGAAGAAATTCAGCTGCTACTAACCACTTTATATTAGAGCTTGGGCTCAATTTGGGGTTGGCCCAATTCAAAATTCATTCTATCATCAACTTGGTCAAAGTAGGGAGATTGAGTTTAGAATTAGATACTTTAATGTAAATTTTTGGGCCCAATTAATATTCCCCCATACCCTATAATGAAATGTGAAAATTAATGTGAAAATTCCCTGTAGTGAAATGGTTTTTTTTATTTCAAAAAATAAATTTAAAAGAAGCTTGAAACATTAGTTTATAGATGTATAGTGCCCTATAGAAAGTAAGGTAACGCCCATTTCAACTTGTAAGAATTTTTCTCAAAATTTGACCTTTGTAGACCCATTTTTCAAAACTAACCTATTAAAATGATAGTTTTATGCAATATTGATCAACACATCAAATTTCGATTTCAAAAGATAAAAAATTTATTTTTGATAAATTATTTTGTGTATTTTTCATTGTGGTACATAATAGTTGACTAACAAATATTGGTGATGATTTAAATAGATATTATTAAATTGGAATTATATTTTTCTAATTGACCCTTATAATATGACTACTTTTATACCTTTGAGTACTATGGTGCAATTGGTTTGCGAAAACCTAAATAGATTTAGACAAATTTGTTGTACAAATTCTTGATTAGTGATCCCCTAATATTCAATTCTTTGCAGTTTAAATTTTTTTCTTCGGTAATGCAATTTTTTCTTAAAAGTAAGATGTGCACATCAATGTTTCCTAAATATTTGTATAATAAAAATTTTAAAAATTGCCTCCAATATTTTTCAATGAATCATTATGTACTACAATGAATGATACACAAAATAACTTATCGAAAACAAAATTTACTTTTTTTTAAATTGAAATTTGGTGTGTTCATTGAAGTTGCATAAAACTATTGTTTTAATGGGTTAGTATGAAAAATAGATCTAAAAAGGTCAAATTTTGAAAGAGTTTATGATAAGTCAAAATTGGGGTTACCTTACTTTCTATAGGGCACTGTACAATATGAATAACATTGCTGATATATTTCATTTTACCTCGAATGATCAAATTGTAATATAAAAAAAATCAAATTTCTCATTGAAACCTAAAAGTATTCAACTTTTAACATTCTTTATTATATTTTCAAAATGATATTATTGTACATAAATTTATATGTGATTATGTATTTTATTTTTATAACAATAACAATGCATCATTTCTAATATTTTACATTTGAAACTACCAATGTCAATATACAACATAATACTTGGAATGAGAGTATGAACTTGCACAAATTCCTCTCAGACCATGGGCCATGCCATCGTAGTACTAGATTTACAAGGTTCATGTCATTGCTACCAATTAATAATCCTGATTTCTTATTAAATTGCGGTAGTCTGTGTCTTGGGCATGGTACAATCTTGAAAATTTGAGGAAGAGAATACACAAAGTTCAAAATTTGGGGAATGAAGAAAAAGAACATGGTTTTTGATAAGTGGCCATGAATGCCCGCCACCGCCAAAGTTGTTCCTGCAAAATATGTATATGTGTCGCCGACAAATATGGAAGCAGGATGCCAATTGAAGATCAACAATCCAAGTGATGTAGCCAAAAATGGTTGCATCATGCACAATGAAAACATGTGTGCATGTGGTGCAATGCCATTTGTGATTTGGATAAGATTATGTGTCATGATCGCCAATGTAATAATTATTGATTGACCAACTTCCAAACCATTGATTCCAGCCAAAATGTTGATGGAATTGAAACAAAATATTGTAACTAGGAATATAAATACTTTGTACATCCATCCCAAATTAATCAAGGGATTGATATTAAAAGTTGATTGTAGAATTTTTGGAATGATAATTGTTGTACCTCCTGTATATGTCATGAGTAAAATTAAGCCGGGAAGAGTTGGTAAGAGTATCTTCAATCTCCATGACAAGTTCTTAATATCATCAATATAACCCAAAACCAATGCAAATCCAATGGCAAAAGATGATGAGAAAAAATGAACTTTGTTGACTTCATTGCTTGAATCTTGTAGATATAAATATCTTCCAAAAATAGAAAATATTGCTAAGAATACTCCTCCAGCAACTAAACCCATAGCTTCAGGTATTTTAACATCTCCTTGATGTAAACCCTTCTTGTTGATATCATACCCAAATATATTCATCTTAAGGTGTAGTCTTGCAACTATTGGTACAAATTTGATTGTAATTCCGAATCCAATTAAACATACTATGAAGTTTTCAATAATAAATTTTAATTGCATTGGTTTAGAATGAAGAAACATATATACTATTGTACTATACAAAATGATGCACATAACAATTGATACAAATATATTGCGAATTTGATTTTGGGTGCATGTTATGAATACATCCATTGCAATAAGACGATTGTATGGACACATCTATTTAATAAGTGATAAAACATTAATATGAAACTATATATATATATATATATATATATATATATATATATATATATATATATATATATATATATATATATATATATATATATATATATATATATATAATATATTGAAGTAAAAGTAAAAACAATTAACTTTTAATTTGTTCTTGCAAATATTAAAGTAAAAGTAACATGAATATTAATTTCAGTGTTATTTTTAATTCCCAATCAACTTTTATTTTGATTTAAATTAAACTTCAATTCAATATTAATTAGAATCTAGCTTCAATTTTAATTTTGCCTTTTTTTCAATTTTCATTTAATTTTCCTATATAAAATGAAATTATATATATATATAATATATATGTACTTATACTTACTAAAACTTTTAATTTTTTCTTAAAAATATTAAAGTAAAAGTAATATGAATTTTAATTTAAGGGTTATTTTTAATTCTTGATAAAAATTTATTTTAATTTTAATTAAATTTCAATTCAATATTGATTGGAATTTAGCTTCAATTTTAAATTTTACCTTGTTTTTAATTTTCTTTTAATTTTGACTTTAGATTTGAATGATTTAAAAGAAATCCATATTTTTAATTTAAAATTTATATTTGAATGATTTTAATAGTTTTTCGATTTTGATTTTGGCTTTGATATTGATTTAGATAACAAGTAGAACTCATGCCTTAGAAAAAATTGGCACAAACAAAAGCCAATGTAAACTTACCTACAACAATTCAAAATCTAATTGTTTTGAGCATATCAAAGATTGGACAAACCGAATATACAACTTGAATACTTGAGGGTGCTCAACAAGAGACTTACCGATAGTTGCAAAATTTTATTCCTTTTCTTTTTTCTTCCATTGAAGCCCTCGTTAAAATTATGATTTAGAAATATTGGATCCTTATTAAGAGCTCTAAACTTTTCAGCAACGACCCTATAAAATTGAACAAGACATCCAAATCTAGTTATTATTCTAGTCATTGAACCAGCTAAATAAAAACGCTAGGAATATGTTTCCATGAACTAAACACGCGTTTTTGCAATCAACGAGTTTTAAGGTAGAGAGGATACTAAAATTGTTAGAGACATGATTCTACTCTAGTTTCCAACAACTCATTTGTTAACCTTTAATGCATGCAACAACCTCAATGTGCTCTACCGTTTCTCTCTACCACATTTGTACAAGAAATTCTTTCACCATCTTATGCACAAGAAAAAACATTGAAAATTCCACAACATATCTTGCAGTTTTTATAAGGCTGATAAAAAAATTGACCCCATTGGACACGTTGTGCTACGGCAAAAGCCACATATATGCAAATGTTCTTCCATGTACGCACACTGTATGAACAGGGGCAACCTCCTTTAGGGGTTAAAACACTTGGTCGGCCTTCAATTAACAAGTTGGGAGTAAGTACGACTTGGATAAATGTTTGTGGCAACTAATCTTTAACCCCTAAAGGTCCTCACCTCTTTTGCAAAAGTCAAAGCACTATAATTTGCATACTTTAAATATCACATTGAACGATTTATAATTTTTCATAGATAATCATCGACATTATGAAGGTATGACAAAATTTTCAACATGATTGGAAGATATTTTGAATATTTACAAATTTTATGATGTAAACAAGGTAAAAATTCAAAATAAATATGTTTTTGTCAAATTTAATATTAAAAATTATATTTAAGGTAGATAAAAGTTATATTTACATGGAGTAAAAAATTGAAAGTGAAGAAATTAAAAGAGGCTTATGATTGAAGCATCTTTAGAAAGCCCTTTGTATTTTGGACACTCAAAATTCAAAGTTCTCAACGGTGGAAAAGCTTCAAATGAAGTTTATTCTCCAATCCCAACGGTCAAAAGATGTATCATAACTTAACTTAAACATCTAATGAAAACACCAACTACAATAAAGCTAAGACACTTGATTTTTGGGGCCTTTGACCAAAAATCAAGCATAATTGGGTTGATTGGTCCTTTAGGGGTTAACCTCAAAAGCACCAAGAAGTTTGAATTGGGCCTTATGTTTTTATTTTTTTGTAATTTTGGGTAAGCTCTATGTGGAGCACCTTTAATTCAAAATTATTTATTTTTTGGCCAACACATCCAACTGGGCAGTGTTTAAAGTTGTAAATGTCAACATTTGTGAAGATCACATTTGTACGGTTGGATTAATCATATATATCTTTTATATTTTTAATTAATTTGTAAGGTTTTCACTTGAAAATCAATTAAAAATCATGAATTAACGGAATTTAAAATTTAAAATTGTAATGAAATTGAAATAACATGCACTATGAGATGGTATCGTTTTCATTATTTGATTCTACTTATTTTGGAAAATCATCTTTAAGGCCTCACTTTTTGAACTAAGAATGAAACTTGACATAAACCACTTGTGTTGTTTTTCCAAAAATCATAATAAACTATTTTGAAGATCCGAACCGTACAAAAGATGGTTAACTTGCACAATATCCATGAGAAATTTTGGTGGATGAAAACTGTCCAATTTGAATGGAATTCAAACAATTTGAGTCTGTTGAATGTTCACGTAGTGAACGTTTGCGCATCAAAGGGTTAAACGTGGTTATTCTTTGAATTTTTTGTGTTTCTTAAATCTATGATCTCATTTTTGCAAGGCCACTTTTGAACTATAGTCAATGCAATATTGGCTTGGTCAACGATTTGACATACTCCTACATTTGTAATTTTAGAAAATACGTAATCAAGTATGACTAAATCCATATGTTAGGTAGGACAACAACTTGGTGAAGAATCTCCCAAAAGTTGAATGACTTTCATCCAAATATTAATGAGAACATGAGAAGGGTTTGAATTTGTTAGTCGTACTAAAACTGAACGCTGTGACATTGAAGGTGGGCGTCCCTTAAACCACCACGACACCTAAAACCACCAACTTCTACACCCCTTTTTCATTTCAGGAAGCAAATGTAGGCTCTCATTTCATGACTTATGCATCAATTGTTCAAAAGTTAAGTCATGTACTGACGACTTACATTTCCTCTCTAAAATGAAGAAAGGATGTAGAAGTTGGTGGTTTTAGGTGTTGTGATGGTTTAACCCTTGAACGCGCCAGTGTTCATATTCTGGACGTTGGATGATTTCTAACGCCCCCCTCAACCACACACAATGATGTTTTTCATCCATCCAAAAATCTCTTGATTCTTGTGCTAGTTGACTAACATTTGTACACTCTAGATTTTCAAAATATGATAATGTGAATTTTTGAAAAATAACAAAAGTGGTTTATGTCAAGTTTCTTTCTTAGTTCAAAAAGTGAGACCTTAAACATGATTTTCTATAATAAGTAGAATCAAATAATGGAAACCATACCATCTTGTAGTGCGTGTTATTCCAATTTCATTAAAAAAAATTTGAGTTTTCTGTGTTAATTTTGGATTTTAACCCTTTAACGTCCCGATTCAACACTGTTTTCAAAGATTTGTTATAAAATGGTTGATGAAAAACAAAAATGGAGTTGATGTACAAAACAAAGTTGTAAATGTTAATGTGTAGATAACATCTGTACGGTTGGATTCATCATATTTATTATTAATATTTTAAAAGTAATTTTGCAAGGTTTTCTCTTGAAATCCAAAATTAACACAAAAAAATTTAAAAATATTGTAATGAAATTAGAATGACTTGCACTACAAGATGGTATGGTTTCCATTATTTGATTCTACTTACTATGGAAAATCATATTTAAGGTCTTTCTTTTTGAACTAAGATTGAAACTTGACATTAATCACTTTTGTAATTTTTCAAAAATTCACATTATCTTATTTGGAAGATCCATACCGTACAAATGGTATTCAACTAGCACAAGAATGAAAAATAAATAAAATGGATGAAAAACATCTGGTACCTACAGAAATCGAGTTGCTGAAATTCATCCGGCGTCCAGATTCTGGACGCCAGCGCGCTAAAGGGTTAAATTAAATTTCAAGAGAAAACCTTGCAAAATTAATTAAAATTAATTAATATTAAATATGATGAATCCAACCGTATAGATGTGATCTTCACATTGACATTTACACCTTTTCTTTGTACAGTGGGGTGACACCGAAATTGTCCCCTTGTGCAATTCCAGGGAAAGTGCTCACACTGCTACCAACTTTGACACCCTCCCAAGGATTGAAGAATTTTTTTTTTCGCATGGGAATTTAGGAGTTGGAAAATCTTTATGTTGTTTACACATGTGAAAGAATTCAAGTCCAAAAGACCCACAAAAAAAATGATATTCCAAATCTACCAACATGTGTAGTTGTGAGAAACAAAGTTGCTTCACAACTACGTTGGTAGATATAGAATAACTATTTTTGTGTTTATTTTTTGGCCTTCAAAATTTTCATACATGTGATCAACATCATAAAGATCATGTGAAAAAAATTTCATATTGAAATAACAAATTCTCAGCCCTAGGGAGGCTGTCAAAGTTGGAAGTTGTGAAGCAACTTTGTTTCTCACAACTACACCTATTGGTAGATTTGGAATATCATATTTTTCGTGGGTTTTTTGGACTTGAATTTTTTCACATGTGTAAACAACATAAAGATGTTCCTACTCCCAAATTCCCATGCGAAAAAAAAATTTCTTCAATCCTTGGGAGGGTTTCAAAGTTGGCAGCTGTGAAACATTTCTTATAGCTACCCCTTGTTAGTAAATCTTGAATATCTTTTTTTGTATCAATCTTCTAGCTATGAAATTTGGTACACATTTTTTCAACATAACAATAATTTTGTGTCTAAAATTTCATGTATAAATAACAATTTTCGAGCGCTCGGGAGGGTATCAAAGTTGGCAGCAGTGTGGGCACTTTCCTTGGAATTGCACAAGGGGACAATTTCGGTGTCACCCCACTGTACATCAACTCCGTTTTATTATTTCATCAAACATTTTATAACGAATCTTTGAAAACAATGTTGAATTGGGACGTTAAAGGGTTAAAGTATGTCTACTTTAGGGGTTAAATTGTGGGACTTGAGTAAACAAATGTTCCACATTTTAAGGCACCACGGGCCTTGGCTTGGTGGTTGGGGCTCATGGCCCCCAATGAGGAGGTTGTGGGTTCTGTTCTCCATGCCGGCGTGGTGATCACTACCATAGTCCACCCAACTATGGTGGGAAGTCCTTGGACCTTGTTGTATGGGTACCTCAAAGTCCTTTGGGGGATACCATGTCCGATATCTTCAAGGCACTAGTGGCTAGCTAGGTAGTAGCACTATAGTATCCATCCTCGAAAGGGGAGAGTAGTATTGTCTTTCTTGACGGCTAAATTAGTTTTCCATGAGTTTGAAAACCACCAAGCTCTTACACACCTAATAATGATAGACCACCAAGCTTTTCCCTACCTTTTAACTATTTGGGGTGCACAAATAACAATACATTGTAGCAAAATTCACGGCATCTTATTCAAACACACGGTGACTTTAAGGATAACTCTAATGTAACGTTGCAGAAGGCCGAAGTTAATAAACGTTTGTGAGATACCTATTGTCGAGGTGTTTTTTTGTAGGATGCCGGTATGCGGCTTTTGGATCAGAGTCAACGTCTTGTGGCCTTCTATATTTTGATCGAGTTGTATCGTGGCGAGCAGCCAAGCACCAACCCTTTCATGTCATTCCTTATTGATGTAAGCACTCAGCATGTCTTGGATCCTGGTGTTTTAATCTTTAGTGGTGCCCGTGGACTTTGCGGTTGATTAAATTGTTTTCACGACTGTTATACACCCATGATGCAGGCAGCTTCCAATGAAAAAGCAGATAAGGTGGAACGGGCATTCTTACAAATTCTTTTGCAGTCTCTCAACAACAACAGAAGTGAGTGTCCAGTATATTTCTTCTATTATCAAACTTTCTTACAACTCTGGGATTGTATTGGAAAGCAGAATAGGAGTGTTCTAGGACTGGTTTAGCTTCTAGTTTGAAGGTGATTTGTCCTTGCTGTCTTCTTTCCCTCCTCTCCAAGTTGTTCTGTGCGAGGTAGTTTCTTGAGGTCGTGAGTCTACACCACAACATGAAGCATCTAGTCTTGTTTTGTTTTGAAAATGTGTCAAATTCTCATACCCGTATAGCTTAGGGTGGATATAGAGTCTGTTGCTGATAGTCTTTACGGACTATCATGAACTACCTTCATTTGTTCATTCAATTTTGGATGATTGTCTTATTAATTTGAAATGAGTAGTTAGCAGGTGCAACACCTTTTGAGGCTTACCAAGTGAAGCGTTATGAAGGTCCGTTCATGATTAAACATTATGAGTCTAATTACAGTTCTCTTGCAGCTTTCAACGAAATCAGCCAGTGAGTTTATCTCAATGTTTGACCCTGCAGCTCATGTACGACCCTCATTCTCACAGTCTCATCTAATAGTTCTTTTATTTTCTCTTACGTGTATCTTTTGTTTTGAGTTTGGATGAAATGAAATTGGAAGCACTCGAGGTCGTGGTCTATAGGAGCCTTATTTCTATGGTTCTGCCTGTTCTTGACTTTTCCTTTTGATCATCGTTATTGATTCGTTGATAACAGTACATAGTTGTGTCCTGGGTTTTCAACAGGAACTTTTAGGTGTTGAGGCATTGAAATCAAGATATGCCGACAAGCTTCCGCCTGAGCCCCGCATGAGCAGTTTCAAGAAGGCATCCACCAGCAATGTAATTCAAGATCCAGATGTACCACCGGGCTATGATTTTGATTCTCCAGAGTATGTGTTTCTTGAGCCACTATTTCCCTATTTGAAATGTGTTGAAGGATTGATTGACGTGATATTCATTGATTAGCTTTTGGGACTTACTAATTTTAGGTTTCATATATTTTACACAAAACGTTGACCTTACATGCTTAGGCAACCAGCATACATATGATGTTGCAAGCTTGAAGTGCTGCTTCCTTTTTACGTGTTACAGAAAATCCGTTTCCTCATGAACATCTACTTTATGGTATACATGATTTGACTTGCACACGTGTGCTTCTGATTACAGACATGCTATTGTAGCACTGCTTGAGTCTGGGAACAGAGAAGCTGCGGCTGCTGCGCTGATACAGAATTCTTCATTGGATGGATTAGAGCCTCCGTGGGTGCGCCCTACCCCACCAAGGCTTCCTTCTCAGGAAGGAGAGGTATGCACTTGATTTTCTTTCCATTACATAGCAAAATCTGTCTTGTGCCTGCAGATTTTTCGAGTGGATCCTGTTGAGGAGGAGAATCTCATATAAAAGAACTCGTTTTTTGAAAAGTGTCAAGTTAAGACACATTGGAAATCCTCTTGATTGAAGAGATTCACCAGAGCATCTCTTACTGCATTTTGTTGGCATGATTTAGATTACACCACCTTGAGCACAGTGTAATGCTTGCAGTCTTGTGTGTTTTTGTGGTGGTTTCTTGCAGATGAATTGGCTAATTCCGGACACCCAACATGAGATTTTGTGGGATCATGGGATGTGTGCTGGTTCCAGTCGTGGTTCTGCTATTCGAGAGCCTAGTTCCAGTGCTGGTTCCAGTCGTGCTCCTAAAATTGCCCAGGCTCCTGCGCAGCAAAAGGTCTCTTTTCTGTCTTCCTATGTCTTTGTCTTTGCTGTTCGCACAACATATTAATATTTTTCATCTTCACATATCGTTTATATGTAACTATGGGAAACGGTTGCCCAAAGAATTATGTTGCTTTTGTTAATGAATGGCATGTACAGTAGATTCTTAAAATCGATGTCTTAGAACCTCTCTGTTTTATTGTTCAAAAGCATGGTCATAATCATGTTAGTCGAAAAAAACTCGGTAGACAACCACCCAAGGAGATGTATAGTGGAGGTTCTTTGGTTTAAGGAAGGTCAGATAGTCTATTGTAATGTAATTAAGGTCACTTTTAAGGTAGTTTTCTATTGTAGTTTGATTATTGCGGGAAATAAAGGTAAATTAACCCATTGGATATAGGTATAGGAAACACTCTTTAACATATCTCTAGTTTCTGTCCATGACTTATGAATGCAACAATACAAATATGCAGTCCCTGTCTTATCCTAGTGTGTTGGCTTATAAACAAAGGCAGCTTTTAGCATGAAGGGATTACAAAACATATAGCTCAAGGCACAATAGTAACAATTTCCTGTTGCATTTGCTCAAGGCATAACCTCACCAAATTTGCTTGTAGCATCACTCATTCATCACTCAAGTGTCCAAATATTGCTTATAGCATTCCTTGTATTGATTTGCTCAAGGCAATGTACTCCAACCACACAGCATCAAGCTTATTTTATAGCTTTTAGCATTATAATTCTCATCTTGCTCTAGGCAGTTTATATATCGTTTTGCTTATAGCATCCTTTATGCTGATTTGCTCAAGGCTTAACAACACCAAGCTATTGTCTTTAATATTCTTAACCACCTGCACACAAAGCTTTCAGCATACACCAAAGACTCATTTGCTTAAACCTTGACCAATTCCTTCTTCAGAGGTACAACAACACAACTGATTGCTTAGAGCATTAACAAACTATATTTAGCTTTAAACTTCCTTACTTCAACAGGTTATAAATAATTATCTCTTTCTCAACTGCCTCAACTTTGGAGTTCATAAAATCACTGCAATTACTATTGCTCTCCCTCACTCATGCAAATCAATTATTGCTCAAAGGCTCACACTCTGATCACCATCAACTATTGCTAAAGCGTATACCCTGATTATACTAAACAGTTGCTTTAAGCAATTACATAAACTGAGTTAATTGCTTCAAAGCCTTAATCACTTCTTACACAAGATCAGCATGGGTACACACATACACAGATTCCAATGACTTAAACAAATGCTTTAAGCATACATCCATTCATACACACTGCCTCAAAGCCACTGCAGCTCTCTTAAACAATTGAATACTGGATAGCTTTAAGCCCATGTAATCACTAACTATTGCTTTAAGCAGACTCCAGTTACTATTAAACACACATACACAGATTGCTTTAAGCACTTAAATGACTGAATGGCTTTAAGCCTTGACCAACTAAACAATTCCTTTCACAGGAAACACAACCACTTGCCCAATCACTGGGACTTAAACACACAAACTGTATTGAGATAATTGCTTCAAGCCTCTTATTACAGAGTTATAGTCTTTGCACAGAACTAATCAAAGGAAATTCACACACAACAATTGGAGCCAGATTTCACATCTGCTACTGCTCCAAGCTCAAAACAACGAGAGAGAAGAAGGAAAACACACTTCCTTTAATACTAAACTGCAAGCTCAAAGCAACTTCCACAACTGGTCTAACCAACTTAACTTCCTAACCGTTTAAAACTACTTTGACATTAAAAGTTCTAAAGAAATTCACACTAAAACTAAAACTAAGAGTATTAAGAACCCTATTTACACACAAAAAATGAAAACTCAAATATCTTGCTAACTTTCTACGTTCACAAATCACTTCACATGGAAGACTGTTTTGGCATTCCTCTACTCTTAGTAGCAGTGTCCAGTTTTGGCTGTGTAAGTCTTAAAATGAAAATTGGGGAAAGCCATGAGCATGTGTGCAAGTGGCGAGTACTTGCCCAACATGAGTGTCCTTCAGGGTTTAGGTTGTTCTAATCAACTTATGGTCTCCCCAGAGTCAATAATCAGATATCAATAACGAAGTCCATTAAGCTCTAAAGTTGCTAGTCTCAATAATGAGATTGTGCTGGGAGCAGTATTAGCTGCTTAATATCAGTTGTCACTGTTAACATCGGTTACTGACAATAGCTTATCTGTGCATCTTCTTGTGTAGTGATCCTCTGAACTATACCTTCAACACCATTCCAATCATAACTGTGATAACATTTGTAGCGTCATCACGATCACGATAACATAATCAATAAGATCGGGCGTTAGATCAATTCTTAAACGTCACTGGTGACCTCAATGGACACTTTTCCCGCAGAACTCTTTTTTTTCCGCGAAGATATTGACTTCAAATGCTTTTGAGCCAAACTAAGACTCACGTTCAAACTTACTCCAATTTCATTATCATTTAAAGTTTTACATGTCCCGTATTTTCATGTATATATTTTTATGCATATTTCTATGTATGTGACCAAAAATACATTACCTTATCCTGTCATCCACAATAACTCATTGTCACCCTAAACATCAGTTTGTGCTGATCTACTATGCAAGAATGACAAAATGAAATGATCTAATCAATCAAGGCCAAAGTTAGATTAATGACCTCACTTTGTTTTTAACTATGTTATCAAAAAAGACTTCACAAATGACTCTAAAAATGACTATAAAAATGAGAAGATGACAAAAGGATACTTTTACATGTTGCATATCATAACATTCTAAATCTTGAGCTTTTGAACCCTTTTTCAATGTTATCCTCGCTTAGTTTTTTTAAGTACATGGAGCTCTTGAACCTTTCTCTAGATAGCATAATTTTTGTACAATGTCCATAGCTCTTGAACTCCTTGAACCCAAAGCTCTTGAACCCTTTTCCAATGGTTCTCTAGATAGCATAATTTTTTTGCACTACTTAGAGCTCTTGAACTCTTTTCTAGTGGTACTTAAAATAGTATAATTTTTTCCATATTTTTATAGTTGCACTATTAAATTCAAGATTTTCTACTCTCTTCTCTTGCAACATGCAGTAATGACCCAATACTAGAAAGAGACTAAGCATGTTGGGCTCAAAAATGTTATGGCCATTTGAACCTTGAGCAAGCCTTTTTAGTAGAGATCTCCAAGATTAATTTTTTGGTGATGTCTTTGCACGGATTTACTTTTATGGGATGTATCTTTGGAAACTCAAGAAGGTTTTGGAATTAGATACTCAATGCAATATAACTTGAAATGTCCTTGCTACAGTTGAGCTCAATTGCTGAGGTTTTTGTTTTTGTGGCAGGTAGTTTTAGGGGAGTTGGATGTTGATCCTAAACTTGTGTACCATTGCGGGCTTACACCACGACGGTTGCATGTATGCCCTTCGCTTAATTTTGCTTATGAATATGTTTTCACAATAGTTTCACCAGCAAAATTATAATACGATGGTAAGGAGTCCCATTCATTCCAATATTCCTATGACTTGATAGTGACTTAATACATGGATACATAAACTAGAGATTTGTTGTTTTATTACCTGATTAATGCAAAGTTTTTTGGATGCAAGAAAAATATTGTATAGTGCGTTACATTACTCACTTGTTGATTATGGACTACATAACCGGCGAGTGGCGGCAATCCCGAGCTGGTCATGAGACATAACCAACGACATAGCATTAACATTTTTAAAGCAAAATAGTAAGAAGTTGTGTGATGCAACACTTGCATGGAGAGAAGTGGGAGTCAAAAAAGAGGTAAAAAAGTTATGGAAAATAAACCTTGAATGTGTAGCCATTGATATACTGACAAATCTGTTGCATGTTTCCTGGAGTATATCGTAATCCGTAGCTCAGTCAGCTTGATGCCTCTCTTGACAATTGATTGTGTTCTTTGCAGGAACTTGTAGAAAATAATCCTGTAATTGCTGTTGAAGCTTTGCTCAAGCTGATGAACTCGAACCAGATCGCAGAGTAAGTTGATTTTTCGATTACTCCTTGTGCTTTGCTAAACATACGATGCTTTTGGGGAAAAATAGATCCCTAGTTGTAGGCAGTCTAAAATTTGTTAATAAGCTGATGAAGCTGACATCTGTTTCCATCTCTGGCTAACTTATCCCTTAAAAGGACCAAAAAGCCCAAATTGGGTCTCATGTTCTTTTAAAGCAGTTTTGAGTAGGGCCTATATGGACTTCCTTTTGTTCATATTTATTTGGTTTTTCACCAACGAATGCAACGTTCTTCACTAATTCCAGTGATATAAAATTTGGTCCCATATGGATTATATTTTCCACACTACAATCAATTGAGTTTGTCATTTTAAATCCATGAATCCTTGGTCCTTTAGGGGTTATGGAACAGATGGAATCAGATGTCCTGTTTTTGTTAAGATTTATCTGAAGCAGTGGATTTCTTGCAGTTATTTTGTAGTGGCTGGTGAATATGGATATCAGTACTCATTCAATGGAAGTCGTGAACCGCCTTACGACAACTGTGGATCTTCCGACAGAGTTTGTTCATATGTACATCTCCAACTGTATATCATCTTGAACTCTGACACCCTTATTTTTAGTTTTTGTACATGTTTCTTGTCTTCACATAGTCTGTTGTATTGTGATGTGGTATCAGGACAAGTACTTGCAAAATCGTCTTGTTCGATTGAAATGCGTCTTCTTGCAAAGCTTGATTCGAAACAAGGTAATCAACGGTATGTGGATACTATTTGCAATCTTGCTGATTATTGTCATGGCATTGTTGGTTGTTTGGTTTTTTTGCTTTGTCCTTTTGGGTAGAGACTACTGACGAGTTACACTCCTTGAGAGTCTGCTCCCTATTGAGTACCCTTTTCACACTGCCCTCTTTAGAATGGTTCAAAACATAATTTAGATTTGGAAGGCGGGACCTCGGATTTGCTATTGTAAGGCATTGAAGATTCCAAGCCGTCCTCACTATCAGATCTCTAGACCACTGTAGCACCGCTCATATCTAATATGCTTCGGTTGGCATGGCATGGGCTAGTTACGTGGGTACTAGTTGATTGATGTCACAATGTTCATGAAAGCCCACGCTCGAGCACTGCTCTGGCCATGGGATATATATATAGTTAGTTTTGGGATATGTATAGTTAGTTTTATTGCGTACGGGTAGAGCCCAGTTGGGCCCAGCCTAGAGAATACTAGTGTTGATATAATTATGGTGTTTACATTGTCATGTATCGATCGATGTCCCTCCCGATCTGAGGCTAACTTTTACTTGTAATTAAAGCAGCTGTAAATTTCAAACAATCTGCATTCAATTTTTGAAACTCCGTGGTGTTCATGATGCATATATGGATCATTGAATTTGAATAGGAATATCAGTGGTCTGAATTACTTATGATCGATATATGGACTCATGCTTTAATTTGTAGTTCATCCTATTGCCGATTGAAGTTCAATTTCACACTGTCTAGGATTCTCAGTCACACGCTGCAGTAAGTAGTATCTAAGTTATCTAAGTTCCATCTAAGTTATATAATAAGGTTTTTTTGTTTCTTTTCATTATAACAGTATACCGTGCAGGCAAGGAGGGCACTGGCTAATTATATAAATTATTGGTAAATAATATTTGTAGCTACTCAAACTTCTTCCTATCACTAATTCTTTCCTATCAATTTCTTTACGGCATTCTGGCCACCTGCTTCAAGCTCTGCTGCTGAAGGCAACAACAAAATGGTGTTAAGACACTGAGAACGTCAACCTATTGAAAATTCAAGCTCAGAGTTGATTGATTTGCCTTAGAGAGTGTGGCAGTGTACATTATGAATTTTAGATTCTATGCATATGGTTAGATCTATGATTACTATCCCCAATATATTTGTATAAAATTTGAAACTTAAAATTCAAAGTTCTTTTGTGATTTGATTATAAATAGATATTGACAATCTGTGGATGAAATTTGTTGCGATGGGTCGTAATGTAATACTCTAAATGTAGCGATTTTTGGAGGTTGCTTAATTTGAAGAGTTGGTTTTTTAAGAGCATTTTTGAAGATCTTAGAAATTTTGGGTGAATCACTGCAACATGAAACGAGGCTTGAAAATTTCACAAATTGTCCCCTTTCTAATCGGTTCACACATGCATGAAGCTAACTTCCCATAAATCTGTAGTAAAAATCCACACTACAAAAAATGTGTGACAGATGAGGAAACACAGTTTGATTTTGTACATCATTTACAAATTGGACACTTAGCCAGTTAGGGGTTGAGTTTAGCAATCAGTATGCAGGTTTGCAGTAGAGATGATCAAGCTCGTTGAAGATTGAGAGCACGGTGCAGTGGCTTGTGAGAGACTCTAGAATGTTGGATGACATTCGTTTCTCATTCATCCCTCGGGTATATTGGATGAATGAGCATGAGTATTTGAGTCAACGACTTTGACACATGCAATGGAAGTTGAAGCATTGAGTTTTTTGAGAGTGTCCAATTAAGAGCAATCTAGTGCCAATATTATGTTTTTGGAGTGTCAAATTATTACAAATACTTGTATTGTAATTGTATTCCATACTTGTATTGTAATTGTAGTTGTTAACACATTCCTCTCAAATTCCAAACTATATTTTCACTCACAAAGTGAAATACGAACAAGTGTCATTTTTAGGTTTGATTTCCTTTTCCAAAGTGATTTCTTTACAAATCCGAACCGATCTTCCAGAGTTAAAGGCCCAACATGAATTAACCCCTAAAGGACGGGGGGTTTTTAGCTTAGCTGTTGTTTTCTTGACTAGCTCTTATAACAAGCTCAATTCCTCATTGGTGTGGGTTAATTTTGACGATCGGCACCGTTGAAATCAAAGAAGACTTACATAGCTTTTGTATGAAAAAAGGATCGACAAAATCGCACAATTATTGAGAAAATGCCATCGTTGAGAAGATTGATGGAACTTGTTCAAGGTATTTTGTACATATGCTGAAATCGGATTGATCAAAAGTGCTCCAAAACTTCTGAAATTTCTACCATGAATAATGATCATCATTTTGAACATGTGCAAAAAAATTCAATTAATTTGGAGGCGTGAGGAGAAAGATATGAGGGTTGCAAGTGACGCCCAAATAACCTAATGCAGCGCAAAAAAATCACCAAAAGTCGCACACTTCATGAAATTTCGATCAAGAAGTACTCACGGATTCACTTCATGAAATTTCGATCAGGAAGTACTCACGGATTCAGGTCTCAAAAAGAACTAGGGCCTCTTTGTTGCTCACTTTACAATTCACAATCCAACAACTCAAAATTCCTCACTTTCTAGTTCTAGAAACCACATGGTGACCTCGTGGTCCTTTAGGGGTTAAGAGTTTGTTGGGGGAAGTGTTGCTAACTAAGCCACTTCCACAAACCACACGTATATATGTTATCCTTTGAAGGACCAGAGATTCATAGTTTAAAGACAAACGTGACTTTGGAAATTTGTATAAAATCATGTATTGGGAATAAAAATATGAAATTGGATTGCCTTTTCATGATTTTCATTCTCTCAATGAAAAATAAGAGCATCCGCACCCATGCTCGCTAAAGGTGATTCACTAAAATTATTCATATTCGTTTGTAAAGCCCTTGAAATCACATTCCCCACCCTTTAACGCCCCTCAAGCACCAAAAGTGCACGTCAAATAGTCAATGGACCAATCACAAGTAGAATGTCGGATATAGTCAACTAAACTTAAATTTGAAGGGTCATTTCATACCACACTAGGATTGAGTGCCAAGAGGCATTTTTGAAGGGCCCTTAACATTTTTCATTTACTTATTGCATGTGTCAGACTTTGGGAGAGCATGGGTGCGGATGCTCTAAGTTCTTTACATAACTCCAATATGCAAAACTTCATATTTTCTCAGTTTATTGTATTTCTATCTTAATCCTTCAACGTAATATGGTGTACTTGGAATTGACAATTTGAGAAAAATCATCATAAAGTACTTTTTAGAAGAATATTTTGGAATTCTTATACAAATGATAGTTTTATATTTTAGATTTTAAATTCCATCTATACAAAAATAAATACTCACTATCATTCAAATGACACTTTGAGTTATGCCTTAAACTTGTCGTTGTTTGCAATCTTAATATGCAGGTTGCAATCATTGATTTTCCCTCACAACACACGACCTTTGTCAAAGAGTTATCCTAAAACTCAAGTGGTGTTTGAGTAAGATAACATGTGTTTTGATTTAATGTACTCTTATTTGTTCACTATGAATAGTTATGAAGTTTGAAAGAGCTTGGTGGTCTCTCACTATTAGGTGTGTAAGAGCTTGGTGGTCTTCAAACTCATGGTAAACTAGTTTAGCCGTCTTTTTGGCGGCTAAACTAGTTGTGCATGAGTTTGGAGACCACCAAGCTCTTACACACCTAATAATGAGAGGCCACTAAGCTCTTCTACATCTTTGAACTATTTAGAGTGAACAAATAAAAGTATATTAACCCTTGAAGGACCTTGGTTGATTTTGGGGGTGGGCAATATTTTGATCAAATAAGGGCTTCGGCGAACTATTCTGGAAAGTGTGGGTTTCCGCTAGTAGATCTAACCGTGCAAAGTCAGCATGTGTGGTCTTATGTATTCGTCACCCAATTTTTGTTCGAATCCACCGTACAGATTGGTAGATTATAATAGTAGAAGATTAAAGTATCAGGAACATTGTTTCTGGATACCGGATGTTTGGGCATGTGCCAATTGCTATAGGATGTGTCCATTGAGCTCAAATTTTTTGTATAGATCATGAAACTTGCAATCTATTAGATGGGAAAATTTTCAAAAAATATGGACACTTTTTGAGACCCCCAAAAACCCATGTGGCTCCCACGTTTTATGTTGTATCTGACACTAAATTTTTTGGATAATTCCACCACAATAAAATCCAACAGCTCCATATTGAAAACATGCACCTTTAGGGTTTGGCATGAATTTTTTAATTCCTAATTTTCATTAAGTATTGGATGAAATTAGTGGAAATCAACCCAAAAACGGTTGACCAGTCCTTAAAGGGTTAAAGCAAAACACATGGTATTTTGTTCAAACACATCTTCTCTTTCAGGATAACTCCACTATCACCAATATTTAATTATTAAATTTGAAAGTTAAAATTAAAAATTCCTTCTAAATTGATTACAAACAAAATTTAATATTTTTTTGAATAAAATTTGTTGGAATGAATTTGAAATGAGACACTCTTAAATGTGGTGATACTTTGAAATGTTTGTGTTTCTTAAATCTATGACCTCATTTTCGCAAGGCCACTTTTGAACTAGTCAATGCAATTTCAGCTTGGTCAACGACTTGACATACTTCTACATTTGTAATTTTAGAAAAATATGTTGTAAATCCTACCATTAAATGTACAACTTGGTGAAATATCTTCAAAAAATTACTCCGTAGATGACTTTCATCCAAGCATTGATGAGAACGTAGGGTGGATTTGAATCGGTTAGTCGTTCAAAAACTAAACCTTATGACATTTAGGGGTTAATGGGCTGCTCTCAAATGCAACAACCCTGATGGGTCCATTCAAGCTCATACGAACCAAAGCTGCCTCATTTTGAGTGCTTTGGAGAGTCCTGTGGAGCTATTCTACTTGTTTACAATATTTCTTTCAATTTGTATTATGTGTTTTTTTTACAATATTGCTTTCATCTTGTACTACTCTTGTACATGTTGGAAACATTGACATATCACTTTCCTCTCTAATTAAAATTTAAATCAAACATCACATTGAAAATGCCTTAAAAAAAGCACTGAAAAAACACTGCTGACATCTTAGGTGGTTCGGATTAGCTCGAATGGACCCTGCTCTCATCCTCAGTTGTAAGTTTACACACTCCAAAGCCAATTGATAAAATCACAACAATCGAAACCAATCAAAGAACACAGAATCAGAAATATGAGGGAAGCACAATAAACCCCCCCTCGTAGTTTAATTAATATTTGTAATCACACTAACAGAGACGACCGTTAGACTGCTCCAAAGCATACGGTCCTGCTACAGCACTATATGTACCCTACACAAGGCTTGGAATGTGATGATGCAATGCACACAAATCCTGCAATGGTACACGTCATGCCTGAAATCTGACGTAAAATATAATAGACCTCTTCATGATTTAATCAAAAGTTGCAATCACAGAATCAGATCTACCCTGCACAAGACTCGCCACAAGATCCTCTCCATTGCAACATCAAAAACCCTAAATAAAACCCTGATCCCGTCCTCAGCTACACACAAAACACATCAGCAAATCATCTCAAACACATCAACTGAATGGTGATCCTGAAATCCGATATTAAACCTCCTTTGTAGTTCAATTAATCGTTGTAACCACATTTCATGAGTGATTAGAGGAGCTCATTAGAGACCGCATAAATAGTCCTGCTACAGCACTAGAAGAATCATATCTAAGGCAGGGGATGTGATGATAATCTACCATGGGAAAGAATCTAGGGTTTGAGGAAGAACTGATTCCAGGATCAAGCCCGCCAAAGAAAGAAGAATCAGAAACAAATGGTGATCGTGAAAACTGAGGTACAGCATAATAAACTCCCTTGGTAATTTAATTAACAGTTGTAATCACACTTAAGAAGAGTCATACGGTCCTGCTACAGCTCTAGAGGAATCACATCTACCCTGAATCACAAGACTCATCGTAATAATGTGATGAGGAGTCTAGGGTTTGAAGAAGAGGAAGAACCCCAAGGCTGTTTCCAGGAGGTGGATTGATTGAGGAAGTGTAGATCAAGCCCAGCCATAGCGAACCTCCATGAACTTGTTCTTAATCCAGCGACAGGAGCTCCGCACGGTGTCCTTGACTTTGGCCTCCACGCTGAACATCTTGTACTTGGCCACGCGCTTCTTCCGCTTGACTTCGGGATCCGCTGATATCCACTCAGTGGACCTGGGCATCTTGCGTTTGCTGGGGTGCGCGAGATCGGGGTTGTGGTGGCTGGGAAACACTTGCGGCTGCTGCTGTGGACGCTCCAGCACCATGGCACTCACACACAAAAGATCGAAGCAACAAAAAAAAATAGCGCTAGGAAAAAACCCACATCCCTCCCTGCCACCTACAAGGTCGGGCAGAAAGCAGGGGGCTCAGGGCGACATAGCCAGATCAAAAGGGAGGGAGGGAGGAAAATGGCGAGCGACAAGAGTGGCACCGTGATCGTCAGCATTGATGCAGCAAGCATTATTGAGAAGAGTTGGTGGAGTTGCCGTTAAGTTAGTGGGATGGATCTAAGTTAGCAGTTGCTTGCCATTGCAGGGAAAAAGCTAAAGCGCAGGCAGGCTAAATGCGAGGATGCCGTGGCTGCGAGAGCTTGGGGCTCAGTAGGCGCATTTAGCTTGGCCAGCTCCCGCCTCGCACATTTCGGCCAGCTCCCAGGGACCAACCGACGGGACTACTCATGGGCCCTGGCTAGCCTGGAATAGTGAATAGTTTGGACTTTGGACTCTACAGTGCGGCAACGGGGGCTCGCCCTCACAAACGGCGTGGGGACCTTCACAAATCACACACTAGGAGCATCCGCACCTGTGCTCGCCAAGAGTCTGACACATGCAATAAGGTAAAGGTACCTGAAACTACCAACTTCTACACCATTCCTTCATTTTAGGGAAGAAATGTAAGTTGTTCGTAAATGATTTAACTTTTGAGCAATTCATGCATAAGTCATGTAATGAAAGCCTACATTTCCTTCCTGAAATGAAAGAGGGGTGTAGAAGTTGGTGGTTTTAGGTGTCCTGGTGGTTTAAGGTACCTCTACCTTAAGTGAATGAAAAATGCTAAGGGCCGTTAAAAAATGCCTCTTGGCCCTCAATCTTAGCCTGTTAAGAAATGGCCCTTCAATTCTAAGTTTAATTGACCGAAATTGACATCCTACTTGTGATTGGTTCATGGACTATTTGACGTGCACTTTTGGTGCTTGAGGGGCGTTTAAGGGTGGGGGAGTGTAATTTCAAGGGCTCTTCAAATATAGATGAATAATTTTATTGAATCACCTTTAGCGAGCATGGGTAGAGATGCTCTAAGGTAGGAGCACCCAATTCCGACAGTGTACCCAATGCCGATAATTTTTAAACACGGCATTTATTTTAGAAAGTAAATTTAAACATGTCATAGAATCTTTATTTTTTGCTGACCATAATGATAAGCTATCTATGGTCTACCTTAATTTGTGTTCTGAAATGGATGTTGTGTTTAGAGATTAAATACATTAGGTGCACTGTTGGAATTGGATTCTCCTACCTTACCAATGATGAGGGCTATTTCACATTAACGGCTACTTTATATAAGGGTCCTAATTCAATTCTCATGGGGTTCAATAAACTCATTTATTGGACTTGAGAAACTTCACCTTTGGATTTAGGCTCTTTTCATGTTGGAACAATATGAGCTTAATTATCATTTTCTATGGACAAATGTGGATTACGACACAGTCAATTTTTCTGTAAATGACATTGCGCGTTGGTAATTGAGGTGCATCTCTTTTTCTAAAATTCAGCTTTCGGCCAAGAGTGTCTGGAAGCAAGATTGATGACGCTTACATAAAACCAATCAAATGGGAACGAAGTAGTGTGATCGTGTTCAGAGTTGTCAAAAGAAGTTAATCCTACATGCACCTAAAGATTCTCATGAGAGTCTAGGCTTTGCCAACCCTAAAATGTCATTTATGTCACAAAGCACCATGTGAAACGGCACTTAAGAAGTTGAATAAAATAATGATATGTGAATCGGACCCCAAACCAAATGTAAAGCCATTGGGTCCAATTTGAAGGTTTTTAAAGTTGGACCCACTTTTGATTGAATTTGGATTTAAGTGTAATGCCTTTAGTAGGTCCAATTGAATAGTAGGTTCAATTTTTAGTTGTCCAATAGGAATGGTCAAAAAAATTAGTATTTTGTTGAAGTGACCATTTGACCCAAAGGAGGAGTTAGTTACTCAAAACCGGTTTAGGAATTTGGAGCCTTCAGTCTAATGTTTGGGTCCAAAACTTCCCTTTCAAAACTATGCCGCATTACCGCATAAGCGGCACATCAATTTGGAAATTGTAGTTTTTGGTCTTGGATCCTAAAATAAAGCCCTTAGGTCCAATTTTCAGCTTTTGGCCCATGTGATTGCTTGATTTTGCGGTATTTTTAGACATGGATCCTAATATAAATTGAAGCTTTGGAATGGTAAAGGGAAGAAACCCTTGACATTGATGATATGTCATAAGAAGACTTAATGTGAATAAAAAGAGAGCTTTGTAGTGAAGAAAAACAACTTTTCGCCCCTTTCTATGGTGAGGAAGAGTTTTAACTCAAGTCCTAAGTGAGTTTTTCCAAAAGGTTAATCTCTTGTGTAATCACATTACATTTAATCATGAGTTCGTTTGTCTTCATAAATGTTTAATAGAAAACTTTAGTTGCGAATTGTAAATGTGTTATCAAGTCGTATGTTTTCCCACTAAAACAGAGAAGTATCATTCATATACACAAATAACCTTCACTATGACAAAAGGAGTCGAAGGGGGCATTTAACAAGGAGAGAACAAAAGATGAAATATTAAATAAATTTATGTGTACAAAACAAACAAAACAAATGCCATTGATGTTGTTTTTGTCATTGACACTTCATAATTTAAATTGAATACCAGAACAAATGAAGAAAAAAAAGAAGATAGATGAGCCCATTATAAACATTTAGTCCATTTTGAACAGCCAATGTTGATGCATTTGGTCTAATACCATGATTTTGGGGAAAAGAATTGGACTACAATAGAAACCTTATAGTGACAATAATGAGATGAAATAGAAATCACAATAGGATTTCATATTTTCTAAAGGTAACTTTTAGTATTTTGAAGTTCCAACATGTCGAATGCTAGGATTTTCAAGTCCTAAGAGTCCAAGCTTGAGTTTTCATTATTGCAAGTGCCAAATAAACCTCAAAATAAACCTTTACAACCGTCACAACTTGTACCATCACCCACACTCCATCAAGAAGAAAGTGAATCTAGTGAACGTCATGTACGGCATTATTATGATCACCTTGGCATTAGTATCTTCAAATGGACACCTGAACATTGGTGATTTTGTTGCAAGTATACAACCTAGCGGCCACAAAGTTACTTTCAAGAATGTTTTAAAGGGCTCAATCGTGTTCACTTGGTGTATTATCTTGTAATACTCCTTATCTTAAAAAATATTCCTTACCCTCATTTATAACTACTACAAATCTTAATTTAAACAACCATGTGTTTAACCCAAAGCGGACATATACTGTGTGGAGAAAATACACTAGCTCTCACTTATATTCGACTCTTGTAACCTACATTGGCAATAAGGCAAAATGGCCACAATACTACATCAATGAATAGTGTCCGTGCAAAGCCAAGCAAGTGACACAAATGGGTGCACTACCTTACATTACAATATTTTGGTGTAGCATTAAATCATGAATGACACTAAACAGAAAAATCATTTCTTTGGTCTTATGTTACATGAATGATCCTAAATTAAAAAAATGGTGTAGCTTGTGTACATTGAGAAAAGTGATAATCAAATCTATACCAAAGAATACCTCCATAATACAAAGTGTCACCTAGGAGATCATTGAACTTTGCTAGGCTTTACATTGCTTGTAACTTACATTTGACAACCTCACACGACTGCCAAGGTAGGACCCATAAGCCCAAGTGGGCTTGTTTTTTTGTGAACCATCAGAGTACCTTTCAGTAAAAGGGAGGCATAAACATCTACTGTAGCAATTCTATCCTAAGAACTCAAAAATGCGCAAGTCACAGGGTTTAAAATGCTGGTAAAGTACAAGTATTGATGGATGTAAAGATCCTTTCACAAAATCGTAAAGTCAAATTAAATTGGACTTCCTACAGCTTCTCACAAGACCTAAACTACCACTACATACAAGTCATTGGTGTGCAAATCCTAGTATAGGGCTGACTTTCTACAGTTGTATGTTCAAACAAACAGGTCACCTCTTTCCTTTATGACCATGACGACACCTAATCGGTGCCGTGATTCCTACTCTGACTAGATGGAGTAAATTGGTGTAGGAGTTGGTGGTGTGCCCACTCTCACAACTGCAATCACAGCTATTGTGGAACTTACTCACCTCAACCTGCAGTCCTTCAATTCATATCGTTCATTCAATAATGTTGCCTGTCAAGACACAGCAATTTTATGATCAATATTTCGTCTGAACCCTTATGTCATACCACGCTAAGGAAGTGCACTCTGAACTCTTTTATATCACCTCTTTGGTAACCAACGTACTAGCCATGTGGAAAGTGTCTAATTACACAATAACAAATTTTCTCTGGAGATACTTTGCCCTTTTCCAAGTCATCCCAAAGACAACACGACTCTCATTCACATTGTCCCAAGGGCCAACGCCGCTCTTATGCATGAAGTTGATTTTAATGTCAGTTCACAATTGGTCAATACGTGTAAGGCTCAATTACCCCATTAACTCCTCAAGGATAAAGAAGCTTGAATTGGGCCTTACGTTTTTTGAGTAGACTTCTTTTTGTTGAAATGTCTTTCTTTTTTTACCAACACATGCAATGTTCTTCACTAATTCCGGTGATGTAAACTTCGGTCCCATCTGAATTATTGATTTTTCACAACATGATCAACTGAATTTAGGGGTTAACCCCTAAAGGACCTTGAATTCATAGTTTTAAAATGACAAATTCTATCCGTCATATTGTGAAAAACATAATTCAGATAGGACCAAAGTTTACATCACCGGAATTAGTGAAGTACATTGCATGTGTTGGTTAAAAAAGAAGGACATTTCAACAAAAGGAAGTCTACATAGGACCTACTCAAAACTGGTGAGTGAATGACTCGCAAAAGCTCAAAGGAGTAACGATGAGAGATGGCACACGTACCTTCTGAATAAATCAGGCTGACGAGACATAGAGCGCTGAGAGAAAGAGCTGATGTCGGTACTGTAAGAGGACTCTTCAGGGATCATGCCCCAGCCAGCGGCTTTGTGCTCTTCCCACTTGAGAATCTCCTTCACATACTGGAAGGCTCCGGAAACGGTCGTCTTGTCCAGGGCATTCAGCTGGAACGTGAACAGCTTCCGCCCGGTACAATTCACGCTGTTGAAGAGCTCCTTGTACTTGTGAGCGATGTACTGGTAGGCCTGCTGGGCCTGGTTCTGGGCTGTGTAGTGCGAGGTGCCCACGGGACGGAAATCCGAGAACCAGGAGCACGTGGTGAGCGGCACGCCTTTCTCGATTTTGTCCTCGAACACGTCGTATTTGTTCAACAGCAACACAAACGGCGTGTCTTGGAAGCAGGGGTGCCTCAGTATGCTTTCGAAGAGGTCCCGAGTTTGGATCATCTTGTTGCTGGGATTGCCTGCTCTGTCATTCCACAGCGAGTTGTAGTCACTCAGCGCCACACAGAACACCACTGCACGCACGTCCTCAAACATATCCAACCACTTGTGCCGGTCAGACATGCCTTTGCCCCCCACTCGTATAACCTGGTACCTGCAGCCAATGTCAAAAACAACACCAACCAGTGATCTCAGAACCACTTTATGATATTAAGAACATTATGCGACCTCCCACATAAATGGTATCTACTTTTGCTACCCAGTGCATACAATACTCACGATACCTCTATAATATCCAGCAATACCCTTGATATATTAATGTGATACCATGATGATATCCGCGGATATCACCTCATGAAGTTGTTACATATTTATATCATGATGAGCATTCTCGCTACATTTCCTATTTTTTTTCATTTTCTTTCTTTGTGTGTTCAGCAGCCCCATTCTTTTGGTAGAAATCCAGCTAATTTTAGCCAGTTTTGAGATCACTGACACCAACATGATATTGGAATTATCCTTAACTCATATGGTTTCCAAAACAGACGAAAAAACGAAACAAAAACAGGCTGCCAATACCCCGCAGATTCAATCAGGGCCACCAATTTGTTAGATTGACCTCTACTTTTTTACAGACACGGGATCAGTACCCCTACTAAAGGATACTCCCTCTGTCCGGAAATAATTGTCCTAGTTTTTGGCATCTCTTTTTTGTCCAATGTTTAATGATTCAAACTTGAGCCCTGTCCACTTCAAACGGGCGGGACAATGAGAGTGACACAAAAACTACATACTGTTACTAAAGATGGACCATGTTTCGAGAACTGAGACGGCAAAAAAATGCGTTAAGTGTCTTTTTCCAAAAACTAGGACAGTTATTTCCGGACAGAGGGAGTATCTCTATTGGTTATCAAACAGCGAGATTATACTTAGACACCGTTCCCAACTGCGTCATTACCCCCAGTCTGAAATCTCGACTCGCTCTGAAGAATTATCACTAAGATTTTCACCACAATTGCAGGCTCTAAGTGACATCAGGTCGGTCATTACACTCCCCGACTTTCCAATGGGAAGTAGAGATCAGGAGATGTAACTATTCCAGACCATCGCGTTTTCCATATTAGTGAACCATATTGCCGAGAATAATGTTTTGATTCGTCCAACTATTTCAGCTCAGCAACTCAGCAACCCACATCAGCAAAGTTTCTCGCCTAAATTTTAAGATCGGGTTTTCATTTCTGATTATTATTCGAAGTTAATCTGCGTGCGGGCAGATAATTGAAGCCTGTCAAATAACACACTTGAATCTTTCTTTCAGTTACCCAAAGTGGCTGCTTCCATATCTATGATGATAGTTGAAATAAACCATTTAGGAAACTTCAAGGAAGGTAACAGAACCGAATATTAGCTTCCAAAGTGAAATTTCAATTTTAAAAATTGGGCACCCCCACTGGTTAAGAACTACATCACTGTAACGCAAAACAAATGTGAATTTCAAATCACAGTGGACATGGATAGAAGCTGAAGGAGGCGTTACCTGTCTAGTCCAGTGCATGTTGTGTCAGCGTCTTGCCATGAACCAAACTCCTTGTCGTCCAAGGAGATCTCGATTTGTACCAGACCAGAACCTTGGCTGAGTCCCTCCGTTTGCAATATATCTATTTCTGCTGGTTCGTAATCACTCCTGCAGACTTCCACCACCTGCACCAGAGGTAATTTAAACACGTATCAGCGGAGATTCACACTAAAGTTAACCCCTAAAGGACCAACAAGCCCAAATTGGGCCTCGTGTTTTTTATAGCAGTTTTGAATAGGTCCTATGTAGAGTTGTAGACTTCCTTTTATTCAAACTTATTTGTCTTTTGATCAACACATGCAATGTTCTTCCCTGATTCTAGTGATATAAAATCTGGTCCTATCTGAATTATACTTTTCACAATATTATTGATTGAATTTGTCATTTTAAAACTATGAACCCTGGGATAATTTATGCTAAAGGATCTCTAGAAATCAACAATTGAAAGGCTTCTTCAGGAAGGTTAAGCAAGCATGTGTGCATACCCTATCCAGGAAGACACTTGCAACATCAGGCAGGAAAGGAAGCTCTGCTTTCCGTTGAAACGTAGCTTGAACAGCAGGATTGAGCCACAATTGCTCGATCTTCGATGCATGATCTTGCACGTGAGCAGAGGAGTGGGGAATCGTGGTCTCCAAGTTGCCATGGACCATATTCTCCATGAACCAATCGCTCAACTCCTTCATGCTGGGCTCTAATCTGTATATATTCTCTTTTGTGGCCGCTTCCTTTAGCTTCCGCTTGTTGTCCTCATCATTCCACTTGAGAAACCCTGCCACGTCTGATTAATCAAACTCGAAACTGTGAGACATAAACACCATTATCATGACCCCTTCATCAAACTCCAGCTTCCAGTGAGTCGAAAACAACAAGCGGCTAATCATGAATGTCTACGCCAAATAGAGATGTACAGTTTCCATATATGTGTATAGTTTCCATATACTCCTCACTGTATTATCCTCGGTACAATCTTGAATATAATCCTCACTGACTGATTGAAAATTTTGAAAAATCATATTTGACAATCTTAGAATGCCAATATTCCTAGAACCACATGTCGCAATTGTACTAGACATAAGAAATTCAGCCAACATGCTGCTCTTGGACACCATACCTTTCTACATTTTTGAGCCATTGCTTAGTAGAGACAACAAAATCATACCTGCTTGTGGAGAGGAAGAGTTCTTGCTGTTTTCTAGACTGGCAGTAGGCAAAGTACTCCGTTGCTGATTTGCGCGTGCAGCATTAGCAAGGTCGTCATCTTCCTCTTCAAAGCGCTCTCGACCTTCTAGTAATATGGCCAAGTACTTATATATATTGGCTTGGATCAGGCTTTTGAAACTGACCAGCTCCTCTTTTGTGAATCCTTCATTGTACAATATCTTAGCCTGAGAGACCACACGAACCCAGTCAAAAAGACTTCCAGAGTCAAATTTGCAAAGCAGCAGTTTAATTAACGTCACACGATTCAGCAAACTAGGGCTTAATTATGAGCGTATTATGCATTACAAATTGGATATTGAGACAAAGAACTTTGGAAGTGGTAGAGTATTGTAGAAACAAATGTCGTGAACTACTAGATCAACTGAAAGGATAAACTAACCTCTAAAGGGCCAAGAAGCCCGAATTAGGCCATAGGACTTTTTTCAAACCATGAATCCTTGGACCTTTAAGGGCTAACATCTATATTATTAAATGAGCAGTGTCATGAATTCATCCAAATTCATGGTCACGTTCTCATCCATATAATCTTCATCCAATAAGATGAAGGTTAGTGTTCACAATTTCATGCCTTACGGTAATGCAAAGTGGGGAAAAATCAATCCAAGCATGGTACTATTGCATTGCAATGGGCTTTGCTCTAGTATAAATATAAGCAATTGAATACAGTCTACTGAGAAATCTCCTGAGAATAGTGAAACTTAATCCTAAAAGTTTGACATGGCCATCACAAGGTCCTCACAGTTGCATAATCCTCCAAATTCTTCTGACTACAAAGGCCAGTGCCTGACCTGTTTGAAGATGGTGCTCCTCCCAGAGCCCTCGTGCCCAAGCAGAAGAAGCTTGTGAATCCTCAGAGGGTCCAACAACCCTGGAAACCGATTGGAATGCCGTGCGCTGCCATCACCGACCCCTACATTTGAGCGCGGAGTTGGCAATGAAAAGAATGGATACAAGAACTTGATGGACGCCTGGGAACAAAACATTCACACACAAACCAATCTATGTAAGGGTGTGGTTTTGACGCTCTCTTTGCTCCATTGTCAACAATTCATAAAACTAAGATGATGCAACCAACATAATCCGAAAACGATCAATCCATCCAACGTACAAATATCGAATACTCAACCAAGGACTTGCTTCAGGTTTTGAACTTCAAATAGCCTTCAATTAAGAAATGATAGAAGAAGTCACCTTTTCCCAGAGGTTGCCTTCTTTTCCCCAAATGTTCCCTTTCACATTCTTGAAGCCCTCTTCTGAGTAGCTTCCATCATTCTCCACCCATAGATGCGTCTCAGGGGTACAGTTTACACCAGCGAACTACATCAACAATTCAGCAAAAGGAGATTCAATCTGGAATCCCATTAACCAGAGGCACATACTAAGACCTCTTCGAAAGCTCCCTTGAGAGTCAAGGGACAGTATCTGTATTCTTGAGATATTCTCATTTCATAGACAAGCCGATTAATCCTAGACATCATTTTCATGAACATTTACATAAAACCAGTAAAAGGGCCCATCTCAATAACCCCTAAAGGACCAGGGATTTATGGTTTTAAAATGACAAATTCAATCGATCATATTGTTAAAAATCAATAATTCAGATGGGACCAAGTTTTATATCACCGGAACCAGTGAAGAACGTTGCATGTGTTGGTGAAAAAACAAATAAACTTGAACAAAAGAAAGTCTACATAGGACCTACTCAAAACTGCTAAAAAAACCATGATGCCCGATTCAGGCTTTTAGAAAATAAAAGCTCTGCAGTTTCCCGAGTGTCATGGCAGGGAACAACTCCTTGGCATTGACCAATCCCTATACTAGCAATAAGATATTAGATTTCCTGACTATCGTTCCATGCTTGAGAAGGGGAAATGGTAAAAATTGATTCGGTTTTGTACCTTGAGCATCTTCAGTTCCAATTTGCCCAACTCACGATTATTCATAAACACTTGCGTCTTGCCGTTGCTGGCGTTGGGTTGCAAGTTCCCACCCAATTTCAAAGAAGGAGTGACTATCCTATCAGGCCGGTGACCGTCCTGTACATCATAATAATACACACACGTGAGGGTAGACTTAAACAAAGAGAAATCGAGGCTCTATAACTACCAGAAGCTCTACAGTCTGCCCTCCATAATATGACAATATAACTATTGTTTCAAGCAATACATATGTGACAAGTCATTTCTGTGGCTAATCCATGCCTGCCACCTTGAAGTTAGGGCTTCCCAAACATGTCATAACAGGGAGGGACAACTGTATGCGAGAAACAAGTGCATACCTTTCCCCAGAGTCCTGTCTGACCGTCGTACCAATACCTTCCAGGCTTCAATTTCAGTGGAGGGTGTGAGCAACCGAGCAACGCGGCCAACTCGTCATGTGTCAAGGGGCGGGCGTTGACGACCACTTGCTCAGGCCGGAGCTGATTAGCAGGGCCCTCTTTTTCAGCCTTCATGATTTGCTGCACTTCCAGAGGACTCAGCAGGTGTTTCAGCAGCCTGGATGGTTTCCCAATGTAAGGCCTCCGGGATCCCATGATCGGACGCCCAAGACATGCCACACATTTCCTGCCCTCAGGCATGGACCCCATGGCTGGCAGCAGACAGTTGCCACAGTACTTGGCACCACAGGCCATGCAGTACTCTTTCTCCAGCAACAGATTGCCTTTCCCACACCCTGCGCAACCACGCTTCTTCCATGGCAGGCTGGGAGGAACCAGAGGCCTGTCACCGCCATGCTCCGCAATGTTCACAAGCTCACTCCTCTCTTCCACAGACTCAAAGCTTTTGTGTACATACGAGTCCGGGTCATTGTGCAAAGACTCAGGAGAGAACACCATGCTTGAGTCTTCATGCCTATCATCATCAGTTGATGGATGTAGTAGCCCCTCTTCCACCACAGGCTCGCATACCGCTAACACCACAGATGGCGATGAAGCTGAACTCCCCCTGTCATCATAGATATTGTTTATGGTCTATCAAAATTATTTCTTTCTTTCTTTATATTTGGACTCTGTATAAGAGTATTGTGTGCTTGATTAAGAGAGTTCAATCTTCTACGACATACATTTTTGTTCCTCCTCGTAATTGCAATGAAAACATAACTTTACAAGCATTTTTGGTTCTAAAAATTCAGATCCGTACCTGTCATGCAACGATTGTGAAACAGGACTCGCAGCTGACGAAACATCAATAGAGCATAACTCGGAATGGCTAAGCTCTTTTGCGTGTTTTTTCTCTCCTGCCATGTTAGGCTCTATCTCAGCAGTACTCTCTTCTACACCATTAGAAACCTCCTGCAAAGCTTCAAGGTGAGGCACGCCTTTCACATCGTTTTGAGACCTTGAGGCTGAAGCACCTGCTGCTTTCCAGGAGCCTGCTTTCGAGGTCGCATTATTATTCTCGTTCATTTCCATCTGGATCTGGCGTTCTCGTGCGGCCAACTGCATGACAGCCATCATGTGTTTGGATGCCACCGGTTTTTTGATTCCGGGAAGGGATAAAGGAACTGCCACAGGAATCGAGTCTAAGGAGTTTTCACTTTCTTCTATCTCGGAGTTTTTGGAAGAAGGGGTTTTCGATCCGCCATACTCGACGGCCATGGAGTAATCTAACATGCGCTGATCAGCAAATAAAGAGACGCCCATGGAGCTCAACAGATCTTCCACTGATTGCTCCTTTTTAGGGTTGTCTAGAGCCTCCTTCTTCAGCCTGGCCACCACACTCGCAGGCTCAGGCTCCACACTCGGATCACTACTACATCGGGTATGAAAACCATCAACCCTTGAACCTGCACAAGGTGAACAAATCACAACCCCTTCAATGCTCCAAATGTAACAAGTATTAAAAAAAGCTCTACAACACAGGTACAGAAGGCAGAGAGAATACTAAACCTCGAAAATGTTTTGGGCTAATTAGAGTTATCCGTAAACTAAAGGGTAGAGTGGGCCTTAGTTTGACTAAAATTTGGAGAAACGAAAACTATTGAGAGAAGTTCTAGGAAATTAAAAGAATGGGTGAGTGGGGACTGTAAGTATATATAGCAAGAATCTATTACCAAAAAAGGGGCTAGCAATCACCTTCTTCATGTGTGAAGGTGAACAATAGAAACTTGGGTGAGAAGTTTTTTAGCACCGATTTTGGTGCTTTCGAAGTTTGCATTCACAGTTCTTTTTAGTGCCCGACACACGTTCTTTTTTGAGGATTACTGTCACTATTCACTCAAATCATGGTCCACTCACCCACTTTTGAGGGACTTTGCGGATAACTCTATTATCGCCAAATTGCTACATAAAATTTGGGCTAGCTAATTGATACAAAAGGATTTTTGAGAGAAACAAAAAGGGGGAAATAAAGCCAGATTTCCTACATGGAGTCAAGACGTGTAGCCCCTTTAAACCTAAGTATCACCTAGGTATTGCCTAAGTAGCACATGTGTATTACCCTGATATTGCCTATATATTAATATGAAAAGAGCATCCAAGGAGCTCTTCAAGCCATGGAAAAGTAGCAAAAATGCTAAGCTATCTCCTGACATAAAAATCACTGCTTCCGATAAGCCTAACTTGGCAAAATCTCTATAACCACTGATCTTTGGAGTTGTCTCCTGTCTCTTCAAGAGTGATCTACAACGGTCTCCCACTTTCGATGATTGCATAAGAAATTGATTTTTCTCTCTTGCACCCAAAGCGATCACTCAATACATATCACCCTCCTACATATTGGATTGAATGCTTAAAAAGATTATCCTCCACCTTACATACATTAATTCACTTTTGCAACAAGACCAGACTCCAGAGGAATTAGGTCGTCGAGTAAGTGTCGGTAACTAAGACTACTAACCTTGAGGGTTCAAGCGTTGTTCTCCCCCGGAACTGGAGCTGGAGGCTCTCTCCATACTGTCATCGCCGTTGTTCAAAACCTCTTCACCTACTAAACCTGTCTTGAGCTCGTGATGACCATTACGATTCCGCGCCCTACGATCCTCATCCGCCGGAGAAGATTCTAAAAGTGGAGCCTGCATTTGCGATTACAATTCAAAAATGGCCGGAATCTTGATTTTTCATAAACCCTCGAAACCCTTGCCTCGCCAAAAACGAAACAAAAACGGGGAAGAAGAAAAGAAAAAGAAAAAGAAAAAAAAAAAAAAATCATCGCTCACCTGCTGCAGGTTTGGTGGTAACGCCATCGTCAGCCATCTTCTAAGCCTGCCCTATTATTACTCCTCCTCCCAGCAGCAATGTTGACAGTACTCCCAACGCTTCCTGGTGCTCCTCCGATTTGACATCATCGTCATCGTCATCAGCTTGACGCTGATCATCGACATCTGTAAGAAACGCGGAACTGGTACTACTTCATTGCCGCTGAACTGGATCTCTCTGTCTCCGATCCAGTTCTTGTACTACAACCAACCCTTTGATCTTCTTCTACAGCGTCGTTTCCCGTGTGTCGGCTTCTTCACTATTCCCGCAGTCCGGGTCTCCGGGGAAGTACCAGTACTCAATCTTCGCCACGCCATAGGTTTCCACGTCCTACATTCCTACAGTGAGCACTTGATCCTCATCAACATGATCACTGTAGTAGCTTATTCAAAAGGAGAAAAAACACAAGAAGCACGAGTAACTACTTGCAAATCAGTACACTATCGGATGAGATTTTTTTTCATGTGAATGGGACCAGGAAATCGCGCGACCTGGTGAGAGGGTCGGCGAGAGAAGAAGGCTCGCCATAGCCGCGTAGCTCCTCCATAGCTGCTGTGAAAAAGTAAACGTAGGTTTGCTTTTACTTTTTGGAAACTGTCAGGAAGGGAGACGGAAGGTTCGTGGTGTGTGAGTTAGAAGCCAATCAATCATTCATTGGTTTGATGGTGACAGTTTTATTGAAAACATCAATTCATTGGTGGGGAGTTTGGATAGTTTTTATGGTACTGGATTAATGACCCACGTAATAACCATTTTGTGGTTTGAGCCCGCATTTACACAACATATTCACGTGGCAAAAAAAAATTGTTTTGGGCTCTTTTTTATTTATTTTATGCATTATTTTTTCTGTGCATATGTGGAAAATTGAAATTTCTATTGTCCAAGTTTTCTTATTGAAGAAACGCTAAGGTAACTATACCTAAAAGCGACCATTTCCTCAAAGTGTCCATAGCTCAATCTTTCATAATGAGTAGATTTTAACACCCTCCTGTTGATGAGAATGTGCACAATTTGAACATTAGAGTTTAGTGTTGCTTTAAAGTCAACCTATAGTCAGCACTTTGGAAATTCATAACATATTCATACGGTGTTCAAACAATTCATGCTAAAGTGCGTTGGAATCCTCTTGAATTTGCTATTGAGACCCACTAAAAACATTTTATGTTTTATGTGTGTAAATAAACTTAGTTGGTAAAGTGAACGTTTTAATCTTTAAAAGTCAAAGTAAGTTCTATGGGCTTATTTATGAGAGAATAATGAAGAAAAAAGTAGATTTTCTCAACCGAGGATTAGTGCTTTGGAAAGCTGCTAAAAAACGATTTAGATTCTAATTTTGCGCTTCATTTGGGAGATTGTGGAAACATTAGCAAGCACTTAAAGTTACCAAAATGAACAAGAGTTGAGGTTGGGGTAGGTGTGGTCGTTTCCTGAAAAGTGCCGTAGTGCTTCAATGCTAGCCAGCAGAGCCGTTTTTTCTTTTTTTTTTCGTTTTTTTTTATTTTTTTTATCTCCTTTAAAAATTTAGATGCCTTCCGAGTTGCCCCACTTAGGGGCTCTTAACGTTTAAAGGTTAAGGTATAGTTACATTACAGTCGAATTGTGATTCGATGTCCATTGAGAATTGATGTCTATATCACAATTTGTTCAAACATGAAGAGAAAGTGTCCCTATAGTGCATAAGAGTTTGACGCTCGTCATCCATAGAGAGTACTATGTTCCTTTTAGATGACAAGAGTGACTTACTATGAGCCACTTGTCATTGGAACATTGCATTCATAACGTTTACTTGAAGTTTTTATCATTTTAAATTTTATAGTACTTTTTTTTTTGCAATGTCACCATTGTATCTCCAGAAAGCCAAATAGTGTTTGTGTTGAGAAATAGTATCCCGACATTAAATCACAATTTAGTGTAGTAAAAAAAACACACTTGGACATGTTACAGTGCAAGAGCATGGTGCCAAAGGCCCATTTGGACATCAAGCTAAGTTAGTGCCCAAATAGCTCCTTTAGCACCACACTCTCACAATGTGGCATGATAATCAAGTATACAATATTGTTAATTTTCTACTAGTGAAATTAATACGAAGTATACAATATTGTTAATTTTTTTGCTACAACAAATTAACAGTTGGTCAAACACAAATTAATTGATATAATAGTCTTGGGAAAAAAAAAGTTATTTTAGTATGGTGAAAAGAGGGATTTTGAGGAATGTTATGGTGTTAAAATTAAAAAATACAAAAATAATAACCATTTGGCACTGGGTTTTAATGTTGCGTGTGGTCCAAATGTCAATACTTTGAGACATAGTCTATTATAGATGTACATACCTTACCAACTATTGCCCAATTTGTACATATAAATGAAGTCCCTGACTTCATTTGGAAAACGTGGTTTTAAATAGAAATAAAGAATGGCATGTTTTGTGTTCAATTCATTTTTAAGTATATTGTCAATATTTTAATTTGAAAATTTTCTTCCAAGTCAAACTAAATTGAAAATTTATTTTTTAATTTTAAATACAAATTAGTGTAGCCTTGTGCAATTGGTCCATCATGTTCCTCGTGTCCCCTATATTTTGTGTACTATTTCTTTTGTTATATATATATATAATTTAATTCAATTTACGGTGACAAAATTCGATTGAAAACCCATAACTTTCACAACGTCGGTTCAAAAGCTACGAAATGACTTTAGCGCACCCCAAAAATGTCATCAAAAACCCTCATTCTTCATTTTAATAAAATTTACTCAATGTATTGTGACAAAATTAAACTAAAAATTTATAAATTTCACACCTTAAGTCCAAACGCAACGATTTTTTAAAATTATTTTATTTATACATTCTTGACCCGAGACCCACTTACAAAAATTCACATCTCCAAACCATGCCACCCTAATTTGCCATGCACAACTCACAAGCTACTCTAGGAGGACCCACCTCATAAGTTTAAACTATAAGAAGAGAGGGTTTTTATTTAGGTGGGCGACAACATGCACAAGCAGGGGGCAATTTTGTTTCCATGCATTAATGTCTAGGAAAAGGGGGGGGGGGGGGGGGTAGAGAATTCCCTCTTCAAATATAAATGAATAATTGTAGCATGGAAGAGTATAATATGCTTTGAGGATATCGTCAATTTACCCTCTAAAAATGCCCAACATATTAAAACAAACATTTTAATAGACAAAGAATTAGATATTTGAAATATTCTTTTAGAAGCACAACTTGTGATTTGTGGATGGCACATTAAGGAGGCATAGTTAGAGGATCAAAGACATATTGTGATCTTCTAATCCAATGGTTCAATCTTACCAAGGTTTAACCGACACTTGTTTGATTAAGTTATGCTTACATTTATACAAATTTTTATTATTAATTATATCCCTAATTTTTATTTTTATTTTATTTTTTGAGGCACACGAGTTGTTTTGCAACCCGCCGCAAAGCTAACAAGTTGCTTTTGGCAACCCATCGTCGGGGGATTTCCATCCAGTAGAATGATGATTTTATGGTCGGAATCGAACCGCCAACCCCTTGGGGGTACCCGAACTAGTATCCCTAATTTCAACATAGAGAGTTAAGGAAATGCACCCAAAAATTGTGGTTCTTCAAGAACCACTTTAAGCACTAAAGGATTAAATTTCCTGTAAGTTAGCTAGCTTTCAATGATTTTCTTGGGTCTATTATATTTTTTTAAATGTGTTTCTAAGTGTATTATTTCAACGTTCCAATTTCGTCTTCACCAAAAGATATATTTTAACTCCTAAATGCCTACAACCATCTCAAAATTGGGCAATTTTGCAAAGATGCATCATAAAATGCAATTAAGAGGGACATTTTGAACTTGATGTATGAATAAAAGTTGTACATTATGAATTTTAGATTCAAACCATATGGTTAGATCTATGATTGCAATCACCAATATTTTGTATAAAATTTGAAACTTAAAGTTTAAATTATTTTGTAATTCAGTTACGAATAAGATATTGACAATCTATGAATGAAGTTTGTAGTGATAGATTGAAATGTAATAATCTTTTGAGCACTTTTGAGCACTTTTGAGTACTTTTGAGCACTTTTGAGTACTTTTGAGCACTTTTGAAGTAAAATATTAGAAGTTTTTGGTGAATCACTGCAACATGAATTGAGGGATAAAAAATTTACAAATCATTCTTGTTCTAATCATCCTTGTTCAAATTAGTTTTCACATGCATGGATTTAACTTTTCATACAATCTATAGTAAAAAATTCTTACTGCAAAAACCGCATGACATTTAAGAAAACGTGGATGAAATTTGTACATCATTCAAAAAATGGACGCTTAGACCATCTGCACCCAGGTACGCTAAAGTTGACTATCTAAAATTATTCACTTATATTTGAAGAGCCCTTGAACTTACACTCCTTAACCCTTGAACGCCTTTCAAACACTAAAAACTCACATCAAATAGTCAATGAACGAGTCACAAGTAGAATGTTGAATATAGTCAATTAAACTTGGATTTGAAAAGTCATTTCTTAACACACTAGGATTAAGGGCCAAAAGGCATTTCTGAAGGGCACTTGCCATTTTTCATCTGATTATTGCGTGTGCTAGGGAAGGTATAGGTGTGAAGGCTCTTAGCAAGTTAAGGTTAATATATATCGGGATTGTTTAAGAATCAAGTATGAAGGGTAAGGTAGGAAGTTCTAAATCAAGTATGAAGGGTAATTTCAAGGATAATTTTTCAACATTTTGACAATTTCAAAAAATTAATTTATGTGAAATTCGGCAAAAACTACTTAAAGTTTTCAAAAGAAATTGGCATGCTCTATTTATGTGTATTTCATTCAACGCTGGTATATAAATTTTATCACATATGTAAAACTATGATGATATAGAGATTCGAATTGTCATATTGATGCTTTTTACAAAGCATTGGTTTTTATTTTTATATGTAGGTCCAAATTCTACACATGTCTTTTTTAGAAAAAAAATGACAACCCTTATTGTAATAAATTATTATGTATATCCTTCACTTCAGTACATAATTTCATTTATTTTTCACTTGAATTTAGATTACCTCATTATTATGTGGAATTTACAATCAATTTATCATGCTTGAAATATTATTTTCCAATTATTTCTGAATAATTTGATATTTTATTCTTGCTTATAGAATACCCTAAAACCTTAAATATATATATATATATATATATAAAATCAAATTTTGTTGAATTATAACATTTATCGTCAAATTAAAATAATGCACAAAACAATGCATTTCACATTGTTTTAGAGAGTTAAATCTTAGTTTTTTTTAGAGCCTATTCAAGATTAATTTAATTATCAAAGAAATTTTATTTGATTTATAAATTAAATTTAAGAAAAAACTCACCTTAAATACAAAGTTATTTTTTGTTAATCTCTTTTATAAATTAACAATCATTGTAAATTTTATATATTGGACTTATAGAAAAAAACTAGTGTGGCCATGTGATGTTGATTCAATATCCCTCGTGATTTAGACATGCTTTTTCTTTTTATTTATTTTAAAATTTATTTATCCACAATATAGTTCAATATATGATGAAGAATTTGATCAAAACTTGATAACTTTTACACAGTAGGTCCAAAAATTACAAAATGACTTTGGTGCACCCCTACTCATCAAGAGATTTCCAAAAATGCCAAGAATGACATAAAAATTTCTCAAATTCCATTTTTCATAATTTAATTCAATTTTTGATGCCACAAATCACTCAAAAATCCATAATTCTAACAATGTACCTCTAAAAGCGATAAATGACTTCGGTACACCTCTCCTTGTTTAGTCATTTCCGACGGTATTTAGAACATGGCCGGCGATGCACGGCCGACGAGATCTTTATTGAAGTTAAGAGATGAGAGCACAAGGCACACACACACACACAAGGAATGCGTAGAAAGAGATGATCTTTACTCAAAGGCCTTCCACCTTAAGTAGTGTACACTAGGAGGTCACCATGGACAAACCATATGGGATAACTCATCACAAGGACACTCTAGAGATCAGTCCATGCCTAACCCCTCTTCCCACACACCATTATTTAGCACCCGAACCTCTTTGGCTCCTAGCAATACTACCGTACATCAATTACCTCAATACTCCCACTTTGCGTAGAGTCAAAGCCTCTAAGTCCAAATGCTATTACTAATCGTTGGTGTCGGTCTCTACAAAGACCCTTTGTGAGCACATCCGCCACCATGTGCTCCGTTGGACAATACTCCAACCGTATAACTCCCAATTCCAACTTCTCCCGAATGAAGTGGTATTGCACATCAATGTGCTTCGTGTGTGAATGATGTGTAGGGTTCTTTGCAAGTGAAATGCACCCTTGGTTGTCACACATGATCGTTGTAGCCTCACCTTGTGTGCAACCCACATCGACCATTAGTTGCCTCAACCAAATGGCCTCCTTCGTGGCATGGCTCGTAGCCATGTACTTGGCCTCCACCGTTGATGTCGCCGTGGTTTGTTGCCGCTTGCTATTCCACGATACCGCTCTTGATCCGACCTTGAACATGTAGCCCGTTGTCGATCTTCGATTGCTCGTGTCTCCCGCGTAGTCCGCGTCGCAATAGCCGCTCAACACAATGTCTTTGCCGCCAAGACACAACTTGACATCGCTTGTGCCCTTCAAGTAGCGCATGATCCTCTTGACCGCCATCCAATGCATTGAGCCCGGTCTCGCCATGTGTTGACTCACCACGCTAATTGGATACGCGAGGTCGGGCCGTGTCGCAATCATCGCATACATCAACGACCCCACCGCTTGCTTGTATGGCACCTCCGCCATCGATTTCGCCTTCGCCGCATACTCCTCCTCCGAAAGCTTGACGAGCTTGGAGTTTGCATCCAATGGTGTTGCCACGGGCTTACAATCCTCCATCCCGAATCTCTTGAGCACGTCCATCACATACTTGCCTTGACTCATGGTGATTGTGCGTGTAGCCCTGTCTCGCACAAACTCAACACCAAGACAAAAGTGCAATTCTCCAAGATCACTCATCTCGTACTCTCTCTCAAGCATGCCTTTTAATGCATTCATTGAACTCATGAGGCTTGCAAAAATGATCAAATCATCAACATATATGATCACAATCACCACATGTTGTCCCTCTTGCATGAAGTAGAGACTATGATCCGCAATGCTCCTAGTAAACCCGTGTGCAAGCAAGAACGTGTCAATCTTTTGGTACCACGCTCTTGGAGATTGTTTCAACCCATACAATGATTTTTGCAACTTACAAACAAGGTGCTCATTACCTTGTTGCACAAAGCCCTCGGGTTGCACCATGTAGATGTCCTCCTCCAAATCGCCATTCAAAAATGTGGTTTTCACATCCATTTGATGCATTTCCAAGTCCATGGCCGCTCTAATCGCAAGAATGCATCGAATGGTGGTGAACTTGGCCACAGGAGCAAACGTCTCGTGAAAGTCTACCCCATGCACTTGCGCGAACCCCTTGGCTACTAGTCTTGCCTTGTGACGCACCACATTACCCGAAACATCCCTCTTTGTCCGAAACACCCATTTGCAACCAATGGGGTTGCGATCCTTTGGAATGGGAGTTAATTGCCACGTACCATTAGCAATTAGAGAGTCGTACTCCTCTTGCATGGCACGCTCCCACTTGACCGCATCCTCACCTTGCATGGCTTCACGAATGGTCAATGGACCATCCGATAATGCCACATTCGCATGCTCGTCATCCTCTTGAGGGAAGATGTGATTCTTCCACCATTCTCTAGGCGGCTTGCGCGATCTCTCAGGGTACCGCCGCTCGCTTGAAGAAATTTGCTCCTCTTGCGCGTCCTTTGCGCCATTCTTGGCCTTTGAGTTCGATGGCGCTTCAACAACCTCCGTGTCACCATCTTCGTCATGACCGTCCTCATCACCTACATCAACAACACTAGGGGACTTGGAGGGTGTGTCCACCAACACGTCTCCACTACTCCCACTTGGACCAACCTCCAAAGGAGCCTCCATCGTAGACTCCTCACAAAACGTCACATCACGTGACCGAATGATCTTCCTCGTGTCCACGGACATGAGTCTATACGCCTTGGTACCTTCACAATACCCAAGAAACACACACTTTAAGGCCTTAGCCTCGAGTTTAGTCCTCCGTTCGTCGGGAACCTTTGCGTATGCAATGCATCCAAAGATGCGCATGTGTGCAACACATGGTTGCCTCCCACTCCACGCTTACTCCGTTGTCATGCCTTCAACCGCGCTTGTTGGACACCGATTGCGAGTGTACACCGCATTCACCACCGCTTCCGCCCAAAGGTCCAACTTCAAGTTTTGAGCGTGCAACATGCTCTTTGCCATCTCTACAATGGTGCGATTTGCGCGCTCCGCAACTCCATTTTGTTGAGGCGTGTACGGGGCCGAAGTTTGGCGTGCGATGCCTTCTTTCTTCAATAGCTCGTCAAACTTCTTGGACATGTACTCGCCGCCATTGTCCGATCGAAACACCTTGATCTTCATCTCGGATTGGTTCTCCACCAATGTCTTGAACTCCTTGAACTTGTCGAAGCACTCACTCTTGGCCTTAATTGGGTAGAGCCAAATCTTCCTTGAAAAGTCATCGATGAAGGTCACAAAGTACTTGCAACCTCCCATCGACGTGGTCTTCATTGGGCCACACGCATTCGAATGCACGATCTCCAAAACCTTCGTGGTCCGAGTCGCTGCTTCACCCGCAAATGGCAACCGTTGTTGTTTGCCTTCAATGCAACCTTCACAAGTGAATGAAGAAGCATCCACTTTCAATTGATGAAGGTCCATGCCACTTACCATGCCGCGTAGTGTCTTCACACTCTTGATGTTCAAATGGCCGAGTCGACAATGCCACAACGCCAACTTGTCATCCTTCAAGTTTGAATGCGCTAACGCCGCCGATTCCTTGGAATGCACCTTCGAGAACTTGATGTGGTACAAGCCCTCGTGTTCTTCAATGATGGTCACCTCATCTCGACTCGGTGACAACACATAACACCCCTTATCACTAAACTCAACCCTCAAGTGCTTTGCCACTAATTGCCGCACCGATAGTAAATTTGCCGTTAATTTGGGAACGTGGAGGACATCTTGGATAGTGATTGTCTTCACACGACCCCTCACCTCGGTGTCTACAACAAGTTGGCCTTTGCCAATGGCCTCAAGCACCGTATCATCTCCCAAAATCACCCTCCTTGGGTTAATGAGAGCATACGAATGAAAACAAGTTTTATGCGGTGACATGTGGCTTGTAGCCCCCGAATCAACAATCCAATCACTCGTACTACCATTGCACGATACATTGCTTGCCATCATTGCATACTCGTCTTTGCCATCACTCATGCTTGCATCCCAAGAGACATACTGCGTAGTAAACGCATACTCATCATCATCATCACGAGTTTTAGTGTTGTTTGCACTCTCCCCCTTCTCATCCCTCTTGCGTTTGTAACAAAACTTGGCAATGTGGCCCTTCTTACCGCAATAGAAGCACGCCTTGTCGTTAGAGCTCCCACCGCCTCCATTCTTGGATTGCTTTGCCATGAGAGCCGCACTATCTCCACGAGACTCATTCTCCTTTCGCCGCGAGAGCTCGTGCAACAACCGCGAGGTCACATAGTCCAATGTGAGCTCTGAAATGGGCCTTGACTCCATGGCCACGATGAGATACTCGTACGAGGGTGGTAGGCTTTCCAAAAGGGTCATCACAACATCCCCATCGGAAATGGTCACGTCCGCATCGTTGAGTTGATCCGCGAGTGCCTTGGCTTTGTTGATGTGCGCCAACATGTCGTCTTCTTCCTCCATCTTGATGGTGAAGAACTTGCGCCGCAAAAACAATATGTTGGCCAAACTCTTTGCTTCGTGAATGTTGCAAAGCTTGGCCCATGCCTCGCGGGGTGTCTTGCACGAACGAATGTGCGCGAGTTGGGAATCCGAAAGATTGAGAGCCAAGATGGCAAATGCCTTCTTCTCGCGCCTCAAATATGCTTGCATCACGCCCGGGTCGGTAGTAGATTGAGGGGGCTCCTCACTACCATCGACAATGTCCCACAACTCCTTCTCCGCCATGACCATCTCCATTTTGAACTTCCACAAGTGGAAATTCACGCCATCGAACTTGTCCACCACTTTGGGACCCTCACCCTCATAAGATGCCATGATCCTCACTCACGAATGCCTCCTCACTCAATTAAACCCTCAAACTCAATAACCACACTCGTTTTTATGATTTTTTTGATAGAAAGTAGCACCTTTGTGCTTCCGATGCCTCTAGTTCAACCCTAAACAACAAATCAACACCTTTGTGCTCCACACACACCTTCCAACACTCAAATGCGAAGGTAGCTCACCCAAATTGCAAAGATGTTAACCAAAACACCTCAAATCACTCAATGGAGCTCCCACTACTCCGATTGATCCAAATCAACACCTTAGTGTTCCCAATCACTCAATGCACGTAATCGACACCTTTGTGTCCCTCAATAGCACTATATCAATGCTCATGGACTCACATAAGCCCCTTGAAACCCTAAATGCATTGAAATTGCTCAAAACCGCACCTTTGTGCGCCCAAGTGCATAAAGTAACCCCAAATGAAAATTTGAGCACTCCAAGGCTATGAAACACATGCAACACCTCAATGCAAGTGCCCAATCACTTAGATCAGACCATAGACCCTCCCTTAGAGCCTCAACACCTCACAAATCACTTGTATGACCACAAGTGCATCAAATTGAACGAAACGACGTTCCACTTACAAAAGAGGCTTGGAATGAAAAACTTGGAAATCCAAAAGAAGAGATCGACCAAGAAGAGTGCTCCCACGTGTAACTTCAGCCCGTGCACACCTCCAAGAAAGAAGACTCCTCCAAAACGCTCCAAAATGCTCCCAAAAGCTCCAAATCAACCCCTTCCGCAACGACCTCGAACTAATTGCGTCAATGCAATCAAAGACTCATGCAACACACATGAGTGGGCCCATAACCTATTGAAGGTAAGAGATGAGAGCACAAGGCACACACACACACACACAAGGAATGCGTAGAAAGAGATGATCTTTACTCAAAGGCCTTCCACCTTAAGTAGTGTACACTAGGAGGTCACCATGGACAAACCATATGGGATAACTCATCACAAGGACACTCTAGAGATCAGTCCATGCCTAACCCCTCTTCCCACACACCATTATTTAGCACCCGAACCTCTTTGGCTCCTAGCAATACTACCGTACATCAATTACCTCAATAATCTTAAGGTTCAATTTTATTTTTTATTTTTTTCATTTCCCCTCCCCCTCCCCCTCTTTTCACCTTTTTAGCTTAAAGTAGGTCCTAGCGCACTCCTCCTAATTATGACATATAGACCTTTCTTAGAGCCACCACATTGAGACTCAAAATTGCCAATTTCACTATTCAAGTAAACCAATGTCATGCCAAACATTGCAAAGAAATAGTTGGTAGTTTTTGTTATCATTATGATTACCACATGGTGTGAACATGGAGAAACCTAGAGATTTGATTTTCGGTGACGAAGTTCTTTTCACTTTGAAAATTTGTATCAATCTGAATATTGGGGAATTAAATTGCAAAAAATCGTGCATATCGTGAGAAATCTTCTTCCAAATGACTGAAAAAATATATCTAATAAATAACCTTGTTAACCCCTAAACGTCCACGCATCCAGTTATTGGATGTTTGTTGGTCAAACCCAATTTTGATCTCAAAGATGATTTCTTTTGCTAATACATTCAACAGAGAAAATGAAGTTTATCAAGTCTAGTTTGCACTCCACTTTTCAAATCTTAAAAATTTCATGTATTGGGTAAATTATCTCTTTTGCAAACTTTGTAGGTCAAGCTCTGAATACACTACATGGGATGTTTACTTTTCGAATTTCAAAATTTAACTAGTTTTTTTTTATGGAAAACATATCAATGATATCATGTGATTCTCCATTGTGATTTGCATCTAATCAAAAAATTAATCAATTTTTTGAAGTCTTTTTGTAATTAAAATGAATTTGTGAAGCATTTGACTTAAAAATTTGTAAAAAAGTCATATTAAATCAAAAAAATCTGAAAATTTCAGGACTTATAGGAAACACTTAATTTCATGCATGAAAATATTACAAAATATACTTTGATTATTCTTCAAGGTTTAACTCTATATAATTCTGTAGTTTGACTTTTCCAGAAAGGATTGGTACGTTTAAGGGTTAAAATGAGGCCATATTTCTTAAGTTGGTGATTTTAGGACATCCTACCTTAGTTGAATTACAGCTCAACTATCCTCGGCCGTTTCCAAACACCGGACCGATCGCACCAGTGCCAAGTAAGCTGTCTTAGTACACGTCATCAACTGAGAAAAGTCCCTTCAAAACGAGGGGTGGAGATGAAACCCTGTCACCACCAGCCCCCCAGACAAGATACCCCGACCTCAGCGATACCCGGACACACAACCCACCTCTCCCCGTATACCCGGCACAGCCCATCATCTTCAGTGTCGCCACACTCAAGCTTCCGTCATCACAAGCAAGCTGCCATCAATCAATCTTCGAGCTCTGACGACGAGCTCACCCACCCGCGGATTTCACCGGCTTTCCTCCAGGAAGATTGCTGCATCACTTTCTTCTGGAATCCTGTGGTTAGAATTTGCGATTTGGCGGTGGTTTTGGGTGGAGATATGGCGGCCATGGTGAGCACGGCCGTGGGGATGATGAGTGCCGCGGCTCCTCCTTGCTCCTCGTCTTCGTCCAAGCCGCAGCTCGCGACGAACCGCAAGAATAATGCGCCTGCTCGCCCCGTGGTGCGCATGTCGGTGGTGTTGTCACCGGGCCAGTCACGGTCGTCGCGCGGGGGCAACTCATCCTTCCCTGTCATGAGGAATGCGCTCGCTGAAAACCCTACTCCGGTGCGTGAGAATTCATAACCTAATAGAGCTATGGCAGAATCTAATGAATAGGTCTTGAACTCGTTTATGGATAACTTTTTTGTGTTTGCGTTTTTGAATTGCTGTCAATTGGGAGCCATTGCTGAAGCTGGCCTTGTATTCTTGTTGAATGAATGACTCTTTGTGACACTTTCGAGGACGGACGAATTTAATGTGATTTTTGTGATTTTACCATTACTGGAAGGGAGAGACTAAGCAATAGAATTTTTTGAAAATTTGACATGTGTTAAAAAGCAAAAGTAGTATGTTGATGAATTTCTTATATCTACTGAAATAGTGAGGCTTTTTGAAGTTTAGGATTGTACTATGGAAAGAGAGATATGGAAATTATACATTTCTATTTAGGGAAGAGTAAGGCGCTCTTGTTGTTGTTGTAGAATGGAACTCTTTGAGACACGTGATTGCTTTTGTACTGAGAATAATTGAACCGCTGTGCAGAAAAAACAAGATTCATACACGGTGGGTGATTATATGACCGATGTATCAGAGTTGTATTGTGCAACTGAGAACACTACTATTGACGAAGGTGTGTGAATCCTACTCTTTTACGTTAAGAGAATGTTTCTTCACTTGCTTGTTCAAGGTTTTGATTGAAGAGTTTGTCAAGTTCTACAATTTGTATCCTTGTGGATGAAGTATGTGTTTGGTTTTTTTACATTATGATTTGTTCTAAAGTCTTACGGGTGTGATTGGAGCAGCATTGGAGGTGCTTGTTGAGAAGCGCATTACTGGCATGCCCGTGATTGATGATTCGGGGGCGTTGGTATGTTTGCAAACAATATCAGCCTGGTTATGTTTGGTATTTCTGTCTGTTTTTGGGACTCAGAAAGGTTTTACTACAGTAGTTATTTTTTTCACAATGCACTGGACTATCAGCCCTTGCCAAATATCATCTTGCTCTTGATAACATTGTTCTTGGATGTATTTTTTATTGGCCAAGGTCCTGATATTAAACACTGTTTTGTGTAGGTGGGGGTTGTCTCCGATTATGATCTATTAGCGCTTGACTCAATATCAGGTTGCCTCAACAATCTGGCCCTGCTTTACCTTGATTCCTGGGGTTATGATTGCAGCAGGACAACAGGATTGACGTGTCATTTGTCAGAATTTGTTAGTAAAGCTAAATTTGCTCATGGTTTGAGTGATTCTGACCATTACTGCAAACGAGCCTTCCACTATTTTGAGCAAATCAACAGTCTTACTAATGGCTCAATCTTATCAGTCATATTAGTGATTGTAAACTTTCTTTTTATGGTTGGCAGGGCAAAGACAACCTGAAACTAGTTTATTTCCAGAAGCAGGCAGGACATGGAAGGTGAGCCTAACGAAGCCATTGCATTTTTTAGTAATACAACTGCGTCTTACTGATGTTTCAGAACGTAATTCAAATTTGCCTCGTGTGTGAACCTATTCGATGTTAGATTTTTTTTCCTCATAAAGTTTCAAGAAATGCCGTTAGAAAGACGTTTTTAAACTTATGTAAGGATTTTGCTTCTCTAGGCTTTTAAGGAGATCCAGAAGTTGTTAATTAAGACGAACGGAAAGGTGGTCGGAGATGTGATGACCCCATCGCCACTTGTAGTTCGTGAGCAGACCAACCTGGAAGATGCAGCTAAGTAAGTTCTCCTGTTCCTTGGAGCATACTTTATGGATCTATGCGTTTGTTTGAAGTTCTGGTAACATTCTAACAGCAGTTGACACTTTGTTATGAGCAGCCTTTCTATGCAGTGTAGTGTCTTTGGGTTGATATAGAGATGTATAAGGATGCTAAAACGGTGTTGAATCTCTCAGGGTTTTGCTTGATACCAAGTTTAGGCGATTGCCCGTTGTTGATCAAGAAGGAAAATTGGTGAGTAACTATGTTTGTACCCTCTGAATTTATTGCATTTAGCTCTAGATCTATCAAACTGTATTCTCTGTTGAAAAAGGTCTGAAAAGTTTAGCCGTTATTTCGAGTAACAGCCTGTTCAGGATGTACTGCTTAGTTCTCTACCAGTCAATAAGAGTCTTACCATACTATAGGAAAGGCAACAAACTTGAAGCAAATAGCTACGACACCAGTGGAATGGCGAGAAAGATTGAGGAGTCTTCTCATTTGTACATGTTGGTCTTTTAACAGGTTGGTCTTTTAACAAGGGGCAATGTTGTAAGAGCTGCACTTATGATGAAGCGGGCTGCTGAGGAAGCACTTGGTGTGGAAAAAGCTTCAGAGGACATATTTAAAGCAAACCCGTGAGCGGTTACACAGGTTCTGATTCTTTTTGAGCAAGCCTTCAAGCTCTTGCTAAAAGTGTAGGTGTAGCAACACTGACTATTGTACTGGATTATTAGATACATATTCATTCTTACGCACTTTTTCAGACTCCTCTATATTTGTACACCATGAATTATTTGCTCATACAATGAGAGTTTTGTCTTCAAGCTTGTACGTGATTTGCATATTTGTTTCCAGTGCTTCATTTGCAGGTGAGTAGCATGCAAGGTTAGATTGCAGTGCTCGCTTCCTTCTTTCTATTGTGTTGCTTGACTCAGGTGATGTTTGTCAATGGAATGCCGACCTTTGATGTCAAACACTTTTCCTCCCATTTGACCACATTCTGGTCACAGGCGTAGGTGTTTGCCTTTCATATTCTCCTACGCTTTCAAATTGGTAATCATGCCTTTCTTTAAAAAATAAGTTGGGGGAATCATGTTTTGTTGCAACAACATTTGGAGATTCATAACATTCTTGAGGGTCCATCCCAACTTTATGAAAATATTCCTCCCCGAGATGCTTAGGGAAGGATATGACTCAAGTTTCAAAAGCTCTATCTTATGAATAGGAGTGTATTGATTGTAGAAAGAGGTTACAAATGTCTACTTGGTATGCCTCATTCTTACTTGCAGTGTACTTTGCAGGACCCCACAATGCAATGTCATATGCTAGTTCATGTATACTATTACACTGATTTTGATTTTGGCTAATAGTGAAGGTGGGGTTTTAGTGCGTGCTTCGCAGATGTGTCCTTTTATAGTTGGACCTTGTATTGTGTGAGTATGTAATGGGTTGTTGCTTTCATGTACTTTACCATTGTTGAGTTATGTCCTTATACATTTTGTATTACAATAGTGCTACTGTTATGGGATATCATTGTTGTCAAGGGTTTCCATCACTTCACCTTTTCAAAAAAATTCATCATTATCCACTCTTGAGGTTCATTGAACTTCTTGTTCATGATATACAAATGTCAGTTAAACTTTGGGGAAGTGAGTTCATAATCACAACTACATTTCATCTTTTGCATTCAAGGTTTTTGAGGTTCACTAAGCTCTTTGATTATGATATCTAAATGTTTAAATATTTTAAACTATTAGGACATGAGTTCAAGGTCCAAAAGTAATGTCATTTGATTATTATTTTTAGAATAGAGGTTCAAAAATCAAAGCCATGTTCATCAATCTTTTTTTTGGTATTTTCTATAAATCGTAAGGGTGGAAATTAGAGTAATGCAATATCTTGCTCTATAAAGGTTGAGGTTATATGAAACTTCCTTTGTATGCACCACCTTCTTGGGAGCATTCTAATGGTATCAAAATTGCCCAAATATTGGCTATTTTTCTAAATTATTTAATTTTTAAGAGAAAAAGAATCTTTGAATTTGATATCGTAATATATACCATAGCTTGAAATCGTTTGAAAATTACTTCATGCATACCCTCTTCAAAGGCTTTATATCGTACCAAATATACCTCCATTGGTCCCTTGGTTGTGAAGATATGAGGTTGTAACAAAACAAAACACCTTTTCTAATATGTATAGATGTAGAGAGGCAAATTGTACATAGTAAGAACATAAATTGCACTTTTATTCATTGTTAATTCATCTCTAAGGCGGTTAGCTTCATATTTTCAAGTTACATACATTATATGGAATGTCACTCATGTGTATAATTGGATTTATAGGTTTAGCAATATCGTAGCCTAGTGGCACCTTTGGTGGAAAAAAATCTAAAAATAGATGCCAAAACTTTGGATATTTTTATAAAAGAAATTGTAAGGGGAAAATAGATTTAAGAGTATTTGTTTTGCCTAACTATAGTTGAAGAAAAAATCGGCAAAAAGGTGTCAAAAGGTGCTACCTGGCTACGGTAACGTAAATTGCAAAAAACTTCCTCCCTTTATTCCATAATAAGCTTCTTGATTGCCCAAATTTTTTGTCCATTAACCCCAAAAGGAGGTTGCATGCCAAAAGGGTTGCAAGTGTTCTTCCAAATGGTATTTCACCACGAAGACTAAGGTATTGTTAGAAACTGCAAATATGAAAAATGGAGCTTGGAATGGGAACTAAATATACAAAATAATCATTTAACAATATGTGAGGCGGAAAAAAAAGATATGGCTACTCAAAAGGCATTTTCTACGTATTTTGAGTCATGCATTGGGAAAATACATAATTGTTTTATGATCCCACAACAAATGGAAATGCTCTTGAAAATCACCATATGCATAGTGCTTGGATATACACCTCCTCAAAAAATCTCCTCTCCAAATTCACACTTTTTTACACCCCGTAGCATCACTTGTATGTTGATACTACAAGTGTATAAAATACCCCAACATTCCTTAGGGGTTAATAAACTTCATGTTTGCTCAAACTATTACTACTGTCTTAGGGTCCACGCCATTGAGTTCACAGTCTACACTATTGGATTAGTTGATACTTCTATTTTGATTGTTGAAGAAGCTTATTATGGAACAAATGAGTAAGTACTATGAGAGAATCATCAATTCTACAAGAAAGAAGCGAGAGAAAAATGATTGGTAAAATTGAATTAGATCATACAACTTTTATACATTTATTTAGATCATTTAAAATGGATGATGGATATAAATAGGAAAGCACTAATGCTTTATGCTGTCAATCCCAACCATCTTGCTCTACATCCTTCTAAAAATGTTTCAATGGTATTGGTGCTGACTCGACAAAGTTGGTTTAGTATTGTTAATGGAATTGGTCACTATTCTTGATCTCAAAATCTTAGCCACTATTCTTGAATCAATGTAGCAAATTCAGAATCATGGACAAGTTCACATCATCTTTAGCTAAAAATTGAGTGGTAAGACATTGTATTTAATGTTAAAGCTTCTACAATGCTACTATTGAAAAGCTTGTTGACTCCACTAATTACTGAAGAACTTTATAGCATAGAAAGACTTGGGTAAAAAAACTAGAGATGGGTAAAAAATAAATGAAGAATGAATGTGGAAAGCTTTAGGATGAGTAGTACTCCTCTTTTATACCCTCATCCCCTTTAACCCTTTAGTGCCCAGCTGACCACATTATGGTCACTACAACGTCCGAAATGCAAATAGCAGAGAATCCGTGAAGAATTGGAACTTCAGTTTTGAAGTTCAGATTTGCCCACATACATTACGCACCTTCTAGAAAAAGAAATTTTCAATTTGGAATTGTACAACTATCAAAATACCTATCAACAGAATGCGAAAATACTGCAAATACTTGAAAATACAGTAAATACTTACAAATACAACATATGTACTATGTAGTATTTCTTGTGTTTGGAAGTTTGTTATTTTGTTTACTTTTTTTTGATTGTGTTCTCTTCTTCATCTTCTATTAGTGTGTGTAATCCGATCTTGACTAATGTACCCACTCCTGTCTATTTTCAATGTATAAATTTTTGTCCTAAACCGTATATGAACAAGTCACTTTCACTTATAAATCTCACAATAATTATGTGTGAGTCTATTTTTGATATGAAAGATTGCAACGGAGAGGTGTTGACATAGGGCATAGCTGAACTTCTTTGCTTTTATTTTTGAAAATTTACCTCAAATTATATTTAACTTTGAAGTCACACACCCCCAAAATCTCGTTTTTGAGCGTGCATTATACAGCTCAAATACATACTATAATCTTCCGATCCCACCATCGGATGATTCTCAAATTTTAATAAAATGTGTGCTCTCGAGTTGAGTATAGAATTGTACAGCTACTTTCTAATTTAACCCATTCTATTTTTGGTAGTATCATCCACAGTGGAAAAATCTACTGAAATCCAAGGCTGAAAGCTACAGTACCCTAGGCACTAAAGGGTTAACCTTCAAAAAACATTCAAACCTCAAAAGGCGTTTGAATATCCCACAATATAAAAATATATATAATTACTTTGTTTTCGCATATCATTTGTGACAAATATCATTAGTAAAGGGACGATCAACACATCTATACCAAATATTTATTTTTTCAAAAAAAACATTTTCTATTTACTAGAAGAAATATTCACAAGTATTCTTCAAGATTCTCTTTTTCACCATATAAAAAAAACTTATATTTTTTTCCAAAAGAGTTCAACATGCCATTTTTAGAAACATTTTCTACCAACCCAACCTTCCACCTGCAGCAATACTTGTATGCATTTTACATTTTCACCTGAAAATAGTTGTTAAAAAAACCCAAAACAACTCATAACTTCCTCATCTATAAAACAAGATTTGTGCATTCTTGGAAACAAATGGCCGACAAAGGTTGTAACAAAACACACCCCAGTTTTGAGTCCTATTCAAAACGGCTATGACACCAGGGAATCTCAATGTTCCATTTGAATCAAAAGAAGTTGTGTTTTTTTAAACAATTGACTTTCGACAAATCACTAAGTCGTTAGGCTTCTATTCCAATCAACAATAATGGACCTAAACAGTCAGCATAAATCACGCTAGAATTCCAAAATAGCATTCAGAATCAGTCTTGTCTCTCTTTCAACACATACAGAAAATGGGAGTGCCATAGTAGAGGATTCTCCTGTTCAATAATTGATCATCAAACCTTGAAACTTCTCAAAAGCAATTCCATCCATTTGCAAAGCAGCATGCTCAATCTGTGACAGTTTGAATTCAAGGTTCCAACGCTCTCACATAAAGTATGATATCCACAAACATGGAACCTAAGAGTACTAACTCAGGCTAGAATTCTAAAATAGTATTCAGAATCAGTCTTGTCTCTTTCAACACATACAGGAAATGGGAGTACCATAGTAGAGGATTCTCCTGTTCAATAATTGATCATCAAACCAAGCAATAATTATGCAATTCCATCAACATGCTCAATCTGTGACAGTTTGAATTCAAGGTTCCAACGCTCTCACATAATATCCACAAACAAGGAAACCTAAGAGTACTAACTAACTCAGGCTGCGGCTTAACCACGAGGTAGAAACCCTCGGTACCAGCAGCCGTCCTTGTTGAGCTTCCTACAACACCAATTCAATTTTAAATATTACCGCTACATCAACATTCCAGTAACAAAATCTGGCGCACTCTACCTATCTAACTATCTAAAGACCACGCCAGTTGATATCACTGAAGGGATCAAACTACGGGACCAAGCTATTCTTATTCTTCTTTCCTCTTTCTTTCTTGGACCGGTCTGATATCTCCGTGATGAGCATTACAAACCCTATGAGTTTCTTCTCTTTTATTACGGCCATGGACCTACTAAGCTAATATTCACAAAAATGGCTCGAAACGCAAAGCTCACCAGACGCCATAGCGGACAGCGATGTACTTCGCTTTGAGCCAACGGAAGCTGTTGCGCACGGTCTGCTTGGCCTTGCCTTCCACGGACACGAGCTTGTACTTGGCGACGCGCTTGCGGCGCTTGGTCTCCGGATCGGTGAACCACGAGAGGGAGGAGGAGCGCGACATGGCCATCTTGGTTTTAGGGATGGAGTAGTTGGCGACGTTTTTGGCGTGGAACTGGTCGGCAGGGCCACGATCAATCCCCATCCTCCTCCGCTGCAACGATTTCAAAAGGAAACTGACACACTGAGGGTAACCGAAGGACGCTCACCTCACATGATCCCTCACTCACTCAGTAACAACAGAAGAGTAGTGACTGGATTAGGGTAGATGGGGCGCATGCACAGTGAGTACAGCAGTCGGTCAGTGAGCGGGATTGTAGAGAGGGCGACAGACAGACGTCAAAGGAGGGACGGCGAGGGCCCGGTGGCGATGGTGAGGGTGAGGGAAAGTGGGCGTGCACGCGGCGAGCTATGGCATGCCCCCCAGCAATGAAAAGGCTTTCGAGGCTTTCGAGCTTTCTCGCACCTTCCTTCTCTGGTTCCCGAGAGGGAAAAAAGGTTTCTTTATTGCGGAAAGTTCGGTGAGCGCTGTCACTTGGGTTCGCTGTTGACTCGGAAACCGTATTGAACTGGTCAAGCCACCTTGCCACCACATCAGAGCATTCCCACCCATGCACGCTAGGACTAACCCTCTCAAATTATTCATCTACATGTGAAGGGCCCTTGCACTCACACTCCCCCACCCTTGCACGTCCTTCACGTATCAAAAGTGCGCATCAAATAGTCAATGGACCAATCACAAGTAGAATGAGAGGAATAATCATCGAATAGTCAACTCAATAGTGATTTCAAGGCCCAATTTCTAACAGGCTAGAATCCAGAGTCAAGAAGCATTTTGAAAGTCCCCTTGAAACTTCTCATCCACTTCTTGAGGCCAGAGATCCTCTGAGGCCATGGGTGGCCATGTTCTCAAGAACTTCAAGGCATGTGAACATGGCGCTATGAAGGTGCATTGAAATGCAATTAAAATAATTTGGTGCCAACCTCCATACCAAGCTAGTGTGGATAAAATGGTACTAAAATGATTTGTATGCAGCCTTTGGTGTCAAAATGGCACCAAAATAGTTTGACCCAACTTCTATGATGTAGTGTATTTCTTCTGCTTTTTCTTTTCTTGGAGCCCATCTGGCGACATAATTTTTTTTGGGAAAGAATAAAGTTATCCTTAAAGTCACCTTGTGTTTGAATATAATACTGTGAATTTTGCTTTAATATACTCCTATTTGTTCACCCCAAATAGTTAAAAGGTATGGAAGAGCATGATGATCCCTCATTATTAGGTGTGTAAGAGCTTGGTGGTAGATAGCCGACTAAATTAGTTTTCTATGAGTTTGAGGACTACCAAGCTCTTCTACACTTAATAATGAGAGACCACCATGCTTTTTCATACCTTTTAACTATTTGGGGTGAACAAGTAGGAGTATATTAAAGCAAAATTCACGGTATTTTATTCAAATACAAGGTGACTTTAAGGATAACTCTAATATTTGGCGAGATTTTAAGCTTGATTTTGATAGAATTTCTTCATATTTGGTAGTCTTCTTCACAAAATTTGGCTATCTTTAGAGAAAAATAAAGAGAAAATCTGGCAAAAAATCCAAAATTTTCTCATTTTTTTTCTCAACAAAAGACAAATGTTATATTTTGTAGAGAAATCTGGGCGAAATATAGCTAAGAAAAGGAAAAGGAAAAAGAAAAAGAAACAACGTTGTTTGCCACAACTACATAATTATTATAGTAGACTACTTGACATACCTCCACGTCCAATTTTGCACCTATGTAGTGGTGGTGGTGTTGTACATTCTACACAAAATAGGGGTATTAGAGCATCCCCACCAGGGGTTTTGTACAAGGGTTTTTTGGAGGGAGAAATATTGCTATATTGCACTAGAAAAAAACAATTTGGCTTAAAAAAACGGTCATAAAAACTTCAAATTAAGAAATTATTTTGGATGCGGGTTTGGATGAAATCGCCAGATTATGAATGAAAATAATGATTTTTTTTTGGATATTTGGATGTGGTATCTTCTAATGTGATATTTTCTATCCAACATGTGGATTCATGTTGAGATATGAATCACCACTGTAACATTTTATATCGCCACCTTGGCATTGCATGAAAAATAAAAATAAATGCCGTGGTTTTGTATGCCTAAAACATTTACTAACAATGAAGTCTCAAACCAATCAACCTTGGGCATTATTCATATGAGACTTCACTTGTCTGGAAATGAATGTTAGAAAAGAGAATTGCACCAAACTTTTACAGATATCTCTATTTCACTTGGCTGCATTTTACGGATATAGATGAAGAAAACTCGGGGGATTACTTCCAAAAAATTACAAATGGCGTGCAAAAAAAATATAGGGTCCAAATAAATCTTGGAAGGTAATTTTTATAAATGAATTACATTAATATAGGATACTAAAAATTGATTACAAGAATAATTATGAGAATATTTTTGAAATATTACTTATTATAGTAAGAATTACTTTTATTTTTAACGGTACTTTTAAATATCCTTTTTTCACACATGATACGCAAAATATACTAAGAGTCACCTCCCTGAGGAAGAAAACAATGAATTGGTTGGGCAATTTCTGTATCTCTGTTGAAGTTGAGGTTCAATTCTCTCTGTAAATTTCTAGGGATACAAATACACTCGTGCAGTTGCTCTTAACCCTTAAAAATAGAAAGTTAGCTGTAAATAGAAAGTTCCAAGTTGAGATCGCAATAGCTCATTAAAATCATGCCAATGTGAGTTTTAACTTCACTTTTGATCTTAAACCCATAGGAGATGTGGAACCATGTTAAATACAATAGAATGTAGAATACCGGTCGGAAAGGGCTTTCTAGACCTTGAAGGGTCAATTACTTTATATTGAAACTCAGCACGATGTAAGGTATATGCGATGAAAATAACTGGAACTAACATTTTCATGTACCCTCGGAGGATGAGTAAACGAAGTACCGATTTCCATACATAAGAATCATGTTGTCTTGCTTGTATCACCACCTTCACGTTCTGGATGGTAAGGAAGGTCACGGATTTTAGATAAGTTATGTTCCCCACACACACAAGCTACATGAGGTAGGAGGTGCATAAACTGTCTTTTTAAGTCCGTGTACCTACTTGATCAATGATGGTCATAGATATGGAATTCAAACAGGCGTAAATAAGAGATTTCTTTTGATAAGGCTCACTTTACCTCACACAAATAAATTTTAGAAGCTTAATCACTGCAATTAACTTCACTCATAACTTATTCGGTTCTGTTGCATATGGTGTTGTTGATAATTTAACTTAACAACACTTTTTTATGTCATAGCACTAGTAGAAACATACTCTGGGTACTCCTCCGAAAATAATGTGATTTTCGAGAAACATCTTTTTGGTAAGAAAAGAACATTGGAAAATTATAAAAATTAGGGGGTGTTATAAACACCCTAGTTGTAACTATATACATGGTGTTAAAGATAGAATTTCTAACACACATAAAATGAGTTAAACATAAGTCACACTATGCGAGTCGTGTAAAAATGTTATTCATATCAGGTCATTCCCTAGTTCGTCATGTGGGGTTTTTTTGTGGGCCTTTTTGCTAGTCTATGCGAACGAAGTTTCTACTAGTGTAGACTGGGGATTGTGACTCTTATTGCATGTGTTCAAAATGTTACATGTCAAAATTGTCCAATTATATGTGTACATATGGGGACATGTTATAAAAATATCACAGAATGTGATATCAAAGAGTGTGATAATAAGGAGATTTGGCTGCAATTGACATGGTCATGAACAACACAAGGTGTTGAGAAGCTGTCCATTGTCTTTGTAGCATTGCTGCCAATGAGCCTTTGAAATAGAAATTTGATCAGCATTGAGAGTAAATCAAATACTTGCATACAATTGTTGCAGTGGAAAGTTTGCCTTTATGCTCATTAGTTACCATATCAAAATGCTGAATGAGTGTCGAAGTGAGCAACCTTAAGAATACATTATGTCACTACTCCAATGGCTGGAATGGGTATGTGAGAGATCGTGGGGAGGGATTGCAGGAGCATTCAAGTGATTGCACACTGCAATCTACTGTCCGTACAATGACACTCCATAATATGACAATATTATTGTTTCAAGCAATACACATGTGACAAGTCATTTCTATGACTAATCCATGCCTGCCACCTTGAAGTCAGGGCATAATAGAGAAAGAGAAACGTAGTAGAAAGATCATACTTGGGCATCATGTTACAGTGCAAAAGTGTGGTGCCAAAGGCCCATTTGGACCCAAGTTAATGTTCAAGTGGATATTTACACCATGTTTTTGCACTGGAACATGATGTTTTATTATGCCAAAGTGGCTTTTCCAGGTCTTCTTGTTAACATTGTTTGTATTTCATGTGTGGTATTCTTTAATCTCTATCCCACAAGGGGAGAGACTACAAAAATGCTTCGTTTTCAGGAGTTACACACATGGACAATAAAAACAAGCCATAAAGAAAATTTTGGGGTAAACATTAAGGCAAAGACTAGCCGTTTGTTATAATTTTATTCAGAAAATTTTCAACAGAAAACTAAAGGAATCCTCAGTCCATTTAGCAACTGAATACTTGTGGTAACATGATCCTGATGTTCGATCTTTGTTAACTAGACTGATTCTAGTTATGAATTTATTGGCTTCTTTGATAAAGACTTTTATGAACAAAGTTCATTATAGAACACAATGCTAAACTAAACTCTTGAATGAATCAAGAACGTCCAAGACTTGTAATTTTTGTTTCATCAAAGGGCTTACCTTGAATGTAACACAACATTATGGGTTCACTAAGAAAAAGTTGTTATTTCAATACTCTTTATGTCATTTTTTTCGACATTTTAGTGTCAAAATCCATTTTCCAACACTAAACTGTTGAAAAAGTTGTTGGAAACAACACTCTTTTTTGGCAGTGGTTATAATCATCTCGATCTTCGTTTGCAGTGATTAGTCAACTTAGCATTCTAATGGGCAGACATGATGTTTGCAACCTTACTGCCTCATCCATGTAGAGAAATGTTAATTGAAAACCATTGATAAACATAGATATTTTGATTGCAACTACTTGAAATTACAATGCTTGTTTTTGGTAAACATAACATGCAGTAGCGTTCATGTCCACTGCCTTTCCTTCATGCACTCTGCTCATCACCTTGAGCTTCCACATGTCCACTTAGATATTGATGAAGTATTATTGGGTGTGGAATATTCCACATCGTCTACTGTAGAGCCAAGACAAAAACAGTGCATGCTATTGGATGTTATGCACTATAAGTAAACCCGTCGCCTTTCAATGACTGCAATCGAGGAAATCTTTGTCCTATGTGACCAAGAGCACTCATCAACTTTGAAATGGCTCAAAAATGACTCAAAATAGCAGTGAGAAGCCACCATTTCCTTGTAGTGATAATTCAACAGACTGAATAGAAGATCAGGGTTGCAGAGGAAGAGATAGGTGGGATAAGAGTATATTGACATGTCATTAAAAAAAATTGAGTCTCTGGTTGATGCAACCAAGACTCAATAAGGTTCTCTTTCTCACCATATAAAACAATTTTTTTGATTTTTTTTTTTTTTTCAAACTTTTTGACAAATTTTCTACATTTTACATGACATAATAGAGCAATTCAAGATGTCCCCTTTTTGAAGTGAATCAAATGAGCATCTTTTAATGAGATTCAATTTTCACCTTCTACGACAAGTCGTACCACTAGAGGTGGTTTCCCTTCAAGAGCCATGCCTAGAACTTTAGTTCTCCTAATTTTGTAGGTCCCCATAGTAATTAACTTGCTGAAAATTGATACTGCCCATGCTCACAACCATGCTCATGAAGGCAATGACCCTGGATACAAGTAACCTGCCAATTATAAAAAAGGGACTTCATGCACTACTCTATTATGTTATGTATTGTATGTGGAATGCAAAAACTTAATTTCTGATTTTAATCTTGCCATCATGGTAATCTTTGTCATTACTGCCTTGAAGTGGCTTCATGTTGCGGATCTAGATTTTCATGTTTTCAATCTCTTAACATATTCAAACCAGACAGCCCTTTATTCTAGTAAGGACATAATGGCCAAGCAACGGTGGATGAATGGTCTTTTCCTCCTTGCTATTGGATGACTTCAATCCACAATTCCTAAATCGTCATAGGTCTTATTGTTGCTTAATGAACATGGTGATAGGCTTGTCCTTTTGAGTTAATGACTCAAATTATTGTTGCAAAACCATGTACATTCTTACAAAATTATAAAAATATACAATGAGTCAAGAAAGATGGCTAAATTAGTTTTTCATGAGTTTGAGAATCACCAAGCTCTTACACACTTAATAATGAGAGGTCATTAAGCTCTTTCGTACCTTCTAACTATTTAGAGTGAACGAATAAGCTTATATTGAAGCAAAACACACGACATCTTATTCAAACACAACTGTTGTTCTAGGATAACTCGAATGTTGACCCAAGTAGTGAGTACATGTACTAAGAGCATCCGCACCCATGCACACTTAAGTTGACTTGCTAAAATCATTTATCTACATTTGAAGAGCACTTAAACTTATATCCCCAACCCTTGAATGCCACTCAAGCACCAAAAGTGCACATCAAATAATCAATGAACCAATCATAAGTAAAATGTCGGATACAGTCAACTAAACTTAAATTTGAAGGGCCATTTTTTAATACATTAGGATTGAGGACCAAGAGACTTTTTTGAAGGGGCCCTTAGCATTTTTCATCTAGTTATTGTATGTGTCAAACTCTGGAAAGACAGGGTGCGGATGCTCTAAATATCCGCCAAAGACCAAGTCTAGTTACAGTGCAAAACCCTAGATGGATTTTGTTGTCTTTGGATGGAATTCGCTCATTCAGCATTTATATTGATTTCACTCATCTCTTTTATTTTCATCTATGGTGCAAATAATTTGGATCACACCGGCCTCACCAAGTAAAGGCCTACAAATTTCCATGTAACATTTGTCGTGCCTTTGGCGCTCTAAACCATTTTAGTCTGAATTTGAAAAGGTTTCTAATTTTTTTGAAAGTTAGCTACACTTAATAGGGGTTTTAAGGGGACCTGTACTAATTTATCAACATTTCACAATATAAATATTTACCATTTTTGTAAAAAATACACAATTTTATTATTATTATTATTATTTTTAATAGAATTGTATAGTAGAGGGTTCTTGTATAAGCTTCTATGGATGGACTGGAATGACGAATAGAATACATTTGTATGAGCTTTGGGTTTATTCCATATATTATAGGAAGAAAAATTCAAAAAAATCACCCGCATGAGAATACTCGAAACGTGCGCTGCTCTCTTCGTTCCCAATGTGATGTTTGTAATTTGTTGTTGTGCAATGCAAATAAAGCATTTGTTTGTTTCAAAATAATAATAATATAATAATGGATTCTGCTGGCCCTTAAGGTCTTGTCAACTTCAATTATTTGATATTCTTCTGAACTTTTGGAAGTTGATTTCTCAAGATGTACTTGTTGCACAGATTCAATCGTATGATTTGAAGAACCTGCACTCATGCGAAAGTGGTTTTGATAAATAGTTTTCATATTAGTTAATATTAATAATAGTATCATTTAAGGATCCCAAAGTGGACTTTTGGAGATTTTAGGCAGGTTTTAGTGATTTGTGAATATGAATTTTTTTTTTATGAGATTTTCATGGTAACTTTTATAAGCAGTGTTTTAATTACATGGAGTATTTTGTTTCGTGAAACTCAGATAAGTATTGCAAAAGTTATGAAGGTCTAAATTTAACCCTTAAACATCAAGGTAAGCCCCATGGGCTTATTTATGAGAGAGTAATGAAGAAAAAAAATGGATTATCTCAATCAAATCAAGCGAGGATTGGTGCATTGAAAAGCTACTGAAAAAGCGATTTAAAATCCAAATTTGCGCCTCATTTTGGAGATTGTGAAAACATTGGCAAGCAATCAAAGTTATCAAAATGAGCAGGAGTTGAGGTTGGGGCAGTTGAGGTCGTTTTTTGATAAGTGCCGCAGTGCTACAGTGCCGCAACAATGCTGGCCAGCAGAGCCGTTTTTCCAAAAAAAAAAACCATTTTTTTTTCTCCTCCAAAAAGTTAAATGCCTTTTGGGCTGCCTCGCCCAAGCCCTCTTGCCGTTTAAAAGTTAATTTGTGTTCAGTGGGTAACCAATTTTCTCACTTTTCAAGAAACAAAAGAACTTCCTTGTTTTGAATAGGTCCATATATACATGAAACACTTTGAATTATTTTATAATTATCAATGTGAGGAGTTTTGTTTTGAGGGCAATTAAGAAATTTCTCTAAAATATTGACATTTAAGGTTCTCAAATTTATCATTTCCCCACATTTTTCACATTAAAAAAAAAATTTATAAGATATTTTTTATATTTTTCTCATGCAATAAGTCAAACAGAATTAAATCCTAAAATAATAAGTATTCAACAAAACACACAATTTGCTACTTACACCATGCACATAAAAAAAAAAAAAAAAAATTTCAAACAACAATTTTTGTCTTTCTACAATCTCTTACATTGTAAATAAAAAATCCTTTAATGTGTTTTTTATTTTTATTTTTATCTTTTCTTTTATCTTGTTCTCTTTCTTGTCTTCTTTCTCTTCTTTCTTGTCTTCCTCTTGTCTTTCTTCTTCTCTTCCTTCTTGTCTTTCTTTTTTCTTCTATTTTTCTTCAAGTGCGGCCGCCATAAAAAAAATTAAAAATTAATAAAAAATAATAACTTTACTTGGCCGTTCTGTGGTGCTAAGCCCTATACGACGGCCAAAAAAACAATTTTAAGTCCCTGGGTGCGCAGCTGCGCACCCAAAGTCCCTCTCTCATCTTCCTCTCTATCTCCTTCCCAACTGAACTTTATTATCCAAAATTCAATTCGTCACATATTTTTTGTTATTAGCATTTTTGACACAACAAAGACTCCATAACTGTGGCCACCTAGGCACTAAAGGGTTACATTGTCTAAAATTGAGATTTTATGTACAAATTGTATTGATGTTCTTTTTGTTAATTGCATTAATATATATATATATATATATATATATATATATATATATATATATATATGTGTGTGTGTGTGTGTGTGTGTGTGTCATAATAAAATAGTGAAATCCATAGCTTTTGGGAGGGTATAAAACTGCATTACAAAAAATTCCATGCAAGAAGCTACTACCTCAGCGAAATTGCCATGCAAAAATAATATTTAAAAATCACAAAAACATTTTTAAAAATCGAGTCTGACGTAGAGTGATGGCCTGATATGGACATCCCCTCCAAAAACAGTGTGATTTTTAAGAAACATTCTTTTGGTAAGAAAAAACCATTGAAAATCAAATGGTGTCATAAGGGCCATGGCAGCAGCTATATACACGGTGTCAAAGACAGAATTTCTAGCACACATACTCGCACACATAATATGAGTTAGACATAAGCCTCACACATAGTGAGACGTGTCTCACCGGTACCTATATTAGGCCATCGCCGTGAACTAGTGCCATGTCATATTTTATTTATTTTTAAATGTTTTTTTGGTAATTTTTTAATTAAAGAAAAGTTAATATTATTATATTAATATTTTTGCATGGCATTGCCGAGGGACTTGCTTAGGCATGTGGTGCCCAATTCCATGCATGCACAGTGATTTTGCATAGGCATCTCCATGGGGAGTGCCACCTTTTCTACTAGCGTACCTGAAAGGCAAGGTCGGCAGAAAATTATTCCCCAATAAAATGTTGAAAAAATAAATAATTTTATCAAGTATTTTGTCGAAATCAACAAAAACGAAGTCAACAAAAATTGTAGACAAAAAACAAAAGAAAACATTTAGCCGCTAGAAAAATTCAATGTTAGTTATTAATAGCAGATTTTTTTTATTAATAATTATTTTTGAAAGTGCCGACCTCCACTGTTTGAACTTTTATTAATTATTCGACATGAAAGTGCCGACCCTGCCTTCCACGTACGGTAGTGTGAGTTAGCAACCTTTTGGACGCTTGAACTTTTTTGTAATGGAAAGCGGTTTGGGTTCTAGGATTCATACTAAGGTAGGAGGCTCTAAACCCGCCAATACAGGGTTGTGAATTTATGAGGACACAGGGAGAACTGAGCATGATTTTTCATAGGGAGACAAATCCAAGCAAAGACCAACATATTTTGAACCAAAAAATTTGGATGTTCCTAAAATTAGTTATGAATTTCTAAAGTTGAAATAACATGGGCTCTAAAGTGGTGCTATGTACATCCAAAATTTCAAAATGTTCGTCCTTGGTAGAGTGCAGGTTTAGAATTGTGGCCGGTTTAGAGCCCTCTACCTTATATCCACACTTCAATTCAATTCTCGGATTCACCATGTTTCTTTTTTCACATGATTTCTACTAAAATCGATTTACACAAAAATAAATAAACAAGTGGCTATTCGCGGAGTCTCTGCCCCCAAATTTACTTTGACCCTTAAACGTCAAGAGGGCCTGGACGGAGCAGCCCAAAAGGCATCTAAATTTTTTTGGGGAAAAAATAATAATAATAATAATAATTTTTTTGCAAAAACGGCTCTGCAATGCACTGCTTGCTAGCACTGTCAGTAGCACTGCGGCGCTGCTGAACTTCAGCTGCCTTAACCTCAAAACTTGTTCAATTTGATAACTTTGATTGCTTACCAACGATTCCACAATCTCTCAAATGAGGCGAAAATTTGGAATCTAGATCGCTTTTTCATTAGCTTTCCAACGCAACAAGTCTCGCTTGATTTGATTGAGAAAATCATCTTTTTTTCTTGATTATTCTCTTTTAAATAAGCCCATGGGGCTTACTTGACGTTCAAGGGTTAATAGAACTTCTTTTTACCGTCCAGGCACGTAACTCCTAGTAACTCCTGAAAAAATGAAGCGTTTCCCCTGGTGGGGCAGAGCCAATAAACAAAATACACAACCACGTACTCCCGGCAATGCCATGAACCAGTGACAGAAGGTCACAGCTACACTACATCTTGTCAAATCATCTCTGACAGTGGAAGCCGAATTTTCCAGATGATTCTGTTCACAAATAAGGGAAACACCGGATTTTCGCACACTCATGCTTCGAAGCAACCAAAGGCGCCGTGTGATCGAGTGGCCGTCGCGCGTCTGGCGCATGCAGTGCCGCCGGCTGAGATCAATTCGTAACGCCTGCCTCCACGCAGCCACCCCGCCTGCCTGCCTGCCTGCCTGACATACACAGAGAGACAGACAGACAGAGCGGCGGCCATGGCGCCTTCACGTACCACTGACTGACTCAACGAATCCATTGCCATGCACCCATGCATGCATGCATGCAGGACGTACGTACTCACTCAATCTGTCCCTGATCACAACGTACAACTCATTCCCAATGCTTCTGCATTCACGCACAGTTTGCATTCCCGACGTGCATGCATGCGCACAATAATAATAATAAAAATTCCATTCCTGCACGCAACCCAGAGATCGACAGTTAATTCCTGCCATTAGAATTTCTCTCGAAAGCATGGAATCTCCTGCAGCACCAGCCATGTTAACGCAGGTGCAGGCAACGCCTACTTCCTCTGCCAGCGCCGCAGCGGCTCACTACTTCGCCGCGCGCGCTGCCGCCACCGCTGCTGCCTCTCCCACGGGTCTTCCTCTCACGGACCGCGAGCATCTCGCCCACCTCGAGCACAAGCTCTCGCAAGCCCGCCAGCGGGTCCGTCGATCGATCCAACCACCGTCTGACTGTTGAATGTTTCCATCAATTCTCAAACTTTCCCTTGATCTAACGTGCCATATATCAGGTCGAGCCAGCCATGAATTTTATATATTCGTCGTAGAAGATCTATCGTGATATGGGGTGACTGATTGATTCATTGTGGATGTTGCAGCTCCAGGACTTGAAGGAGGAGAAGTGGAAGGGCGATACCAAGGTTAGTACGTTGATTCTACAGTCAAGGAATGATCAATGTGCATCTACTGATTGCAATTAGTTAGCGCTTAGTTTCACTTCATTGAAGTCACGATGTGAACGTTCGATGTTGGCAGGGTTGTGGATGTGGATGCTGCTCGCATGGCTATGTCCGGGATCGTGACCAAAAAGCTACCAGAGTGTAAGCAATCTGTCGATTTCGATCTACCCCGTGGGTTTTGATTCATATGATTTCCGTGAATGCATTCTCTTCTAACCATTTGATTGTTTTCTACAAGGATAGACTGTTTTTCAATTGTTTCAGGGAGATATATTATGTACTTCATTCACTGGGAGGATCATGAGGTTTAGTTTGGGGCAAACTTGGGAGAAAAAAAAGACATTCCCACATGGGATTTCATATGGGAAGTGGGACAAAATTCCTACAATTGTAACTTTCTTGGGATGATTTTAGTGTATTTTTGATTTGGGAAAGTTACAATTGTGAGAAATTTGTCCGCATTTCCCATATGGGAATCTTGTATTTATCTCCCTGTGCAAAAAAAAAAGGGTTAACATGGAATTCTTTTTAAGCCAAGATTAGTCAGGACTTATTGCGATGCTCGCAGTGATATGTGGGTATCAGGCATTCCACAATGAAGGTTTTCAATGCTAAATGGAGATAGAGTTGTCCCTCTCTATTATGACATGTTTCGAACTGGCAAGCATGGATTAGTCACCAAAATGACTTGTCACCTGTGTATTGCTTGAAACAATAACATCAATCTATTATGGAGGGTAGACTGTACCCACATCAGACACGAAAATGATCTGTGTTAAACTCATTTCCCATCTTAATGGCACCCTCATTAAAATTGATTATTGCCAATTTCACCTTAGTGCTAAAATTAGGGTTTTGTGATTCATTTTGTTACTCAATGGCAGAGGACCGGACTCACGGAGCGTTTCGGAGACATCCAATCTTCCTGCAAAGAAAGGGAGTCGGCAGCATCAGGCAAGATCGGTACATGACCTAAACCCTAATTTATTCCTCACCCATGCAAAATCAATCCATCAACCCTCATTTGGTAGGAGAATCCAATTTTGACACGGTCTTTAATTTGTTCCCACACCCAAAAATCTTTAGCAATAGGTACATGCTAAGAATGTACACATGTTGTATAAATTTGTTTTTAAAGTCATGTACCAAAAAATCAAACTTTAAACCTTCGTAATGTGTACTACTTTGGTCTCTTAGATTTCCATTTAAAGAATAAATTTGATTAGCGCAAAATGTGTCAATTCTAGGTTCTATCCCGGCCCTCAGGGTTTAGAAAGCACTTACCAGAGAAACTAGGAAAAGGAATGTACCCTTAGGGCCTCTTTACACTAAAGGCGAGAAGCCGTGAAGAGAAATTTCAACCAATGGGAGGCCTAGAAACCGAGAAGATCAATTTCTCATTGGCTGAAATTTTTCTGCTCACGGCTTCTCGCCTCTAGTGTATAGGGGCCCTTATCCCCTGAAGTTGTTGCTAATAAGGGCAACTTGAAGATACATTTTAACCTAATTATGTCAACGTCAAATCTAACAACCAAATTTTTTAGAAAAAGGTACATGTTTGATGATGAAAATGTACTACAAATCTTGTATTGGTTTGAGTCAATAAAATTTTGAACCCTTGTAACTTTTGCATACAGTGTCCAAACAATGCATACTCTGGTGCATTGGAACCCTAATTGGAAAATGGATCAGGGTGCAAAATGTGTCAGTTTTAGATTCTCCTAGCTAGAGAGAATATACTACCTGCAACTTATATCCCGTTTGTCGATGGACGCGTGGTGTTTTGTTTTGTTGTTTCTGTGGAAAGGTGAAATCCCTTTCTTCTCAGGACACCACCACAATGGAGCAGGGACTGTCTACTAGCTCGCCCAATGCCGAGGGGCTTCTGTTGGCTGTTGACAAATTTCTGTCCATGAAGTAACACAAAAGAAAGAACAATACAAATCACTGAAAATCAGTATCAGTACTTCTTCAGCTGATCATGCGTGGAATGATGTTATATGTTGCTGTGCTGCACCTGCCAGACGGTCCAGCTTGGAGCCTCCAGTTCGCGCTGTCCACGCCAACAACATCAACAACAACATCAACAACAACGTCGAAGCCTTCGGATCAACGGCATGCAACGCCAGGTTAATTCCATCGACATAGCTGGTCCTCCTCCTCCTGCTCCTGTTATTGATGTCTAACAGGCTCTTCTCTAATTAGAAACTCGCCATTCACAACGTAATCATGCCAGCATGATCAATCTGATCTTTCACTAATTTTAGAGTACTTTCTAAGACACTAGTGTACGTGCATTGATGGATTCTTCAATGGCATGATATTTTCTCTCTTTCATGGTATGTCGAGGATTCGCCCTGAGTGTCGGTGATTGATCAATGTAAAGCTGTTTCAGAATCAAAGATATGCAGATTAAAGGTTGTGTGTACAGTCCACCCTCGATAAATGTTACACTTATAAATGTTAACTCATTATATTTGTTAACAAAATCGTACTCCCCTCATATTGCTAACTAGAATGTTAACTATGTAAAATGTTAAAAATAATTTACTCCCCTCTTTGTTAATTTTCCACTTATAAATGTTAACCTACGAAATACATTCAATACTATGTGATGACATCCATTATTGTGATCAAATTATTCATCTGGACTATATTGTGGAGGGTATCGTATGAGGGGTCAGAAGGTCTTTATATTTGTTAAGCATTCAAAAAGCTCCCTTTATAACTGTTACAATGTTAACTCACTAAAAATGTTAGGAAATTTTTACTCCAAAGCCTAACATTTATAGAGGGTGGACTGTAGCTGCATGTATGTCGAGGATCAGCCCTGAGTGTCGGTGATTGATCAATGTAAAGCTGTTTCAGAATCACAGAAATGCAGATTAAAGGTTGTGTGTATCAGAACTCACTCCCTCCAGCATTAGTAAGTATATTCAAAACTAATTAAGGCTATGATCTTTCACATTTTAGAATGCAAACAACTCAGATGCAGAATTCTTACCACATGAAGCAATGACATGGTATTTTTCTTTCGAGGGTAAGCCCTGAATGTCGGTGATTCTCACTCGATGTATGAATTTCGCAAGATTCAGATTCGGATTCAATGGCTGTTTCTCAACGTCTAATTTAAGCTCACTTTTCTTCCAGCATTAGTAACTCGTCTTTCGCAACTTCTAATGGCAATCAAATTCTCAGCCAGCATGATATGATCGTTCCTAGTTTGGACTAACTGGACATTAATGTACAGTGAAAAGAACAAACCTCGATCTAGGCGGATGATTCATTCAAATCCTTATTATTATTACTACCAGTATAATTATTACTGCATCATTGAGATTCAAGTGAATAGAGTTAACCGAATAGAAGAGAGAATACATGTTAGGTGAGGTATGTTAGGTGAGGTGAGTTTGACCCGTACCTAAAGCAATCAAACAAATTAACATACAGTGGTTAGCAAAAGTGTTTGGACAGTAATGACAATCTCAGTTTAGTAGTAACACTTGTCAAGTTTGGTAGGTAGGTGCTGATTTTTTCAGCTAATTATAATTAAAGAGCCATTTGTAAACTAGAAAGAGTACCATCGTTGACATTGAGCCACTTGCAAGGGCAACAGTTCATGATGTGTCAATCATGGGTGTCCAATTCATTATGCACACAAGTTGTGCATCTAAAAAATCTTGAGAATGAACATGTATTTATGGAGACCTCTTGCATTTCATGATTCATTGTGATTGAGTAAGATTGCTCTTGATTAGCTATGGCTCCTAGAAGGTCTCTTGCTGAACGTGAGTTAGTTCTTCAGATGCATGAGAGAGGGAATTCGTACTCTGAAATTTCAGCGGTTTTAGGCATCTCTCGAAGCACTTGCCATGCTATTGTGCGGAGGTTTACAATGAGAGGTCATTTGAGAGATGCTTCTTCACAAGGGAGACCTTGAATTCTTGATGAACGTGGTGATCGTGAGGTTGTAAGGTTGTTGAATGCACCATCTAATGGTACAGCTACAGCAGTGGGTAGAGAAATGCGATCTCAAGGATTGGATTTGAGTGATGATACAATTAGAAGATGTCTTCGGAGGCAGGGATTGAGAGCACGAGAGAAAACTAAGAAGCCATTCTTGTCAAAAAAGCACAAAGCACGTCGATATGCATGGGCAAAGAAGTGTAGGCATGCAAGTTGGATGGATTGGAGTTATGTGATTTTTTCAGATGAGTCAAAATTCAATTTGTTTGGCTCAGATGGGAGGCAGTATTGTTGGAGGAAGAAAAGATAGCATCTTTTAGATCAGCATGTGCAACCTACTATCAAATTTGGGGGTGGAAACATTATGGTTTGGGGATGTATGACTGGGGAGGGAGTTGGCAACCTTCGTCTTATAGAAGGGAACATGGATAAGTTTGTGTATCGGGAAATTTTGGAGATGGAGCTCATGAATACTATACACATGCATGATTTAGGAGAGGAGAATGTTATTTTTCAGCACGACAACGATCCCGAACATACTTCTAAGTATGTTATAGATTGGTTGTTAGCACAGAAGTTTCAACTAATTTGGCATCCGGCTCAATCTCCTGACTTGAATCCTATAGAACACCTTTGGAATGAAGTAGATCGTCGTATGAGAATGTCGGAGAAGAAACCCACTAACAAGAAGGATTTGTGGGAGAAATTGCAAGAAATTTGGTATAGCATTGAGATTGATACCGTGAGGAAATTGATCATATCTATGCATGAGAGAGCTGCAGATGTTTATCAAGCAAAAGGTGGCTATACACGATGGTAGTCATTATGATTGTACATTCAAGTTTTTAGGTAGTCATCATGATTCTACATTCAAGTTTTTAGCTTGATTTTGTACCTCATGGCTTTGTTTCCCATGTAAATAGATAACCACTTCACTTTTTGCATAAAGAATTGGACACCCACATCATGTGTTTTATTTTTGATTGATTTCTTGATTGACATTTTTGATTATGAATGTTATGTTACATGTTTGTTGTAACTATGTGATTGTATGTTTAAATTTTTACAACTTGAATGTGAGTTATGTAGGAAAACTAGCTCATATTGGAAGTGGAAGCGTCCTGTCCGAACACTTCTGCTGACCACTGTATATGGTTTCCAAAGAATCCAATAAATAAAAGAGGGTGAACTAGTTTGCAGTCACAAAAGTGGCAAAACTAAGACTAAGAGCATCCCCACTCCTACACGCTAGAGATGACTCGCTGAAATTATTCATTTACATTTGAAGAGCCCTTGCACTTACACTCCCCCACCCGTGGAGGTCCCTCACACATCAAAAGTGCACATCAAATAGTCAATGGACCAATCACAAGTTGAATGTGGAGATACAGTCAACTAAATAGTGATTTGAAGGGCCATTTCTTAACACATTAGAGCATCCGCACTGGGACTTGCAATACGCGGCCGCGATGGCTGTTGGCGGGCTCGGGCATGAGAAGGTCCCCCACCGCAACTCGGGCAATGAACATTTCCTGCACGGCCTCGTCAAATTTCATGGATGACTCGCCATTGTTCCGAGTGTAGGAGTTCCTTCAGCGCGCCCATTTCACGGAAGCTGTCTGGGAGATTTGATCTATTTGAGGATCACTCTCTCCGGAGCCGGCCACTGAACAAGTGCCCGAGTACATGGCGTTCTCAAACAGGCTAGAGTCAACGTCACCAGGCTGGAGTGAGCATGTCAGTCTGCTATTCAAAGCAGCTCGAGCGGCCATCACGGGCCTGTTTGCAAGCGACGGTCGGGCTCTCAGTTTTTAGCGAGTCAATAGGAGCTTGAAGAGCCCTGAGAACACCCTATGGCGAGCCTTGGATGGCCCGGATGGGTGGAGATGCTCTTAGGATTGAGAGTCAAGAGGCATTTTGGAAGGACACTTAGCACTTTTCATCTAATTCTGTAGTGCGAGGGACTCTAGGAGGGTTGCGGTGAAGGTGCTCTAACCCCTAAAGGACCAAGTGTCCTAACTAGGACATTTCAATGTTCGGGTAGGTTCCCATGGTGTCAATTTTAATTTTAATTTTTTGAAATAAATCATGTGAATTTGGTATGTCAGTACAAAAATGGGAATCTAATTTTTTTTTTGATTCCGACTTTTTAAGTAGAAGTTATGGAACAAAAAGGGTTTTTTTGGGGAGAATGGGTAGTGCGGGCAGGGCTTAAAATAAACCTCAAAAATTATTATTTTTCAACTTTAACCGTAGGATCTTGTTAAAGATTACCAAGAGAGTGCATGGTAAAATTTTCATAGAATTTGACCGTACAGATTGCAAGATTATAGCGTTTGAAGTGAAAAAGATGAAATTGCAGCCTTTTGGATATTTTTTGACCATCTTTGAAGACATGGGAAAAATTGTTAAATTGGTTAAAAAAATTCTTAAATTTTTCTTAAATGTTTAATTTGGTATTTTCTATCAAGAGGAAAAAAAATATTCATAAGAAAATCAATAGAAAGAGGTGAAAATGATGCTCAAAAACAGGAAACATCGCGGTCCTTTAGGGGCTAAGGTGAGTTCACAAAGAGCTCAGGTTTTGAGGCAATGGCCCACATCCAATTTGAGATTAGGTGGCTTCGACAACTTGGATTGACTTGCAAAGCTCATATCTAAAATTGAAGTTGGAGGGTGTTTGATTCACTGTTTACTTTGATTTAAGTTACATTCAAAGAGGGCATAGACTTTGAATTCCTGATATATTAGAGAAATTCGTAAAGTCCTGAAATCTCAGGCTTCCGGTACTGCGTCAGTAAAGATTCTGGCTCATAAGACAATAAAAGTAGGAGTGTCGGGCTCCAAAAATAAAAACCAGATGAGTTATATTTTCGGTAAGTAAAGTAGGGTGAGTGAGTTTGCTCCCATGTCAAGGCGCGCCACCGAGTATACCGCCGGGGCCCGCCCATTAATGCACCAGGAGGTCCAAGAATAGTGGCAGCCAAGGTTTGATCCGTGGACCTCGTGGCTCCCAAGAGCCTAGTGGACTTCCATTGTTAGCCCGGCACACCTCTCAAGAGCTTATGTGAGTGACTATTCGGATAACTGAAATATACAGGATGCGGGATTTAACTGTGGATCACTGGTCCTCTTACTTTGCGAATTTCTCTATTGAGGGTCCGATTACATGTTCTGATTTTGGTTAACTCAAATGTCAGGATAAGTTCTAGCTACCCACCGGGGATTTTCTTTCAATTCCTCCCCTGGTTTTAGCCTCAAGTGTCGGTGATTTTTTTCCCTCACGTATTTATTTCCACCCCTTTGAATGAGGCCGGTTTCGAGTCTTTAGAACTATTGGGTTTGCAGGGTTCACTCCAGGGTGCCGTCCTCATGGTGTGCCTGGTTTGAGAAAGAGACAAGCGCATGTGAGTCTTCCGGTGTGCTAAACTGTGTCATCCTCATCAATTCCTCATTCGTTGCTTGCTGAACAACTTCCGTTGATGAAAGGGTGTTTTACTTTTATTGTTTTTGAACAATCATTGATGAAAGATTTCCCTTGTGCCGGCGGCCACCTCCCAATTCAATTGGGCTTTGAGTGAAATGATTATCAGTTCAAAGAATATATACTAACTTTCAAAGAGATACGAAGAAGAAGCAGAGAAGCTCGTAACCAGCTGCTTATCATGAGCAGAGTATCTCTTCATAAGGGCCTCTTTACACTAGAGGCGAGAAGCAGTGAGGAGAGAATTTTCAGTTAATGGGAGGCCTAGAAATCGAGAAGATCAATTTTTCGTAGGCTGAAATTTCTCTCTTCACGGCTTCTCGCCTCTAATGTAACGAGGCAATAACCCTTGCGTGTTTTCATCCAAGATGAAAGGTATTCATTCATGAATTTATCTACTTTAACCCTTTACCGCCCAGGGTGGTTCTGGAGAAACCACCTTTTTCTGGGTGATGTTTCTTTAAATCTATCTCTGTTGAAATTAGGGGTACTATTAATAGTATCCAATCATACGAATGTAATCATAGCTTAATGAAACAAGTTACAGTTAAATCTTGGTAAGATCGGACCGTTGGATTGGAAGATTAAAGTATATCTTTGAACCGTATAATGCACACTCAAAAATGAGATTTCGGGGGGTGTGACTTCAAGGTTAAATAGAATTTGGGTTAAATTTTCAAAAATAAAAGTGAAGATGTTCACCAATGACTTGTGTCAACACCTCTTCATTGCAATCTTTCATGTCAAGAATAGACTCATACATAATTATTGTGAATTTTATAAATGAAAGTGACTTATCCATGTACGGTTTAGAACAAAATTTATACGTTCAAATAAGAAAGGAGTTAGTATAGTGATCAAGATCAGATTACATACAGTAATGGAACATGAACAAGAGAACACAATCCAAAAAGAAAAACGAGATAACAAACTTCCAATCTCTAGAAATACAACATAGTACATATGCTGTATTTGTAAGTATTTGTTGTATTTTGAGGTATTTGCAGTATTTTGGTGTTTTGTACATAGATATTTGGATATCTAGGAAAGTCGGATTCCAAATTTTCTTTTTGCATCATCTCCAGAATCAAAAGTTACACATCTGAACTTTAGACACTGTACCGAGATGGTTCACAGATTTTCCAGAATTTCATTTTCCAGTGATCTAGTGACCACTTAGTGGTTACCTGGGCACTAAAGGGTTAACCCCTAAGAGCTCAAACGCCCATTTTCTCGTCGCTGCCCGGATTTAACGGGCTGCGCGGAACATAAAAAAATATTTTTTTGAAAAAAATAATTTATTAAAAAAATACTACATCAAGTTTACTTTCTAACCCAATTTGAATTATGGCAATCCGAGTTAAACTCCACCCGGGAGAATTTTTCAAAGTAGATCACCTCAACATTGTCTTAGTATTATAAAATTTGCTATTTGGGGAAAGTAATGATGATCCCTCCATCATTTCTTTTGCTTTTTTGAAGTTTTCAATAGATAGCCCAACTTTAACCAATCATACTAAATTTCAAACTCTAAAATTGAAAATTATAATTTATACAAATTTTCAAATGTTAATGCTTTTAAATTCATTAAAAAACGATCTAAAGTTATTTTTGAAAGTTTGACAGTACGGATAATTAGTAGAGATGATACTCTACATTTTGTCAATTGAACCAAACTTCATCAAACATATGGAAGACACATATTATAACACATCTATGTTTTGTCCAATACCCCTCGGGCTTTTAGGGGTTAATTAAATAAAATGAATTATTTTTAAATACATAAAACCAGCACTTGGATGACATGAAATACTTTAATTCAGGTCCAAAATTTTAATCAAATATATTAATTCTCATGTTTTTTGCTTGCCTCAAAAAATAGCCAAAAAATAGCATTTGCAGGCGTTGTAGTACAAAATAAATAGTATTTTTTTAGCGTTCAAATTAATCATTTCAAATAACACATATCTAAATGTACTTCATATAAAAAATTGGTACCTAAATGACGTCGTTGGATATTTTAAACAAATGTTTTGGTTTTTTTTTGGCAGTTTGGACAAATTTTGATTTTTGGACTAAAAAAATCTTTTAAAATATTTAAACTTCTTCAATGTTTACGTGAATTTTTTTAATTTTTTAGTACATGAGTAGGAAATCAGAACCACATCCAATCGATTCAATTTTTATTTTGTTTTAAAGGACTCATGCAAAGTTGCCATGGGGGTTGATTTTAGAGTTCAAAGGGCTTTTCGGGGTACCCATATCAGATCATTGTTCCATTTATAAAACACCACTTCCACTAAAAGTGCACACACAATGTACATTTTCTTTTTGCACTTAAAAAATTTTAAATTTAAAAAGTTGACCAACAAGGGTGGATGATTGTGGATCCCCTTTAATTCATAATTTACTCTTCAAAAATCACATGATAAGAGAGTTGGTGATCACGAATCCCATAAAATTCACAACTCAAATTCTTAGCTCCTAAAGGACCAAGTGTCTTAACTACTGTAGGACATTTATAAAATTGGGTAGTTTCCCACAATGTTGATTTTGAGTCTTATATTTTAATATTTTCAGTGAATGTGAGGAATTTTATAAGCTTTGTGGAAATATAATTGTTTTCCCCCTAGACGTCAGTAGAAAAAGTTATGTTGCCCGAAGCCATTTTTTCACAAGATCGGGCAGCTTGAGAAAAATACTACACAACTCCAATAGCTTTAAAATTTGATACGGGAGCAAGTGACATGATATTATTTGGAATGGTAAAAGAAACTCTATGTAGTTCAAAACTTCCATTCCAAGAGGAGTAAAACACTTCTAGCTTGATTAGGTAGGGTGAAAAAAAATGGCTTTTCTTAAAGATAAAAATTAGAAATTTGGTTATGTTTTTGTAGTTTCTTTTTTTAATTCAAAAAGAATCTTTGTCTTTACCACAAAACAAAACCAAGTTCACAATAAAACTAAATGTGTTTGGCAATGGCTTGGACCTTCTCCACTTGCAATATTGTTCCCAATATGTTAGATCATTCTCCTACTTCTCAAATTTGCTCTACAAGTAACTAACATTGTATAATTTGTGAAAGTGAATAGCAACAAGTCTCCATAGTGGAACATCTTCAAAATAGGAAGAAAAATACATTGTTGAAAATTTTGGGCGAGTTTTATTTTTCCCACACATTTTCACTTCAAACGTATAATTTATATCTTCTAATCTATACAGTCAAAGATTGTGAATTTTTTTGTGCACATTCCTTTGGTATTAACCTCCAAAGGACCATGATCATCCTTAAAAATTTATCACTTCTTGTGATGCTTTCAAGAATGTGTATGTATCCCTCAATTAGTGTTTGTGTAGAAAAAAACATTGTTAGAGCTCAAAGACGACTCAGTCGTGAGATTGTGTATCAAATTTCAAGACAATCTATCGTATGAATTATATCATTATAAGGTTTGATCATGAGTTATATTCTAAAAACTTTGAGCAAAATCAACAGATCATTAAGTGCAAACATTCTCATAAATTCTAGAACCACAATTAGCATTTAAATTTCAAAGGCATACATAAATGTGTTGTATATAAAAAATGGTGTTCTAAAAGTAAATACAACAATTGACAATGATTGATTCTAAAACATTTATGTTTGGAAGAAATGACTTGTTGGTGACTGGTTGAGACGGTGTTTGTGATTGTTATTAATTGTTACATTGCAAAAAGGTTTAGGAATATTCCAAAATATTCTGAAACAATATGAAATATGTAAAGAAGATTCCAAATTTTTGAAATGATTATATTTTGAATATATTTGAACATTTTCAGTAATTATAATATACTATTAATGAGTCAGTAATGAAAAATGTTTTTTACATATTGTATACTTATTTTTTGGAAAAAATTGACACCCTAGGGAGAAAATGCCCTCCAAGTCATCAACCTTCCTAACTACCATGTTCCAAATTCACTTGCGTTGACGTTTTACTTTTTTTCTCATCAAATTGATCAACATAATTGCAAATCTTGAAGAATTTTTGTGTTCTCGTGACGGACATCTACATTTCTCTAGTTAACATTGTGTCAAAATTATGAAATCCAAATAAGTTACTAAAGTAATCAAGTTATTCTTGGACACAATGCGTCCTCATGGCCTTTAGGGGTCAAAAGACCAGTTTCTACGGTTGGATTGTGAAAATAAATAAATTTAAATTGGACCCCCCTAGGAATTAGAAACGGCAGCCTTGTATTGTTAATTGAGCAAAAGGGGTTAATCACAATTTAAGCAGAATCTTTTAACGAATTTAAGCAGTTTCGCTAATGCACCATAAATTCTCATCACTTGGGGGTCGTCAAAATTTTCTCTCTTGTGATTGGCCACGCATCCTCGTTCATTTTCAGCGTCTCGTTCCTCAAGCCCTATAACCGACGAGATTACATCAAAACCAAAAAAGACCTTAGATTCAAATTCCACATAGGAATGCCCGTCCCGATGACCCGAATCACAATGAATCTTTGACATGGCAAGAGTCGGTTTCTACACAAGAATTTATGGACATGTACAAACATTGACAGTAACTTACAATCAACATGTGAATTGAGCAATCAATGCCTGTCCGTCTTCGCCAAGCTGCATGCAGCCTCTCACTCCCATCACTCACAAACGAATAGAAAAAATCCCCAAGTGCGATATAAAACGTAATGCCGTGATTTGTTCCTCAGGTTCCATGTGAGCCTCTGTAATCCATACGGTTCCCCAAAAAAACCATTTTAAAATAATAAACTGCCCGGTCCAATGGTCAACATGCAGACCCTTTTCACCCAAAGCCCAGACATACCCTGCTACATACCATGCAAAAGCCTGCTTGTTATGTGTGATGTTATGGGCACCTCCAAAGCCAAGACTAACTTAATATATATAGAACTTAGGTACTACAACCGCCGTGAATAAAGAGTCCGCTCGTCCGTAAGAGTGTTGTTGGTAGGCCCGAGTAACTTAACGTATATTGTCTATCTCACTTAACCCTGAAGCGCCGGGCCCTTGGCCGTGATGAGAAGAGGTATGTGACCTAAGACCGTGGTCGTGTTTGTACAAGGCGATTTGGCAGGCGGGGTTTGATCTACAGTGCTCACCGGGGTAGGAGGAGGGTTCAAGGTGTAGTTTGGATGAGTGAGCAGCATTCAAAATGCAGATTCAGAGGTGTGATCGGCAAGATTTGTGCACATGAATTGAGGGATGTACTGAAAACAGTAAAAGGGCAGCGGCATGAATAGTGTGTAATGCAAATATGGAAGCTTGATACGGTGCATGAATCACTTTACATATGGTATAGGTGGAATTGCAAACAAAAATCAGCGTTGAGGTGGATCAAAGATAGAACAGATTCATGACATTCTTGACTTGCATTGGCAGGAGGTTGAAAAAAGTAAAGGCATATTATTGCATGTACAAGCTCATAGATAACAAAAATGAGAGTACCCTTCGAAGAAAACTTGTCCCCTATACCCTCCCTACCTTGCAAAAATAGGACCTGCAGATTCAAGGCACCATCACCAAAATATGCCACAGATGCGGGGTCGTTACTATAAAAAGCCGAAGTGTAGAGGCGGGCAGGGATACGGAAGAAGTCACCGGAGTGACCGAAGTTGCAAGTGGGCAGGGACCCCAAAGTCGCAGGAAAATGCTGCCGGAGGTGTCAGGCCGGTGGCCACTCCCATGCTGCCACGCTGCGTGCGGTTTGCTTGCTCGAGGGCCCCGCCAGATCATGGGAGTTTGGGCCAGGTAACTGCAGCGCCCCATGTCGATCGCCATGTCACCTCTGCTGCCCCCACCCACCACAGTAAACATGAGGGAGTCCAGGCCAGCGACCCACCCAGCCCTTGCAGCATCCAGCAGAATGAGTCCCTGGATGAAGGAGATTCTCTAGTTTCACCACAAAAATTTCACAACACATTTGCATAGCAGTAAAAGGGAATGGAGGAATAAAATATTGAAAATGAAACCTAGGACAATAAAAAAAAATAAGAAGAAAAAACAGAGGAGCATTGACAGGGAGAAAAGGGATTATAGCCTAAAAACAGGAAAAGCAGAAAAACTAGGAAAATATATAAGCTAGAAATTCGGTACCTGTTACTCTACACATATTCCCCGATATTCCACAATCTACCAATGGTGTGCCCAATAACAAGGAAACATGCACATTGGTGCCCCTGCACATCCGAGACATTGATAAGAACATTTATGTCTACATATCCGACATAGTTTACGCTTCTTTCCAAGCGGCCATGGTCCATGAATGCCAAGGAAAAGTGGGGCAATCGTGGAGTAGCACATTTTCCTATTGCCCCACTTCTGAGCCAACTCCCCCGTCAACTGCATGTGATATGTCCAAGAGGAAAAAAAACACTCTATGCCACCAATTCTTGCTCCTTGTTAGACATGTGTAGTTGCCCCGAAGTTGGTCCGCCGTATCTACCCCGTGCATATTGTTTTGGTATTGCACATGCATAGGGCCCGTTTCCACCTTCTCGGGTCCTCGTTTCCCATTCCTAACCACCACCATTGTCTCTCCTAGCGGTGGTATAGGTTCTGCATGAGTAGATAAGAGGAGGACGGGTTTTTTGTCCTTCCAAACCATACAACATATTTTCTTGCTCACATGCATACGCCAATCTATCCATCCCAAACTTTTACTTTTTGTCACCGACTTACTCCACATTTCTCTTGGTAGATACTTTCTATCTGCTCTAAGCGTACCCGTTGCCATGAACCCATCTCCTAATAAGTCTATGAATAATGGGACCGAAGTAAAGAAATTGTCGGTTGTGATTATATGTCCCCGTCCGCTTAGCCTCCTAGTCAAATCTTTGACCACATTGCGGCCTTGTAAGCCAACCCCTTTTCCACTGCGCTCCTCAAGTGCTTCTTCACCATCAAGCTCCATGTCACTTCCTCCATCATAATTAACACCCTCTTTTCTACAATACACCAAAAATGTCCAAATGTATTTGGAGACTGAATCTGCTAAATTCCAAGCCTTGATACCAAACTCACAGGTTTTTTTGGCATGTATTGTCGGATAGGACAATACTTACCTTTATACCGCACCATGCTTTCATCAACCGTAATTTGTTGATTGAAGTTCCACATCTCTTCACAACGGCTCCGTACACTATCATGTAACCAACGAACTTTGTGAATTTTGTCATATGTGGGACTCTCTCGCTCTACCATATAGTCATGTGGATTTGCCACATACAAACATCTAGTAATTGCCTCAGAACGGTCGCGTGTCATGATCTTTGAGATAAGCGGGCATTGGAAGAATGACTCATTTCTTGACCAATATAAGCATCACTGGGGTAAAAGTTTCACGCCCATGTACATAGAGATGGCTAAGTAGGCATGTCACTCATCATACTCTAATGGAGTCCAATCAAGCCCCCCCCCCCCCCCCCCCCCCCCCCCGTGTAGACCCAACATTGTTTATGACCGTTGAAGCATGCCTATTTGTCTCTCTAACAATGCGGCGTTGCATAATAGGTGTCCAAAACTTTTGAAACAACCCTAATGTTGAAAGAACTGTCCCATATGGATGGCGACATCCCGGAGTGGGCCCCGTAAACAAAATAGGTGGACTTAGGAATGCACAACTCTCCTTTTTCCACGTGTCATGATGGAATTGAGTCTGTAACGGGTCAACTGGCTTTGGTATGCTAGCTGAACCACGATGGTTAGCCCTTTGGTTCACTGGGCGCCCTGTCTGCCCAGTACGTCTCCCATGACCTCTGCTTGCCAGCTTTGGCTCATTGATTCCCTATCTTTCTGTAACCGGCCTTATATGGAGGCCACGAATTTTTCTCAAGCGGCCTTTAGGGTTTCCAGGGATGGTCGTGCGTACCTCATGCGAGTGTTGGACAGGCTCCGATGCAGCCGCAGTGGCAGCGGAGTCGGCGATTCCGTCGCCCAAAAACCCGTTCCCACAGCTGTTGCATACCCGTGCAGCACGCAGACAACACGCTGGAGCTTCATGCCGTTGTGCGTGAAGAACGCGGAGCGCACCACCACGTCCAGCGCGGCCTCGCCCACGCGTTCCTCGCTCGAGGCCGGCAGACGCGGGGCTTCTCCTCCTGCCTTCATGTACAACCTCCGACTCGTTGAGTTCATTAGTATCGCTCTGCGTGGCCTCCGAGTCTCGGTCAATCGTTCCCACAGTTTGGTTATGTCCACGCTGCTGCTGCCTCGCCCACAGATTTTCTGTCGCCTCGTCGACGATGGTGTTTGCACACGTTTTCCGCTGCCTCCAGCCGGCGCCAGCTACTTCGGCATCAGTTTCTGTGGCGGATGAGGAACACTGCGAATCCGAGCTCGAGCGACCAGAAGGCGCGCTGTCGGAGGAGTCATACTCGAAGGTTCCAGAGGAGTTGCCATCGCTCGAATGGGCAAACAGTGGGAGCGGCATGGACGCTGGAGCTTCGGAGGATTCAGCAGTAAGATTTGGAGGGGCGCATTTGGAGCTCAAGGTATGTGCAATCGATTTCTCCCTCTGTAATTTCATGTTTTGAATGTGTAGTGGTCTATGTGCTCAGCCTTCCCAAATCTCTTCTTGCCTCCCATCCGCATACCTTACCAGCAATTTGCTTTCACGGGATTGGAGATCTACGTACTCACTAAGAACATGCGTTGTTGTCCATTGCCCTATTGAATTAAGATCTACAACTGTGTCTTCTTGCAGCATCGATCTTTGTACTCTAATCACCTCTAAACCTAATGCTAATCGTTCATTGATTATGCTTGCAGGTTGGTGGAGGGAAGGTGAGGAACTTACGTGAGGCTCACGCGCTGTCGAGGCCGCGCGCAACGTAGCAGACGCTCCCTGTTGTTGCTCCGTCGCCTCTGCTGATGCTCTCCGACCTTTGCTGCTGCTCCGTCGCCTCTGCTGATGCTCCCCGACCCCTGCTGTTGCTCCATGACCACCGCTAGTTTTCTGTATTGATGTTGGTTGAATCCCGCCTTGTACTGCGCTTTGAATTCTCACCCGTTTCACTGGGCACACAGACAGATCTGATTCCGACCTCCTCAAGCCCTGTGAGCTCTCCCCGATCGGAACTTTTTCTTTTCCCTTTGCCTGTATTTCTGTTGTCATTGGGACTGCGCTCCAGCAGAGGTTCGGCCTTCAGACTTTGCTCGTCCGTGAGCTTGTGCTGCAACAGAGGGTCAGCCTTCACACTCTGATTTTCCTTGATTTTTAGCTGCAGTAGAGGGTCGGGCTTCAGACTCCGACCGTCCGTGATCTTGTGCTGCACCAGAGGCTCGGAACTCGAACTCTTGCCGTTCGTGTTTTTCGTACCCGCCCAGCCAGGGATGTCACAGCCGGTGTCCACTTCAGCTTGCCTGAGCACGATTTCTTTCAGCTGCGTATAACACCAAGGTGGTAAGATTCTTCTGGCCTTTGCACTCAATCTTGAGCTGTTAGGTGTGTTGATATAACCTTCGTGCACTGCCAAGTCTATCAAGTTGTGACGTGTGAGTTGCTCGGGTGGTTGGATTTTGTCAGTCAATGCGGGAGCGCTGGTATGTGCAACAGCTGCAATTCTCGATGGCAATGCAGACTCTTGCACTTGGTACACCTCACGTTCTCTCTCTATCTTTGGAAAAGGGAAGATTGTCTCTCTAATTATACGGTATACTTCTGTTGAAAATCCATGCCGGTGACCCTCGGGCCTTCTCTCCTTCCAGCCAAGGATTTTTGCCACCCACGAATACCACATCCACCTCAAGTGCTCAGCTGTCCGATCTGCGCTCGGGGGGTTTACTCTTAGTATATTTTGCGTATCATGTGTGAAAAAAGGGTATTTAAAAGTACCCTTCAAAATAAAAGTAATTCTTACTATAATTAGAAATATTTCAAGAATATTCTCATAATTATTCTTGTAATCAATTTTTAGCATCCTATATTAATGTAATTCATTTATAAAAATTACCTTCCAAGATTTATTTGGACCCTATATTTTTTTGCACGCCATTTGTAATTTTTTGGAAGTAAACCCCCCCGAGGATCTGCGCGGCCTCTATTGTCTCCTTGCAACTTAGGCACACTCACTAAGTAATGCTCACTTAGCATTCCTAGAATGTAATCAACTTTTCTCTCATTTGCGCCATGACTTTCACGTAAATGTGCGCCTATTGTGGCTGCCTCACTAGTTGCCCATGCAGGAAGTAGAGGTGGGCTTGGTAGATTACGCAAAGGTGTGCATTGTGGCATTTTGCTCTATTGTTCTAGCTAATGGAAATACAAGGAGAAGCTTTTCTCTCTTTTCTCAAACATTTGCACAAGTGAAAGTGACAGTCATCTCTATGTACTTCGTGGTTTAGTGTTTTGGACATTTGTTTGTGTAAGTTGGAGATTTCATTGTGCATTATTGGTAGATTTTTAGTTGTTGTGCGTTGTTGGTAGATTCATGGCCACTTACTATGCTTTTATGGCTGTGAGTATTGACAGTTTGCTTCATCTAGGCACCAAACCCTTCTAACTGCCACTCCTATTGTCAGGCTTTCCCACTGCCATGACATAGCCATTTCTATGACGTGTTCAACTGCCCCTTTGCAATATTTGCCATTGTCAAAGCTGCCCATAGTGTTCATGAACCCAAGGTCCGCCATGAAAAAACAAAAGAACACTAAAATATTTAAGTTCTAGGCCATGACGCCGTGGAACTAATGAGCCGTGTTTTGGCCCTAATCTTTTCCATAAATGCAGTGGACCCCTCACAAGGCGATTCTTGATGCATGTCTGTACAAGCCGATTTCATGTATCTCCACAAAAATCTATGGATGAAAAATCTACAAACTCCGTCCTACAGAGCAGATGAAAATCGTGGATTGGACTCTCACTGTCCCTGCAGGCGTTTCAGGGTTAACTCCATTCATGTCATGTTTTATATGATATCCCCCACTCACTTTGTCCCAAATAAGTCAATATTTTATATCAATCTCCACCCACGCATAACATAAGGTTTTTTTTAGTATGCATTGTTTTTGCCGTAGCTCGACAATAGATGGTGTGGAATATAGTGCTTCATCAGTAGCTAAGTGGACAAGTGGAGGCTCAAGGTGATGAGCAGAGTGTCATGAAGGACAGGCATTGGACATGAAAATTACTAAATATTATAAAGGTTCTTTAGCCCTTGCCAAGGTTCACCCTTTTGCCCTTACTGCATGAAAGATAAAAAATAAAATTCAAAACATGTGATTTTTGAGACATGGCTACTGTGGACTTTCAACTTTCCACCATCATTCTTTAGGAAAATAATGACATGGCATGTTAATATTCTAAAATCCGCTACAATGATTTGTGTGCAACAATTTTTATTCCAAAGTACAGCTCACAAGGGCTAATGAACCTTATGGAGAAATGAAATATCATTCTGCCACTCAGTCCAGTGGCCTTCTGCCAGAGCTAGTCGGGACTCATTTTGGGGAACCTTCTAATACTTAATCCTTTCTCAGATATTTTTCAGTTTGCATGCAGCAGAAGGGACTAATTTTTTTTAACAAGGGCTCCCACCTACTGTTGCATAAAATACGTGTCTGCTTTTTAGTTGGCACCCTGCCCTGTTAACTCTTGCCTTGTGGCATGTTATTCATTTTGTTGAAGGTGAGAACTAAGGTCGAGGCACCTAAAACCGATCACTTAAGCTATCTACACTATTTTTGGACCAGCCATTAATAGGGTGATATGTTTCCTGGGTTGGAAGTTAGTTTTCGCGGAGAATGCAAATTTTTCCATGAATTATTTCCCAATATTGAAATTTGTACAATTTTTCAAAGTGAAAAGTACTTCAGAACCCATAACCGATCACATGCTCTAATGTACAAATGAGGTACATCTTCCCTTTCAAAATCTAGAAATTAGGCCTGATCCGTTATAGGTACCTGGTCGGCTTTAGGTGCCTCGACCTTACATAAGGTTCTTTAGGCCTTGTGAGCTGTACCTACAAATAAGAATCTTTGTAGTACATTCTGAAATATTGGACATACCACAAGGCTCCTTAGGCCCTCTTTACACTAGAAACGAGAAGTCGTGGAGAATACCGGCCAAGGGCCATGGCTCATTCTTGAGAAGCCAAACTTTGAATTTGACGTCCTTTGGATATAGTGTAAAGTGAGAAGAGGCTACAAAATAAAATACCGGTTTTAAAAAGTAAAGCTCTTACATATTTTTAAAAAATAAAAAATGATTGGTTGTGAGAATTTTGGCTTGACGGCCCCCGGAATTTGCGTTAGACCCACCTCTTGAGGTGGGCTTGACGGAAAATCCAGGGTCCTTCAAAAATTTCTATTTTTCTTGCCACGAAGAACAAAAGTGTTGTCCATGTCATTTTCTCCTCCTTTTGTCCCTTGGACTGAAAATTTCAAGTGTAAAGTGACTTTCCTTGGTCTTCTCGATTTCTACGCATCCCATTGTCTGAAATTTCTTTTCTCACGGCCCCTCGCCTCTAGTGTGAAGAGGGCCTTAGTTAAATAATGATGGTGGAGAGTTGAAAGTCCATAGCAACCATGCCTCAAGAATCAAATGTTTTGAATCTTTTTTTAATCTTTCATGCAGTGAGAGTAAAAGGGTGAACCCTTACAATAGCTAAAGAACCTTATGTGTCAAAATAAATAAATATGACCTCTCATTCTACTTGTAAATATGAAGGTGAGAACTACACTAAAATTGTGATTCATTGTCTCAGACACTATTTCTCTACAAGAACATTGTTTGACTTTTTAGAGATATAAGAGAAATTCGCAAACTCTCTGGATCAGTGATCCAGAGATGCATCCTATATCCTGGATAAGTTCAGATATCCGAATAGTTTCTAACACAAGCCCAAGAGTGGTGTGCCAGCCTTGGAATAGGAATCATGAGGCTCTTGGTGGCCACGAGGTCCATGGTTCAAACCTTGGCGGCCACCATTGGTCAACCTTGAGGTGCACTAATAGGCGGGCCCCGGCGGCATTCTCGGTGGCGCGCCTCGACGCGGGAGCAAACTCAGTCACCCTACTTTACTTACCGGAAATATAACTCATCCGGTTTTAATTTTTGGAGCCCGACACTCCTACTTTTAATGTCCCATGAGCCAGAATCTTTACTGACGCAGTACCGGAAGCCTGAGATTTCAGGACTTTACGAATTTCTCTATAGTGTCATGTAGAAAAAAATTACTATTAAATTTAAAATGATTTAAAAAATCAAATAAACCTTTTGGATGTAGTAGAGAAATTCGCAAAGTTCTTGGCTCATCCACCTAGACTTGCATTGCTCATCATGTATAAAATAGAATAGATACCCGCAAAGTCTTTTGACACAAGCTCAAGAGAAAAGTGCTAGGTGCGCCGAGCTAGGATTAGAAGCACATGAGGCCTCCTTGGGGTCACAAGGTGCAAAGTTCTAACCTTGGCGGTGATATCATTCCGGTCATGTGGTTTAATTTGAGATTATTTAACCCTTTGGGGTTAATTTGACATTACTCGGCCCTCCAATATAAAGTCCTTGGATCTAATTGTTGACCCAATTTTTTGAATTGAGCTCTCAAGTTATTGAATTGGTTCTCCGGATCATGACAACCCAAATTTTATTTTATTGACTTCGTCTCAAACTTTTGGCACCAAAACTGTCACACACAAGCAATCATGTCATAAAAGAACAAATTGAACCAGCCTCAGTACAAAGCCCTTGGACATCATTTTAAAAGTTCGCACAATCCCATTGATCATTTCAATAGTTTTCAAGATGGGCCATCAATCAGACCCTAATATAAAACTAACCCTTATTATTTATTTAATTTGACACAAGCTAAACTAAAATTATGATTTAATAGAAATATTATTATTATTATTAAATTAACAAAATAATAATTTAATAAAGAGTAGTAGGTCGGAGGACCTGAAGAAAGGCGAGTGAGCGAGTGGAGGACCAGAGGTTGCAATGAGAAAACAAGCCCAGTCCTTCAATTTGTTAAAATTATTATTATTATTATAAAATAAAATTAAAAAAATTAAGAAATTAAAAAACCCAGTTTCAACGTGACTGCAGCCTTGATTTCTGACTTGCCAAAAGACGGTTTGTACTTGTTAAATCGGTGAGAACTGAAGGGAACTGAAGGGAATGATCATTTTTGGGGCTGTGACCCCACCGAGAGGCATGTTTTTTTTCTATTCTACCATGCTACTTTTTCTATCAATATGATTACAGGAATATATCATCAAGAATATCTCTATATAATTAGCTTACTAGTTAGCGTCTGTCATCAGCTCAGCCCAACTGTTCCGTTAGGGTTTAAGAGGCCAACGGTGGATAAGGTTTCCGGGTCAAGACCCTAGCCTGACCGGAATAGGGGATAATGAACGCTTGCTAAATTGGGTTTAAGACAACAGGGGTGACAGCGCAGAGGCAGCCCATGCCTCTTTATCCTCCCCCTGCCCGCACCCCAATTTCCCCCACGGGCAGATGCCACCCTCCCGAAATACCCTTTCTTTTATGACTTGCACGTGGGAGCCTCCGTTTTATATAATTACTCGCCCACAATTGTGACAAATGGATGAGAATAGAACAAGTTGCCATAACTCCATGAGCAGCTTCTCTGGCTTGTCAACTGGCATGTAAAGGGAAAAATGGAAGAAGAAAAATGGGGAAATTGACGGAGCCGGGAACACTTGGTTTAAAAGGTCCAAATTATAGGGAAGTCCCGGGGTTGTAAAAACATGGTCGGGAAACCCTTTTTGGTTCAAAATCAGTAAAAGGATTCACCCGGAAAAAAAAAACAGCAGGATTTTAACCCAAAGCCAAGGCCGAACCTGTAACTCGGGTGAGGGTTTGAGTGAATGGAAAGCAGACATTCCCTGCATCCGTTCACATAACCCTCCCTGAAAACTTGTTTCCTTATTACCCTACTACATACATAGTATTTATATATTTAAGAAAAAAAGTGGGAATAATACACTTCCGACTGGTAGTTCCTACTCTTTGTCAGTGGACGGCTGATTGCCGTCAAACTCAATTACTTCGGGAGGGGACTTCTTGCTTGTAGTGGTTGTTTTCTCTGCAGGAGTAGTCTCCTCCACGTCCTTGCCACCCAAAAACTCGGGCCCAGCAAGCTCAAGAAGCTCTTGTAAAGTGTTGGGTAGAAGGCCCAGCGCCTTTGGCCACAAGGAGTCGTTCTTCAGCATCTGAAAGTTTACCCAATGCCACAAAGACTCAGTACATTTGATTCATACTTGCAAAGACTTACAAAAACGACCGATCTCAAAAAGACTGTGTATGGAGAATCATCACTATTACTGTTGTTTTTGATTTTAGAAATCGTTAGACCCCATTGCATTGGGAACGAGCACGAATCATACCTTGATCTGGAGCTCCAAACACTGAACGTAGTTGATGGCCTTCTCCAGCATAGTCACCATGTCCACCTTGTCTCCATTGGGTATCAAAGTTTGCAAGACTTTGAGCCGCTCACTTATCCTTTCCCTACGGACCTGCGTTCAGGTACAAAGCACTGTTAAAAAAAACGCCCCTGTTGTACACACCACAATGACCAAACCACATCATGACCGAATCACATTTAAGATGTTTTGGGGGCTTACCCTAGCGGCAATGCTCTGTGGATCGTTAGCGCTGCCTTGGCGTGCACGAGGCTTGAGGTTGGTGTTGAGTGCCGGGCCGAGAGCGCGCCCACTGGTATTTTGAGTCATTTTTTGATGAGCTGCATTACTAATTTCTTCCAGCCTACTGCACCCAGCAGCTCCTTGCCACTTCTGCATCGGCTTCTTGTTCATTGACCCACCTTGATTGTTCTTATTGTCCTCAGCCTGATTCCAACAATATAAACTAGATAATCAATACCACATATCACATCACTCTGATTGCAATGTTAAGATCATGAACAACAAAGCTAGCAATCATCATTCTTTCAGCCTTTTGAGGCGCATCAACATATGACATATACATAAACTTGTATCACATACATGCGTGCAAGCAAAGGATGTGATGAAAGTACCCAAAGAGGCCGCTTGTTAGCAGGGTTTGCATTTGCAGCTGGAGTGGAGTTAGCACTGGTGCTCCGGGGTAGAGCACACTTGATAGTCCCAGTCTCAGGTTGTTGCCTCATGATTGGAGCGTTCTCGCTTCCGGGATATCCCACCATCCGTATAGCAGGCCACTTTGAGGCAGATTCAGCTAAATCAGGTACTGCAGATCTGGGGTTACTAGCGGCTGGTTGCTGCTGCCTCGCTAAGTTGGGGAGAGGGGAAGGGTTACTGATCGGTTGCTGCCGCCTTGGTTCAAAAACCAAATTGGAAGTAGACGGAGAACTGCTCATGGGCGGTGGTGGTTGCCTTGGCTCAAAACTCAAGTTGGAAAGGGGAGGAGAAGTACTCACAGTGGATTGTTGCCTTTGCTCAAACCCACTCAAGTTGGGAGATGGAGATGAGCTACTCTGTTGCTGCCTTTGTTCAAAGCCGCTGATGGGAATGGGAGAAGAGCTTTGATGTTGTTGCAAGCCCATGATGGGAACAACGGGAGAGGAGCTAGGCTGATGTTGCGGACTCGGCTCGAAGCCCACAATTGTTGCTGGAATGGGTGAGGAGCTAGTCAAGGACTGTTGTTTCGGCCTTTGCTGCTCAAACCCCATCCTGGTAGCTGGAGAGGACTTCTGATGCCTCGACTCAAACCCTGACAAGTTCGTCACAGGGGAGGAGTTGCTCATGGCCCTTTGCTCGTAGCTCAAATTGATAACCGGGGAGGCGTTGCTCATCGGCCTCGGCTCAAACCCTGACAAATTCATCACCGGGGACGAGTTGCTCATGGCTTGCTGATGCTGCTGTTGCCTGTGCCCCGAATTCGGAATGGGCATCGCGCTACTCTTCCCCCGGTTGTTGTTGTTGTTATCCAGCCACATTCTATGCGTATCCTCCTGTTGTTTCTGTGTCGGTAAGACACCTCTCACGTAAGGGCCAGGGTTGAAGCTTGCCATCTTGGGCTCTTCAGCTACACTGTCCCGCCTGAGGGAAGAAGAAGAAGAAGTATCAGCAAGAGTCGGCAACAGAGGAGAACTGCTCTGTTTCTGGTTTGCAACAAAAGTTGATGCTCCAGGAACAGACGAGATGCTACTACCGTCCACTACATTTCCACCTGGTTTGAGGGGATGATGCCGCTTGGGTAGATGCATCAAGCTCATGTTGGAGATGCATCCTCCATCCATGCCAGATGTACTAATGATCCTTTGCGGAACGTTAGTTGGGGGAAACATTCCCATTGAAACTGGTGAAGCTCCCCCATACTGACTAGCATTCGGCCTGTTACTAGGAGGCAAGGATGAGGAGGCCCCATACTGAGTAGTATTCGCACTCGTAACCGGCCTGCTCTGGGTTACGGTACCGAAGGACTTGAAGTTGTTAAACTCCTGGGAGAGATGTGGAGAATTGAACTGCATGAACTGGTTGTTGAGAATCTCTACATCCGGGTACGTGTCGGCGGGGGAGCCCAGGTTATGTCCCCATTGCCCTTGCTGCGGAAATTTGTCATGGATGATGCTTTCCCCAGTCACTACTGCGGGCAGACTTAACACGGGATCAAAAGCCAGAGGGTCCACTGACATCAAGCTGATGTCCGAGATCTCATCTGTCCGCCATGTTTCCGGTGTCCAGTAGTGCGGGTATGGCGATTCCGCATGACTCGTTAACAGACTGGCCTGACTCTCGGCTCCATTGAACATCCCCACCTGTTGCAACGGCTGGGAGTCACAAGCCCCCCATAAAACTCCATATTCCATATTAGTAGCACGTTATTGTATTCTGACGGTGGTTCTACCTACCTAGGCTCTTTCACAAGCATACGTTTACCTGCACAGCACAGAAAGTAGAACTTCATCAATATCTGCAAACCCTGCAATACTTGGATGCAACAAGAGGAAGAGAGAGCTTAAAAGATCGCAAACACATACCAAATGAGAAGCTGATATCGCGTAGAAGGAATCTTTTCGAGTAGAAGCTCGCGTAACACCAATCTATTGTCCAGCTCGCATCTTACAAGCCGTTCTCACGTGAATAACAAACCCCAGCCTCAGCTGTTTGGCCATTCGTTGTGTGTAGTACTATTGTTATACTCAGCTCGAACTCACACGCATAATCTGCTATCAAAGCTTGGGAATGGACAGAAAGCAAATCGCATCAAAGACAGTTAGACTTCCTCTGTCTCCATTTCCAAATTCCACCCTGCGACTAGATCCGAAAACGCACCAACGAGTGGTGGGGCTCAACTGCTGTCTCCGCACGCTGCGGAGGCAGAAACAAAAGTCCGGTGAATGGAGTGCAGACCGGCAGAAGGCACGGAATGATCATGAACGATTCTAACTGTCTACCACCCAAACCTCATGGAAAACAGAGCACACACACACACACAAACACACTGTCTCTCTCTCCTCTCTATTGTTCAAAATCAACACGATACCTCACGCCGTAAAATTTTACAACCCTCTTCACACAATCCCAGATCTGAGACGAACTGAACTCCACAAAACCCTCTCTCTTACACGCTCCTTGACCTAGCCTCCAACACAACCACCAAAATCCTTCCAAAAACTAGAATACAAACCCAAGCAGACACTCTTTCTCTCGAGCGAGTGGGAGAAGAGGAAGAGGAAAAAGAAGGCAGGATTAAAAAGGAAGGAGGTATGGTGACGATAAGAATGGGGTGCGGGCAAGCAGGGATGGGCAGTCGCGCAACAACAGTATTCCGTTTACTATTCTCCGACTGCGATTCTACTGTAGTGGAGTACTGTAGTAGTGTTCTAACTTAACTTAACCGATGGAGGGCAGGCAGGCAGGCAGGCAGGGAGGCACCATATCTAAAAGAGAAGCTCGTGGTTCTTCTCGCCATACTATTCTATTCTCTTCCGCCACTGTTGTCCAGTACTGTTGTCGTGTAGCCGTAATTCCACTCCTGCCGCTCCGCCCCCATCGCTGCCACCCCGATTTAGACACTATTCAATCAAGCTTTTACTGCACCTTCATCACTCTCTCTCTCTTTCTCCGTCTCTCCTCGCCCTTCCTTGCTTCCGCTTCCTACCATCTCTGCTTCTTCCTGCGCTGCTGTCAGAGCCTCTCCTCGCACGCCATAGCCGTCCATAGCCATCTCTCCCTTTCACAAAGCCCACCGTCTCCCCCCCCCGCCCGCCCGCCCAGTCAAGCTCAGCCCGCCCAGTAAATTAGTAACTTTCAACTCGTGAAATTTTTTGAACAGCCTTGACTCGGTTGGGGCGCTGACCCCTTGGTTGGGGCTCCCAGTAAAATTTTAAAAATTTTGACACTGACCTTGGATGGGGGCCTTACCTTGGTTGGGGCTCCCAGTAAAAATTTAAAATTTTTAGACACTGACCTTGGATGGGGGTGGCCCAGGCATGTTTGTTGTGAGCAAGCGGATATGTGTATAACTTATGGATGGTGAAATTTTTTGAACAGGGGCCAGCGTTGCCTCGGTTGGGGCGCTGACCCCTTACCCTCACCTTGGTTGGGGCTCCCAGTGTAAAATTTTGAAATTTTTGACACTGACCTTGGATGGGGGTGGCCCGGGCATGTTTGTTGTGAGTGGAGCGGATATGTATGTATGTATGTATGTATGTATGGATGGGTGGAGTGAATGTGGGGGTATGTATTTTTTTTTCCCTTGATGATGAATCCGTCTCCTTTTTGGGCCGCCATTCTCGAGTGGGCAGAATCTATGCGGTGAGTAGATCTGTTAATTGATGTACAAGTGTCCCCTTGCAATGCCTTGGGCCTTCAGCTTTTGCCATGTGGGGGAGCTTGGCACATGGTATTGTAAGGACTGCATCACGTTGGTGGTGTTGACGAGGACGTGGCTGGCCTGCCCTCATTGCGTATTTACTCACAGTGTGAGCCCAGCTTAGGTAAACTGGGCCTGTCGTTCCTATAGCTTTAAAAACAATTCTCCAATCATATGGACATCAATTCTAATGAGCCCAACAGATATAAAATACATGTCCAGAGTGAAAATACATGGAAAAAAGGGAAGGGGGGGAATATAAAATATACAAAACACATGGAAAAAAGGGAGGGGGGAAATATAAAATATACAAAATACATGGCAAAAAGGGAGGGGGTAATATAAAATACACAAAAGAAGAAGTGTGATTGATATGGTCATTTGACATCCGCTTGAATTTTCTTTCCAGTTCAGCCTGTGGTGGATGAACTATTTGAGGTGAAAACCAGATGTGAGAAATAGAGTGATTTTGTTCACCTAAAAAACATACAAAATTCTCTTCACCTTTTTACATTAAAAAAAAAAAGATGAGAAAGAAACTACACTCAAATTGTTATTTAGTACCAAGTAAGAATTGATTTTTTTTACCACGGTTCATTTAAAGAGGAGGAGAAATAGTGTCCCTATGGTACATGGTTGTTTGTCATTTGTCATTTGTCATTCTCATTTTCACTAGGAGCATCGTGTTCTGTCCAAGTGGAGAGTGACATGAGTTGACATGCCATGTTTATCATAAAGTTGTCGTTCGTCGTTGGAATGCTACATCTAAAAGGTTTACTTGAAGTTCTTATCAACTAAACTTTTTATAGGGGTAATATGTTTTCAAAAAGTCAAACAATGTCCATGTTGAGTTTTAGTGTCTTGAATACTAAATCACACTTTAAGTGTACTCAACTAGATAGATAGATATAAACTCCGGTCCCTTTTTAGCAAGGGGCCGGCGTGAATGAAGTATCTGTTCGTAAATGCCAATGATCCGATGCCCACCGGACAAGGGGAAATTGGGACAATACTACTCTCCCCTTTCGAGGATGGACACTATAGTGACACACTATGCTACTACCTAGCTAGCCACTAGTGCCTTGAAGACACCGGACATGTATCCCCCCAAAGGGCTTTTTGAGGTACCCATACAACAAGGTCCAAGGACCCCCACCATAGTTGGGTGGACTATGGTGGTGAGCACCACGCCGGGATGGGGAATAGAACCCACAACCTCCTCATTGGGGGCCATGAGCCCCAACCACCAAGCCAAGGTCCGTGGTGCCTTGTACTCAACTACATATGAATTGATGTTCATTTACACTTGAACCGATACTCATTTACACTTGAATTGATACTCACTAGTGGGACCCGTGCCGTTGAGCACATTGAGCTTATTGAGCTTGGGTTGTCTCCTTGACGGATTCCAACGCATAACGGTCAAGTGAGACAAACCATATTGTATTGTATAATAGATTTACACTTTAACTAATACCAGTACTCAATGACACGTGAATTAATAGGTAAGTGCACGTGTGAGAAAATAAGATGTTTTGCAAATGTACCACAAAAATCATGTATATATTTTTAGCAAGTGGCGACCTTCCTATAGAAATTGGAGTATAATGATATACCAACACAAGGCCTTAAAGGTCTTTCTATAAATATCTAGAGTGCAATAACAAGTTCTTTTAATGATTGATAGATATTGGTATTGTAGAAATCTTTAAGCATTGTTTTTTCTCATGTAAATATATTTAAAACATTTGGTATTACATTGAATCTATTTAAAAGGCGAGTAGTCAGTTGGGTGAAATTTTATAGAAGGAGACCATAATCAATATATGTATTCTCAACTATGACCCTAAAAGCCCTTATAAGCACTTCACCCACTTCAACAACATTGTCATTGATGTCTTCAATTTTGTCAACTTTCTATTCCATTAGTGCTCTCGCAACAAGCTTGCACTCAATAAATATAAGTTTAATGCTACCCATGTTTGTATCATTGTTTGGCAAGTCATGATTTTTATCGATACGCCTTCGCATAATCAAATCCTCAATTCCTCACCTACTTTCAGAAGTGTGGTAATGATTATAATGAAGTTATTTGCTTAGAACTCTTAAAGACTCAATTCCATTATTCTTAGAATTTCATGCAAGACTCCTTGATGCCCACATTTTTATTTCAATGCCTAAATTAGCTTACTGTGACTTGTTTTTCACTTATCATATTGGAGCAAGGCTCACATTTAGGTAGGCTCTAAGACGTTGAAATTGATTTGAGTAACATCCATAAAGTAAACATGACATAACATATGAGTGGGAAGTACTTCAAGATTCCACTATCATGAAACGCTAGTGCGGTATTAGGAGCTTCTTTAGCATTAGGAAGGTTCAGGGTTTGAATCTCTCTATCAATGCAAAGCATTGTGATTGGTCAAAAAAAGAAGCTAAAACTGACCTTCGCCACCTTTCAAGCTAAAAAAACTAATTGTGCTTTGTCTTTGCTCAACTTTACGAATAACCCTATTATATTTTCTCTCTTTATTTTTTATTTTTATTTTTGTTAATTTATTAACTTTTAAAAAAGATTGGATTAACTATCAAAAAAAACAAAGCAAAAAAGCAATTCCTTTCTTTATTTCTTTTACCACGCAGTCACTTTCAACAAATAAATAAATAGATAAGAACAATAAACTTTTAAACAACCACCATTCAAAGGAAATTGCATAGTTTTGTAATTTAGCAACAACTTCTAATCAAGTTGGATCATTTTGGAATAAAATAGCAGCCAACTTTACATTAAATTCGATCTATTCAAATAACTGCGAATGAATGAATGAATGAATATATATATATATATATATATATATATATATATATATATATATATATATATATATATATATATATATAAATAAAATAAAGGAGAACCCTTTTTTTGAAAGAGATACAAATACAATATCAACCCCACTAGGTCCGGTGAGGTTGGAATACTTAAGACTTTCTAATTAACCTATGACTAGGACCAATTAAGATCCAAGAAAGTTGATCATCTCTCCAAGAAGTAAACGCTCAATTATAGTTGAACTGTTGTAGAATGTTCATGACCTTCTCCGGCTTATGGGCATTCTTTTGCATGGCTGCTTGGGTGGGTTCCCACGCGAGTCTCCCGTAGTCAATGGTCCCTAGTCACATTTAGCAATATACCTTCTCCATGCTCTAGTGAATGCCGCTAAAGGCCGCGTCATAACATTCCTTCCACACCGTTCCCACAATGACTGTCTTTAGCAAAAGCCAGACTGTGCTCAGTTTCTGAAACCTGTAAGGAATTCTTTGTGCAAAAATGCCTTTCTTTGACGTGAGGATGATCTATAGTAGTCGCAGGAGAGGGTGTCTGTCATGGCCAGTTTTTTGGCTTTGCCTTGGACCCTGGCCATTCCCTCATGCGACCGCTCCGGATTCTCCCGACGCGCGTGGTCAAAGATAGATAAATAAATAGAAACTTCGGTCCACAATCAAGACTAGTGTTTGTTCGTAATGTCAATGACCCAATGCCCATCGGACAAAGGGCCATTGGAAAAAAAAACTACTCTCCCATGCCGGGAATGGACACTTTAGTAATAGGCAGTCAAATCACTGATTGAGCACTAAGTACAAGCTATTGCCAGAGGAGTATCCAAATGCAAGGAAAACTCGTGTCATTTCTACTTTTTTGGGTAAAGTAGCCGTGCGTATTAATCAGAGCACAATATGTCCTTTGTACGTACCATTCTAAGAAAAAACTTGAATAAAATGCTTCGTACAAATTTTGCAGCGAAATAGTAAATCTTCCTTGACGGAGTGGGTCTGTTTCTGAAACTAAAATAAATAAAAGCTTTGGTCTGCAAAAATGAAAAGTAAAGTAGAAAAGAAGGTAGGCAAGATAAGCATTAAGAGTTACAGTACCGTACAATAGAGCTATCCTTACATTTCCATGTTCATTCAATCATTTGTAAATGAATCGATCTGACCATGTGAAATTGTCTTTGCGGACAATATCCAAGAGCAGCCACTATACTCTAGCCCCGGTACATATCTATCTTTGACATTATAAGTACCCCATGTGTTGAATCAGCTTATCATTTAGATCATAAAACCAGGAAACTCCTACTTCTGAAAATAAGAAGATCTGGCTTCAGTTCAGTGTGTTGCCTAAACGGGCCGAAGTGAGATTGGCTTATACCCAACAATTACCACATCATCATTTAAAACTTCTATAAGGAGGGCACTGTACCAGCAAGGTCTGTGCAAAATTATATTATATTTTTAGAAAATTAAGGTTTGGCATATGGAATATTTGTGAATATTATTTTCAACCATCAACCCGATTCAACACTGTTTTCAAAGATTTGTTATAATTTTTTTTTATGAAAATCTAAAATAGAGTTCTTGTACTGTACAATGCAAAGTTGTAAACGTCAATAGAGTTATTTGTAAAGTCCCTCAAAACCCTTCTTTTTGACCTGTAATTTGGAAGGACAGGATCGGCATGATCTCACTGTAGACCCAGAATAGAGCACTGGATAGATTGAAATTTTTATTCATAAAAATTTGGAGGGAGGGAGAAGAATTGGGTAGTGGGGTGGGACCGTGAGGAGGAGTGGTGTCAGCCAGCTCTGGTACCAGCTCTAGTCCATGAAAAAGGGGGACAAAAGACCGGATGCTTTTACAAATAACTCTAATGTGAAGATCACATTGGTTCTGGTTGGATTCATCATATATATATTTTTGAATATTTTTGAATTAATTTTGCAAGGTTTTCTCTTGAAATTCAATTAAAAATCTCAAATTAACACAATTTTAATTTATTTTTTAAAATATTGTGATGAAATTGGAATAACATGCACTATGAGATGATATGGTTTCCATTATTTGATTCTACTTATTTCGGAAAATCATGTTTACGGTCTCACTTTTTGAACTAAGAATGAAACTTGACATAAATCGATTGTGTTGTTTAAAAAAAAAATCTCAATATCTTATTTTGAAGATCCATATCGTACAAATGATAGTCAGCTAGCACAAGAACCAAGAGAAATTTGGATAGATGGAAAGATGTGCAAGATGTAATCAAGAGGAAGGTTGCAATTTGTTTGTCGTTCATTATATGATCATAGGCAGGTCAAACAGTTAAAAGGGGACTTTTTGAAAACCTGTTGTACCCGGCCATTAGAGTCAGCAAAAAATCATGACATTCTGTAGCTCGTGTTGGAGCACACCCTTTTGCTTGATCAAAGAATCAATATATGAATTGGAATAGAATTGGTGATGCGAAACATGTAGAAACTATTAAAAACAAAAGTTTGTTGAGCTACTAAGCCGTCTTTAGCTAAAGATGGTTTTGATACTCTAAAAAAATACAATTCTTGCAATGATTTTGGCCCAAGATGCCTATTCCCAAGGATGAACAGTGGAGCTACGAAAGAAAATTATGAATATAAGAAGAAGCCCATATCTTTAGAAAAGTTATATTTTATAAATAAATATATTTTGTATAGTAAAAAGAGAGAATCTTGGAGAATATTTATAGAATTTGGTATTTGTTTCGACAAAAAATCTGAAATATCTAATATGAAATGCTGACCCTCACAATATGGTAATCATAAAAAAATTGGCATTTATTTTAAGAAATATCTTTCCCAACCGTGTGCACCACTTACAACATGTGTTTTTTAGGTAAAGATATTGTAAATCTTGGGTGGACATTGCGCATCTTGAATATTGGTACCAAATTTGTAATGTCTACAATATTTTCATACATGTGATTTTAGATGCTCAAATGACCAAAAATGGTTGCTTTTATAGGAATTGAAATAAATTGTTCGTGAAATTTCAAGATGATAAACAATTATAATCAACTGTTAATTTGCAAAGCATCCATCCTATTTTAAAGATTGGGCATTTAGGAGTAGAAATGTATACTTGAAATATTTTAACAAGTAATATAGGCGATTAACTGAGATAGTTGAAGTGTATTATTTTATGAAAAAATAATTAGAAATGTAGCAAAAGTAAAATGTTATGTACCATTTGGGAGTTAATTTCTAAATGTCAACAGGGCTTTAGGGCCTCTTTACATTAGAGACGAGATGTCGTGAGTAGAAAAATCTCAGCCAATGAGAGACCTAAAAACTGAGAAGATCAAAGAATGTCACTTTACACCCGAAATTTTCAGTTTAAGGGACGGAAGGAGGAAAAAATGACATGGACAACACTTTTGTCCTTCGTGGCAAGAAAAGTGCACATCTTTCCACGCCTCCAGATTTTGCGTTAAGCCCAATTCAAGAGGTGGGTTTAACGCAAAATCCTGCGGCTGTTTGGCCAAAATCCTCACAACCTATGTAAGAACTTTATCTAAAAAAAGAAACACTTTATTTTGTGACCCCTTCTCACTTTACACTATATCCAAATGCCGTCAGGTTCAAAGGTTGGCTTCTCAAAGATGAGCCATGGCCCTTGTGAGGTTTTCTCTACGGCTTCTCGCCTCTAGTGTAAAGAGGGCCTGATACACAAATCATTATATACTTGCTTATATAACTTGTCTTATGTATTGAAATTCAACCATGTACTTCAAACTATGCTATAACTTCAAATACAAATGTGTATTTAAATATGTTACTGTAGTAATATACGACAATAATCACATGCTTTGTATGCAAAAAGATGAGGCCTGTAGGGGTTATGAAAGTACCATTTATTGATCTTTCGGCAGAATCTCATTATTCAAATCGAACTCACATGTCAACAAATACAGAATACTCTCAGATACAACCATCCCCCAGAACTTAGTCCATAAAACGATCATTGCTACCGCTGCTACGCTCCAATCACTCACATGGGCTTGTGGCACTGTGGCCACTGCTTGCTCGCACCGGAAATGCACCAACGGTAATTGAATCATTCAAAAGTGTGAGCACTTTGGCGGATGACGGGAGGTAATTCTTGCGCACCATTCAATGCCCCAAAAACATTTCAATGGTGGGCTGGGGTCAGTGTAAGTCAACCATCCACGGAAGACCGAGGAAAAAGAAAAAAATAAAGAAAGGTGACTTAACCCTAGAATCAAGGGAAACCCTTGAAATTAAAACAATAAAAAAGCCACTAGCCTAGCCTTGCCACCAAACGTGCCGCCCGCTGCCGCCGAGAGGCGCCGAGAGACGCGCCGCGACGGTTCCTGCATCCCGGCGGCCCCGCCCATGTGCGCGGCGACTTGCTCCCATCCTTGGCGTGCCAGTTTTAGGGTTTGTTAATTTTGGTGTGCACAAATTCTGTAGTGCGTGTCATTTTGATCCGTCAGTGAGCTCCGTCCATGTGATTTCCAGGAGTGGCACTGATTGTGCAATAGTTGAGGTTTTCTAAACATGGCACTGACGACTCGGGGAGTGGCGCATGCAAGAATTGGAAGCCTGATAAGCCTGGTTGTTGTTGTTTTGTATATTTGTTTTTACACTCTAATTTTGTACTCTCCCAAGCCACCGCGACGACGCGTCCTTCACATCATTCCTGGCTGGCATTCCACGAAGCAACAGTGCCGCCAGGTAATTCATTTCGACGTTCATCGTTTTTTTTAATATGCATTGTTTTTTTCGTGTATTGCGCACACGCAGATTGGTGTTGATGAAAGCTCTCAGGGGCACCGGAAACCCTGAATCATGCAGACGCGAAACCCTAATCGTTCAAACGCGAAACCCTAATCGTGAGAGGCCTGCAAGTTCAAAGCAATGTTGAATGATTACGAGTGGTTTTGAAGTTTGTACTGAGGCTTGGTCACAACAGATGCTGAAGTGCATGTCTGATCGATCAATTAACTTCAGTAACTATCTGTGCTCAATTTGTGGTTCGGATGTTGCTCTGGTATGCTGGAACTGAATGTTTTTTCCTCTTCTCTCGATTGCTCAGGTTTACTTAGAATAGACCAAGCTTTCTGTTCTTAGTTTTGAAGTTCTCTGAATTGAGGTCGTAGTGCAGCCATCCCCTTGCAGACATCTCTCTGCTGTTTATTAGGGATTAGTTTGAAATTCTGATTTAAACTGGTTGTTGTGGATCTTATATGAGTATTATGGGGTGTATGACGTCCCTGTTTGGAAGACTTGGGTGGCTACTCTCATTTTAGTAGATTGTTTTTTCACTAACCCCTAAACGTCCTCACCTCTCTCCAAATTTGGCAGTTTTGCAAAGATGCATCATAGAATGCAAGATAGAATGCAAGGTAAAGGGATATTAGAAATTTCACAAATCATCCCCTTTCTAATCGGATCGACATTGAAAAAAGTCGATAATGGATGAGAAAATTGAGTTTGATTTTGTCCATCGTCCACATTTTGGACGTTTAGGGGTTAACCCTTAAACGTCAAGAGGGCCTGGACGGGGCAGCCCGGAAGGAATCTAAATTTTTGGAGGCGAAAATAAAATAAAATAAAATAAAATAATTTGGCAAAAACAGCTCTGCAGTGCATTGCTGGCTAGCACTGTAGCACTGCGGGACTGCTGAACTTCAACTGCCCCAACCTCAAAACTTGTTCAATTTGATAATTTTGATTGCTTACCAACGATTCCACAATCTCTCAAATGAGGCGAAAATTTGGAATCTACATCGCTTTTTCAATAGCTTTCCAACGCAACAAGTTTCGCTTGATTTGGTAGAGAAATGAAACTTTTTTCTCCAATTATTCCTTTTAAATAAGCCCATGGGGCTTACCTTGACGTTTAAGGGTTAACTTATCTTTGGGTGTCTTAGAATGATAGGTTCACCTGAATCATAATATTGTGGATGCTTTTGTGGACCAAGCAAAACGTCTCACATGAGAGTGATTAAGCTCTTACGTTTGTTGCTACTTGAAAATTGAGTCCCGGCTTGCACGAATTAACCCCTAAAGGACCAAGAGTCATAATTAGGACATTTACAAACCCGGTAGTTCCCACAATGTCAATTAAGAGTTTCATATTTCAAGATTTTTAGTGAACGCGAGGATGTCAAGATCTTCATGAGATTTTTTTAATTTTTTAATTTTTTTCCACTGGACATTGGTAGAAAAAGTTATGTTGCTCAAAGCCTTTTCCGCAGGGGTGGGCAGTTTGGGCAGAATGCTACAAGCAGGGTGAGAAAAAATAACTTATTTTAGAGATAAAAATGTTAGATTTTTATTTATTTATTTTTACTTCAAAAAGAGACGAAAATATTTGTTTCAATTGTTTCAATTGATTAATTACTAAAAATAAAGTTTACAAGAAAATTATATGTGTTTGACAATGCTTTGGACCTCCCCCACTTGTAGTGTTGTTTTCAATATGTTAAATTAGTCTCTTACTTCTCAGATTTGGTGACTGTACAGTACTAGTAACTAACATTGTGTAGATTGTGAAAGTGAAGAGCATCAAGTTTTTGTAGTGGAACATTTTGAATATAGGAAAAAAAATACACAGCTGACGAGTTTGGACATGCTTTATTTTTTCTCACACTTTATCACTTCAAACGTATATATCTTCTAATCTATATTGTGAATTTTGTGATTGTGTAAGCCCTTCTATTTGCAATGACAAATCCACTTACACTAACTCATACACATTTGAAACACACATGTAGGGAAAATCATTTTGCTAATAGTCAAGCTTAATGTTGAATGTTCTTTGTTACAACAACTTATTTGAAATTAAATTGCAACTTTAGGCACATGGTAGATATTATTGTCTAAAACATACATGATTTGTACATGAGAACGAAGGAGTTGATTTTGAGAACCAATGATAAACATTTTGAAATCTGTAGTTTATTCATTTGGAGTCCTAAAAATGTATGTTAAAATGTCTTGGAATCTTTTGTGGATTCCAAACAATAAGCAAAAAAATTAATATTTAATTTTAACACGAATGATTTTAAGCAAACACCTTACATTAAGTACTTCCATGGGTTTTAAACAATTCTCTTTAAAATCCAAATCAATTTTTGACAAAAAAAAAAAGAAAGTATCCAAATTCATTCAAAAGGTTGAATCAGTGCCAAATGAACTTGTTATGATTATTATAAATGATGAATGAACATTAGATGCAATTGTACATTTTGGATGAAAGTTGAATACTATTACACTATTTGAGATAGTATTAGAATATATCAAACCATATTATATTGATTTAAAATAAAATACCATGAACGCCTTGCAAATTCACAGAACTAGTGCAAGTTACCAAAATGACAAAAATTAATCGATCATATCATGAAATACCATTAAACTAAATTTCATGTCATCAAAACTACACTCTTTTTTGCTAGCAGTGAGTGGGTTTATAGTAAAAGAAGGTTTTAACTAGTGAAGATGACACTAAAATGTAAAATCATCGTGAAATGAAGATTTCAACCGCTCACTACCACCCTATGTTTACAATACCGCAACAATGTAAACTACTAATTAAACTCTTCAACCCTCTTTGTTTAGCTTGACCCAACTGAAGTTATGGTAGATCCATTAAAATACTTGTGATCCCAAGACATTGTAGATACAAATCCCCTTCAAATGCCCCAAGTGCAACAATACCCCTCTAAGGTAGACGACCTGTTTCCGATCAGGCCCCCAATCACGAAGTATAGGGCTACCTATTTCCGTGAATAGGCCTACATTATTTTTGAATTCATTTGTAAACGGTGACAAAAACATGTTTCTTCTTAATATGGAATGGTTGGCACCAAGAATGGAAACTTGTGGCCGAATTAGTATGATATCATGTGTTCTCGAAATCTAGTTTTATAGTTCTTGGAAATAGGTCAGCCTATATTGCGAGAACGGGTTGGAGAGAATCTTCACTTTGAAAATTTGTAGTAAATTGAATATTGCCCCAAAATTTGTTCAAAAATATGTAACCTTCTTCAAATCTATTTCCCTACACTGCAAAATTATTTGCCTATTCGTTACTCCACCGGAAGTATGCTGAATTGCTTAACGTGATCGGAAACAGGTTGTCTACCTTAAAGAAGGTTATGGCAATTTCAAGCTTCCATAACATACCCTCTCCCTGCCTTAGTTCTACAGTAAACGGTGCAGAATATTCCACACCCAACAGTACTTCATCAGTGAACACGTGGAGGCTCAAGGTGAAGAGACTGCATGAAGGAAAGGCACAGACCATGAATGTTATGTCACGGACCCAAAGGGGTTAAAAAACTTATTTACAAAACAGAAGGAGCTTGAAACCGGATTTCGAGAGGAAACAGACTAACACGGACACCTCGTGGGCAGACTAACTTAATCAACCCCATAATTGATTGATGCCGTGCCGGGATGGAAACTTGTATAAAAAGAAAAATATTACTGAGAACTAGCAGAAGAAGAAGATTAGAAGATTAGAAGAATAGAAACTGAAGGCAGTCTGTAACTTGAGTGGGGCAGGGCAGGGCTGTTTTTGTAATGCTGGTGAGGAGAAGAGGAGGAGGAGTGAGAATGTTTGGAAGAAGTGACAACAAGTACCAATCTCACAGAATGTCTCTACAGTCTCTGTTCGCTACAGCTGCTCACTATTCCACAGTGCCACCAGAGATTCTTCTTATTTTGGGTTTCCAGTTTTTACTATTTGGGAATTTGTGTCTTGGCCTTTGGCTCCATTGCTGTGTTTGGCAAGTATATACTTGTTACCTCATTCTTTTTTTTGTTTTTTGTGTTCGCCGAATAAGGACGCTCTGTTTGCTAGTGAGGAATTCTGTCTGTTTTCGGGTAAAATAAGTTTGAGGAAATTCTTTTGGAGCGGTCTGTGTTTTTTTTTTTTTTTTTTTTTTTTTTTGGTTTTTCTGTTGGTAGAGTGACACGTATGCTGGAATGTAGCCAGGTAGGGAAACTTTAGGGGGGTAGAATCATCCATATGCTCATTCGTTAACCCTTAAATGTCCAGGCGTCTAGCGACTGGATCACAAATAAGTTTAACTTTCTCATACAATTTTGGATGACTTTCATCCAAATTGCCTTTGTGAATTCTCTACCAATTAAAGAAAATCTCTTGTGATGGAGAGATGGTTGATAGTATTGGAGAGGCCTCCATCTGGAGGGTTGGGGGTGAGCCTTATGTTTATTTTAACATTGTTAAATAGTTCATGTGTACATAGGCTTCTTTTTGTTTAAACACATGTAAGAATGTTCTTTATTGATTTTGATGATATAAAATTTGGTTCCATCATAATTGTATTTTCCACAATATGATCAATTTGAATTTTTCATTTTTAAACCATAAATCCTTGGTCCTTAAGGAATTAAATTATGTGTTGTAACTTGATAGCAACCTCAGTATTTGGAGTTCCTTGTTGGTTTCCCTGCCAATGAAATCCACATTATTATGGGGTCACAACCAATGAAAAAAGGGGCACATAACACTTTCTAAAAAAAATGAATTAATTTATGTTATAGCTATTACTAGGTTACGATATTACAAGGCACTCACATTAGATTTTAGTATTTTTTTTTAAAGACTTTGACAATTTCATCCACTTTCTTGCCTATTTTTTCTACATTGAATGGCGTATTTTATGTTCGAAGATAATTGATATCTTTACCACAATTTGTTCAAAGGCGAAGGGAAATAGTATCCCTTTAACAATACATAGGAGTTTGCCACTTGTCATTCCCACTTTCATTGTTCTTTCCAAGTAACGAGAGTGACATGCCATATTTATTATAAAATTATCATATGTCATTGGAACACTACATTCATTTTTTTTCTTACGAGGATACCATATCTCCTTGAAATTAAATAATGTTCAGATTTGAGAAATAGTAGAGTTATCCGCAAAGTGCTCTACAGTTGGGTGACTGGATCGCAGATTGTGAAAAGAGAGGTTGAGAAGACAATAAAGAGCATCGTTTGGCTGGAGGTAATAATACCTCATCGTACTGAATGAGTGACTGACTCCTGTCTTACATGCAAGTTAGCCTTGGTTTGTACTCTTATGATGATAATATCTTTCGACAAGCGACAATGTATTTTAATTAAATAAGCTGTTGCTTAGCGTATTTTCAATTTGGCTATCACTCATGAATTTTGATATAAAATCGAGCATGAAATATTTAATTAAAAATTGTTCTTAGATATATGTGTAATAATTGGAACATTTTTTTCTTTCAAACTGACGGTGTAAAATTAATTAAAGAAATAAAGAATAGAGGGAGTGAAGGGGGGATTGGCAACATCAAAAGTCAAGTGCTATTGGGGGAGTAAAGCCATAAAACATTGACTACGGTACCAGAATACTAGCTTCGGTGGAAAATAATTCTAAAAATAGATGTTAAAAATTTAGGAAATTGTTATTTTTTTTTAAATTCTTGAAAGAAAATGGATTTTACAAAATATCCATTTCACTAAATTGTGTTTATTAAAAATAATTAAATATTTGGTAGATACAGTAGTAGCAAACTCATGACTAATGATTGCCCTTGGACTTGTCATTGTATTTTTCATAAAGGTTGTGGTAGTAGTAGCAAACTCATGACTAATGATTGCCCTTGGACTTGTCATTGTATTTTTCATAAAGGTTGTGGTTGTATTTACTCTATATAGATGGTAGTGGTTGGTTTCTATATTTTGTGTTGTTGCCTTGCATTTAGGCTTTGGTCCATGTTTGTTTATTTAATAGGGCATCTTGTGACAACGCATTTTGGTATGCCTAAGTCCATCCTCGTCCATTCACAATATTTGTCTAGTTTGTTTAATTGAGTTTGTGTTATTCGTTATGGTTGCATGATCATCAACATATGCAGGAAAGCAACTTTAAATAATAAACAAATACTTTATCTTGGAATGTATCTTGAGAGGATTTCAATAATGCTAGGCTCTTTTTCTAACCCCAAGCAATTAACGTGCTATAAACATTTGAAAATTAGTGTCATCTAAGTTGGGGAAAAAATAAAATCCAAAAGTGCCAAGTAATATGGTATAGAGGGAATATACTTTTAAAGTATAGTATGTACACTTGCTCTTGAAAAAAATTCATTGGGGAGAGGAGATCTCTCATCTCTTTATAATCTGATAAGTTTAGCATTGGACCAAGTGGTTTTGCAATATTGGGAGCTGCAAATAAAACAAAGGCTGCTACTCAGATCAGGATGAGCTTGAACCGATTTAACAAAGATCTACCCAATATTTCAAATGACCAAATTTAAACTAGATCAATTCAAGCTGCCACATGTTGTTGGATGAATATTTGAGTGGATATATCATCTGGAGGACAAAAGAAAAAAATTATGTCACATGGTGGGACACGGTGTGAGTGGTGTGAGTGTTGTGTTGTGGTTAACCCACCTAAAAGGACCAAGGATTCATGGTTTTAAAATGAAAAATTCAATCAATAATATTGCTTAAAATATAATTAAGTTGGGACGTAGTTTTGTATCATTGAAGAACATTGTATATATTGGTCAATAATCAAATAAATTTGAACAAAAGGAAGTCCATATAGGACCTACTTAATCCCTAAAAGTCGGAGGGGAATTGGACAAAACATAGATGTGTTATGATATGTGCCTTCTATATGTTCAGTGAAGTTTGGTTCAATATACAAAATGTAGAGTATCATCTCTACAAATTATCCGTATGGTGTAGACCCTAAACCCTAAACTTTCAAAAATAACTTTAGACCATTTTTAAATGAATTTAAAAGCATTAACCCTTGAAAATTTGTATAAATTATAATATTAAATTTTAGAGTTCAAAATTTAGTGTGAAAGGTTAAAGTTTGGCTATCTATTGTAAACTTCAAAAAAGCAAAAGAAATGATGGAGGGATCACCATTACTTTCCCCAAATAGCAAATTCTATAATACTAACACAATGTTGAGCTGATCTACTTAAAAACTTCTCCCATGTGAAGTTCAACTTAGATTGCAATAATTCAAATTAGATTGGAAAGTAGACTTGATGTAGTATTTTAAAATATTTTTTATTTTTTCATTTTTTTTCCGGGCAGCCGGTTAGATTCGGGAAACGACCAGAAAATGGTCCTTTGAGCACTTAGGGGTTAAAACTGCTCAAAAATTATGAGGCCCAATTTAGGCTTCTTGGTCCTCTAAAGGTTAATGTGCGTGGTACCACCTACCATAGTTCAACTTTTTTTTAAGTACACGTGATATTGACCTCAATGGGACACTTGCACCATATCCTAGGTCAATGCCCATCTTTGTTTTTTCATGTAGAGGATGGTAGCAAATGTAAAGAACGTGTGAAGATTACGAATTTAGGGAGTAGTTGTGGTATGGTACATTTTGAAGGTGGTGCAAATAAGAGTTTGTTTTAGTGCAAAGTCATGTCGAATCACAAGTAGATTTAATGTACGTTCTAAAAGGATTCATTAATTTAAGTTGCTTATAGTTGTTCAAATTGAGCTCAATTTTGTAATGTAAGGTGCCAAGGATTATTTTTCATGCCAATTCAAAGGATTATATAGAATGTTACGATATAGGGTCTATTTTGTCCCATGCACATTTTTTAAAAATCTTGTTGTTTTGTTGCAATTACATATGTGTAGTAGAAGAAGAATAACTCTAATCTTAAGACTAGCGTGCATGAAAAATCTCTTTTGGTTGGTAGCACTTGGGCATTTCAATGCCCAATGATCAATAGAAGTTTGAAGAAGTGTTGGGAAGAAAAAAAAGGGGATTTCCTACATTTGAACATTTTCTAATTTAATTAAATAAATAAATCGGGCACGTCATAGTGTAAATATTAAATATGATGAATAATTTGAAACGATTTCATTTGTTGTTAGTGGATAATGGCCGTGATGATTTAATATTGGTTAAAAAGAGGTTGTGTTATGGTAACTCAAGAATGTGTGGTTTGAAGGTGGTTTATGAAGTAGGAAATTTCTATTAATTTTCATAATTTTGGCATTTCAAAATTTAATCATTTTTTAAACTTCATGAGCAAGTATGTGTTCGAATTTCTTGAAAATTTTGGCATGAGGTTTAGCAATTAATTTTTACCCAAAGGTGCTACCAACCTATGGTAGTGTGACCATTTTATGTTTCATGGATGTAGGTAGTTTGGTGCTTTTTTCAAAGGCGGACTTTGGAAAAAAAATCAAGACTACTTTTTTTATTGATATATTGAATCACAGGTGGTCAATTTTGAGTTCCTTGGGGATTACAAGTGGTCGGATTTAGGTTTCTTGTATAGGAGTTGTCGAGAGCACTTTTAAGACCAAAATGGAAGGGTGGGTGGTTTAAGGGCAATTTGCTTTATGGACTATATAACCAATAAGCCATATGTGGGAGCAACAAGTAGGTTATGGGACATAATAGAGTTAACCGAAAAGTCAGCTCAAAGAGGAAAGTTTTAGCAAACTCTTCTTGAACTCCTCTTGAACTCATATTGAAATTTAAATAGACCAAAACATAGTTCATGATGAGTTGGGAGACAATCTAAAACAAACCACTGTCATTATTCTCCACATCTAGCAATGACTCCTGCACCTTCTACCAAAGTTCCAAGCCCATGGCCCACAAGGGGACAAGCTATGACACGACACTATTCAATCCAAGTATAGCTCAAAAAAGAGGTTAGAAGTAGAGCAAAAAGGGAGGTTAGATGGGCTTCTTTTCGGTTAACTCTAATGTTAAATCCAAATTTTAGTCCAGAATGTTCAAATTTGTACTTTTTGCTCATTGAAGGGCTTACAAGGAGGAAAAAAGTGAAGAAGAGTAATGGGTTTTAGCCCTCTTCCATCTAGCTAATGACAAAGTGACAAAGTTGCTTTGAAAATTTGAACATGATGATATTATGAAGGTTCACTTTAGATTTGGAGTCAAAGCCAAAACTAATCTAGTACCAATGAGTACCAATGATTACCAATGAGAGAGTTAGATTTTATGAATATCAACGGTCAAAATTGACCTCAAGTGACTTCAATTCGAAACTTGCTTAACTATGCCACACTCTAAACTTGTCACTATCACATTCTCCAATATCACAATCCAAATTTATGAACAAAATATTTTCTGTTGTGTATACATGTGATCGAACACTTTTTGCACGTCAATTAATGAACTCATGTACATTGGTTACCAAAGGGATGACATAAAAACGCATTTGTTAAGTATTTTCACAAATGGGAGAGAAAAAGCAGCTACTTTGACAAAGAAGTTCTTGACTACTTGGTGTATTAATGAGATTTTTGCACTAGTAGTGTTTTTTTAGTTAGATGGAAGCTTGCTCCCATTCTCACTTGCATGCCGCCCCTTATCCGGGACCTGGACTAATTGTTCTTTTCCTTTTTTCCTTGCACTTTGATGAAATTATTATTATTATGATTATTATGATCATGTTGGAAAAAAATGGTATCTTTATTACCAATGCGGCATATAGCAAAAGAGAAAAAAAAAACCGAGCAGGAGCCATTAGACCCCGAGCTGGTGAATGAAGAGAGAAAACCACAGCCTATCTGAAATTGCCCCTACCGAGTAATGGATTGGTTTTAATCTCTTGAAAAAGAAACAAATAAGGATGACATAAAAGGGTTATGACTGTACATAAATAGTAATTTCTGACCTTGATGCCTCCTTTGAGAGATAGATTCTATGACAAAACTCATAACTTATCCAATAACCTGTTGTATGGTTATATTCTCTGCCACCTTCACATGACCAACTGGTGTCCATTTCACCATTGATGTTCAATATTAAACAATGAAGAGAATAGACCTCTAATTGACCCATCAAAATAGTATTGAATTTCCAAACCTCGTGAACAAATACAGACAAAGAATGGCAAGTAGTAGGTTTGAATCTGCACTAAACCCTTAAACGTCTGAAAATGCCTTTGCGGCAAGTAGAATACAACGTATATCTCTTGTATTTGGAAGGGATCCACACCTTTAATGGGTTTGAGTTCAACTAAGAAGTTGAAATTTAGATCAATGCGGTTCTAGTGAGCTATTGAGATCCTAATTAAGAACTTCTTGTTGGTAACAAATGCCAATTATACAAAAACGTATCTACTATCCCCATGGGACGTGTAGGGGTTAATTACCTGGGGATGTGGAAGCCAGTCACGATGCAGTGGCTCAAGGATTTTTTTTCAATTTTTCATTTTTCTAAACATGTGGCATCGACAGTGTAGCACTTTTATAACATTCAGTACCCTCCGTGATTTCTACCTTCCCTCCAACAGAACGATGTGGAATACTCCACATCACATCAGTGGCTATGGGGGCAAGTGGCATTAACCCCTAAATGTCCCAGCGTTCAGAAACTAAATCACAAACAGATTCAAAGCCTTGTAACTTTCTCATACAATCTTGAATGACTTTCATCCAAGTCATCTTTCCAAGCCTATTACGAGGTCTATTAATTAAATTCTCTACCAATTAAAGTAAATCTCTTGTAATGGGGAGATGTTGATAATATTGAAGAGGCCTCCAAATGCATTTATGTCAAATTTGTTGGGTAGATTTCATACATGCAATAGTCCTCTTATGTACACCTAATGTACATTTGAGCCATGCTAATATCTATTTTTGAGGCTAGCATCTACTTATGTTCAAAGGATCGGTACGTTTAGGGGTTAAGCAAGAGCAATTAACCATAGTGAACAATAATCAAAAAGCACTCACTTAGTCATAATTCAACAGTGTCCTATAACTGTTTATTTGGTTCAATAGCCCATTCAATTACAAATCACCCGTCACTCCATCTATAAAGGTGAATGAAACTCTCGATGAAACTAAAAGGCATCCTTTTTGAAGGCTATTGAATGTTATGTTCATCTAAATGAATTTTCTTTGTTCAAATGGACGAAAGTAAGTCACCGTGAATGAATATTTTGAATGAGCTTTGGTCTAAATTTATCTCCTACACGAAATTATTTTTAAATGAGCTTTCAAATGAATCATATTCTCTAAGATTCGGTGGATATTCTTTACAGTTCTCTTTTTCACCATAAAAAACAGATTTTATAAAATAAAAAAATAAAAAATAGAGCTTATCTTTTTACAATTTTTTTTTCTTCTTCCGGTCCTGCCGGCCGGGTACGGTATATTTCACCAGTTAAAATAAAATTAAAGGCTGCTTGCAGTGGCTTCTCCAGAAGTGTTAACTTAGTAGGTTGACAGACGGATGGTATAGAACTTATATGGACAGTCAGAGAGAGGGGTTCCTTGAGACGGACAAATGATTCCACTTCTTGTCAGTCTGTCTGTCTGTATGTCTGTCTGATGCATTTGGTATTGCATGGGATTGCATCTCGCTTTGCAGGTTTCTGTGCACACCCATCAACCAAGATTTTTCGGTCCCATGCTGAAATGAACCCACCGCCACCTTGACCATGAAGCCGCTGCTCTCACTGCACATGGAAAAACAATCCTGCTAACGGCAAGTTACGACAACAACCACAACAACCACGCTCGTCCATTCCATCAATGCCAATTGTCATGGCATCTTCTGCTCGTGCGCAAACGCGTTACTACACCGAAGTCATCATGTATTGTGGGTGCGTGAATGGCGTGGGTACATTCATTCATTTTAAACAAATCTTCATCCAATTTAGATGAATTTTAGGTATCGCAATAGTTTGAAAATTTAATTATTTGTGTATACCGCGGGCCATAGTATATGGTGATTTTTGGTGTAGTTTGGGTTCTGGAATAAAAGTATGGAATAAAAGTATGTGCAGCGAGTAAAATAGATTGTAGAGATGTATCCAAAAAAATAATGGTGAAAAAAGGGTGTAATGTAGAAGTACCCATAACCGATAAAAATAAGGTTTTTTTAACATGGAGAAATGTTGAAGTTTCAATGATGAGATATTTTTTCTTTCATAAAGAAACGTAAACATTGTAGGATGAAATTTTTGTTTAAGTTTTTTTTCTCAAAATCAAATTTATTTAAAAAGAATTAAATGAAAATTTCTTTGATGACTAATATAGCCATTGGTTCACCTACAACCAACAACAATGAGATTGATTCTGGAACATAAAGCTGCCATTGTTGGTTGATTTGGAGTAGCCAACACTACATTGTCTTTTGGGGTCCATAAAACAAAGCTTTTTCTAGGAACACGCAATTCCCAATTTATGCACTTGGCTATATAATCATGCACTTGGCCCTTGGGCGCAATAAAAAATTTGTCTAAAAAATTCTCTAAAAAATTTCAATTTTTGTCTTTCTACAATCACTTACATTGTAAACAAACAATTCTTTTATTTATTTTTTATCCGTATCTTTATATTTTCTTTTACCTTTTCTTTTATCTTTTCTTTTATCTTGTTTTCTTTCTTGTCTTCTTTCTTGTCTCCATCTTGTTTTCCTTCTTGTCTTCTTTCTTGTCTCCATCTTGTTTTCTTTCTTGTCTTCTTCTTTTTCTTCTATATTTCTTCATTTCTTACTTTTCATTTTTTTTCCTTCTTGTGGCAGCCGCAAGTCACTCACAACAAATTTATTTATTTATTTATTTCCGGTTCTCTTCTTCTTTGTATAGGGTTCAGCCATTGTGGTGCTGAACCCTAAAATAAATTTTAAAAAATTGATTTTTTTTAGGGTTCAACCGCCGGCTGAACCCTAACCGGCGGCCAAAAAAAATTTTTTTTTTTTTTTTTTTTTTTTTTTTGGCCGTTTCGGATTCTCCCTCTCTTCCCTCCCCTCTTCCCTCTATCTGTCATTTTCCTCTCCCTCTCCCTCCCCCTCTCCCCTATATATATGAGCGGAGGGAGAGGAAAGAAAGGAGAAAAGAGAGACGAGAATGGAATAGGGTGCGTGGCCGCGCACCCTATCGACCGAAACAGCCGAAAAAAAAAAAAAAAAAAAAAAAAAAAAAACTTTTTTTTTTTTTTTTTTTTTTTTTTCCCTGTGCCGGCGTTTAGGGTTCAGCCAGAGGCTGAGCCCTAAAAATAAAAAATAATTTTTTTTTTAGGGCTCAGCGCCACAATGGCTGAACCCTAAACAAAGAAGAAAACCAAAAAAAAAAAAAAAAAAAAAAAAAAAAAAAAAAAAAAAGTTTTTTTTTTTTTTGTTTTTTTCCTCCTTTGTTGTGAGTGTGGGACTTGCTGCTGCAACAAGAAGAAAAAAAGTGAAAAGTAAGAAATGAAGAAAAATAGAAGAAAAAGAAGAAGACAAGAAGGAAGACAAGAAGGAAAACAAGAAGGAAAACAAGATGGAGACAAAAAAGAAAACAAGATAAAAGAAAAGATAAAAGAAAAGATATTTAATTTTTTTTTCCAACTTGATGTCGTTTAGACGTTGAATGTTACTTCCTAATCAGACAAGTATCAACTATATTACAAATACTTGGATGAAATATTACAAATATTCCAAATATTCTAAAATATTGCAAATACATTCTAAGAGTATGTTTTTTTGACACACGGGGAGGTCTACTAAGATAGAGGCTTGTGAAATTGTGAAAGACCAATTTCATGCCACACGTACTGCATTAATTGATTTTAGAGAAGAAATGTAGCTTAATGGTACATGCTTTAATTTATGTACTCTAAAAGTTAAGGCATGTATTGCCAAGCCACATTTCTGTTCTATAATCAATGAAGGTAGTACATGTGGAATGGAATTGATGCCTCACAGTTTCACAAGCCTCTACTTTAAACGTGTTCGACACATTGTCTAGTGGTTGAGTAGGACCACACTACATTTTGGATGAATGTGAATGAATACATCATGTAGTTCATTCATATTTTGAATCTTTCATCCAAATCATGGATTTAAGTAGTTTCATCATTTCACTAAAGATTACGACATGCACTACCAAAAAGTATTGAAAAATAAAACTCAGTGTATGCACACATAATCACCACTAATAAAAATAAATTACAATCATTAATACTAAATAAAAATTATTTTTAATGTTAAACGTAACCGAAAAGAGTTTCCTTGAAGAGGAAACTTTGCTTGAACTAAGCATAAACTTGTTTTTGAGTTTAGGGTAGCAAAAAACTAGTTTATGCGGTATTCATGTCTGGCCAATGAGAATGAACTGCAATTGTCAGGGGCCTCAAACTTTGGACCTCTCCGAACTACAAAAAGATCCCCCGATGCACTACAACGCTCTTCCACTGTTTCGCATGCGATCTCCCATGCCTTTGACCCTTGTGAAAATGACTATACTTAGTAAAAAACTAATGGCAAGATACATCATAGAAGTGTTCTTTTTGGTTAATTCAATTATTATATACATTATTTGAACACCAAATGAATAAGTTATACATATTTTCAAAGTATTTTGTCTATAAATGTACTCAAAATTGACCCTAAGCTCACAGAGGCTCTCTTGTTCTGATTGTATACATCTTGTACAATCAATATCTAGGTTTCAGTGTTGCCTTTTGGTCCAATTGTAGGGGCTTGTTAAAACATGATCCGTTTTGGGTGCAAATACCTTACTTTATTATGTAATCAAACAAAAATTTAGTATTATTTAAAAAAAATTGAATTGAATGTGGACACAAAAATACATAAGAATGCCATTACTTTTTATAACACCATATTGTTCATCATTGCGACTTTTACCTTCTACCAAAAATTTGGATCCTTCACAACTATAGAGTACCATATATGACCTTTTTTTAACAAAGGCCTAAAAGTTAGCAAATTAGCATTATTTCGTGAGCTATGCATTTTTATGGTACCAAATTTGGCCCAAAAATGCTCTAATGTCCAAGCAGTGGTACATGCAAAATTTCATGGTCAGTAAACCATCGTAGCGAGTGTAATAAATGTTTTAGTGTGAGGTTTGAAAGTGGGGTTGCAAGACATATTGTTGGTTTGCAAAGCTTATTGGAGGCCATTGTACAGTCCCCGGCAATATGTCTTGCAACCCCACTTTCAAACCTCACACTAAAAACATTTATCACGCTCACTAAGGTCGAGCCACCTAAAACCGACGAGGTACCTAATGCCGATAATTTCTACACATGGCTTTCATTTTAGAACGCACATCTAGGTAGACCATAGATGGCTTATCGTTTTGGTCAACAAACAATAAAGGCTCTATGACATATTTAGATTTGCCTTCTAAAATGAAAGCCATGTGTAGAAATTATCGGCATTAGGTACCTTGTCGGTTTTAGGTGGCTCGACCTTACAATGGTTTGTTGACCATGAAATTTTGCATGTACCACCGCTTGGACATAAAGCATTTTTGGGCCAAATTTGGTACGTTAAAAATGAACGGTTTATGAAATAATGCTAATTTGCTAACTTTTAGACGTCCGTTAATAAAAAAATCATATATGGTACCCAATAGCTGCTATGGATCCAAATTTTTGGTAGAAGGTAGAAATCGCAATGAAGAACAATATGGTGTTATAAAAATAATGGTATTCCTAGGTATTTTTGTGTCCAGCTGCAATTCAAAATTTTAAAAAGAAGGCTAAATTTTAGTTTAATTATACAATAAAGTAATTTTCTACTTTTCTCACTTTTTTAGTAACACCATGTTGTCATAGTAAAGAATGACTCGGTGTCACAAAAAGATGAGAAAAAAAGGTTAATTACTTTATTTTGTAATCAAACTAAAATTTGGAATAATTATTAAAATTTTGAATTGCAACTGGACACAAAAATACATAAGGATACCATTATTTTTTATAACACCATATTGTTCCTCATTGTGACTTTTACCTTCTACCAAAACTTTGGATCCTTGGCAACTATAGAGTACCATATATGACTTTTTTTGACAAAGGCCTAAAAGTTAGCAAATTAGCATTATTTCGTGAACCGTGCATTTTTATGGCACCAAATTTGGCCCAAAAGTGGTGGTACATGCAAAATTTCATGGTCAGCAAACCGTCGTAGTGAGTGTAATAAATGTTTTAGTGTGAGGTTTGAAAGTGGGGTTTGCAAGACTTATTGGAGGCCATTGTACATCCTTAGGGGTTTATCTACACTTGTGGTAACTTACATATGATTGGGTATGGGACTAAGTTGGGCAAGAGGTTGCATTTAGCAGCCAAGCCGCTTGATACACCAGTAGCAACCCTTGCATAAAATCAAAGCATTAGAGCGATGTAGAAGGTATCAGTGGGTTACCCAAATTGTCATAATTAAAAAGTACCCTGCTAATTCACACGAACTCGATTCAGATTGTTTAGAGAATGTCATATATACAAATTGCTACGTTCTAGCATAAAGATCTAGCATACCAGATTTTAGCATAAAAGTGCATTCGAGTTCTTGCGATTCAAGAAGCTGTACCATGCACAGATTTTCTCTATCCTGAGCGTCCCAGCGAAGCAACTCGTACAGCAAATCATCACCTGCTATATTCAACATTTACACCAAGTAGAACACATGTGCATTCTCATCAGCAAATGATGGGATGGTCAATTTGTTGAGATGTGTCTTATGCTGTGTCAACTTCTCAGATCTGCCATAACTTCAACAACGGTTCCCTTAAACGAAGTGGTCTAGTTCTTAGCCACTGCAAAGACTGCATAAACTATGCTGCTCTATAGGAACATCTATAATTGAACATGACCAATCAGGTCAAAAAGAGAAAGCTTGATCCTGACTAATGAGAGGTGCTGGTAGGCAAACTTACAGCAATGGCTTGACAGGAAGCATCTTCATACAAGCCATATCAGGATGTTGCAGAGAATCGGATCTGCAACACACGACCAAGAGAATGGAAACAATTCTGCTCGCCCAAGAGATGCAGAGCTCAGTATGCTTGGTAGAGTCCCAACAAGGACTTTTCCCTGTCAAGTACACGCTTCTTGGCAGCTTCCCTTGCTGCCAATGCTGCAGCTTCTTCCTTCGAAACAGTGCCAGGTTTCCCCTCTAACTTCCTTTTCTTAACATCCAGTGACGATGCAACACCTTTACTAGGTAGGGACATCTGCTTCGGAACGGGTTTCTGAGAGACAGCAGTTGATGCTTTAACTGCCGTCTTTGCATGCGACGATATGGTAGCGTTACTGCTTATCTTTGATGTGTGTGATGGCTGTTTTGACAATGTGGATGTTGCAGGAGTTACTCCAGCCTCTGCATGAGCTTTTTGAGAAGCTAGATGGGCCTCTTCTTGTGTGGTCCATTTTCCTGTAGCAGAAAATCATGGTGTGTTAAATAAGCTCGACTCCTAGAAAGGACAACTCCAAAATGGAAGGTGTTTTAACTGATGGCCCTGCTTCTAGAATCCGCGAAAGACCACGGAAGTGCAGAAAAACCATACCTAGAATGTCGCTGTAATAGAGACCAGAATTGGGGTCATAGTGGTACCCTGTGGCTGCATTGAAATGGTAACCTGACGTTTCATCATATACCCACTCTGCAAAACCAGTAACCATGGAATTTAGATGACGGTCATACAAGCATCTAAAACACCAATCCGAAAGATAGAAAGACTAGTAATGTGATGGAGTAAGAAACCCTACGGACAATCACCTTTTCCATCATCTATGTCAGTTTCAGCACTAGTGTGCTTAGACTGCCTGAAACATATTACCAGACCAATACTTCACCTACTTAGCTACTTTCGTTCGTCAAGTCATTGCAAGTATACCAACGTAATGCTTCGATACAGTGTGTTATCTTAGAGACGTGGATATTCGTACACACTTCAACCGTATAAGTGACTATTGCTAGAACCAATTGAAACATTGACCCCACAGATATTTAGACAATACCTGGAGAATCACCAGCGTGACGATACACAGAACAAATACATATGTCAAATAGCTAGAACTTTACCATTCACATTTCCTTCAGATTTGCTACTGACTTGGCCGCTTCTCGACGCAGGTATGGCGGGGGCTGGTGGGGCACCACCAGGAGCCTCAGGTGGACGAGCTGTCTTTTGAGCAAGCTTCTCCGCTGCAGCTTTTTCCCTCTCCCTTTGTGCTTGCTAATCAACCAATCCACAAGTACGATCTGAATTGAGAACCAGACATTGGAACAGAATAGCCTACACATAATGTAGTTATTAAGAAAAGCCACATAAGTAGATGCAGACGAACGGGCATTCGAACAAACCACCTTTCATTTACACGCATTTCAAAACGTTTCTAACTCAAGGCCTATTGCTATAGAGATTTATCAACAAAGTCACCCAAACAGACTATTAACTCTTAAAGAATGAGACAACTCGTACTATACCTCACATAAGACCTCACATAAGACCTCACATAACTATGTTTGAACAACTACTAATAATGTGAAATACCAATAAAAAAATACATTGCATATCAGGCAAAACATTAATAGTGGAGATTTACCCCTGCATTAATAAAAGTTTGGCTGCTGAAAAAATCTAGATAGGAACTCGTACTTGTCTTCTCTTAACGAACCCCTGTCTTCTCAAGACCCTAAAAACTGCTACACCTAACCTAAACTGGGAAAGGACAACAAGAGTAACACAGGAGTCGAAACTCACCACAGCATGTCCCACCCTCAATTACTGAACCAGGCATGGATACAAAGTTCAAGAACTTTATTTGGAATACGAGTGTCGTCTAGTAGCAAAGACATCAATAGACTACTTCAACTTGACTTACAAAAAAATCGTTCTGTTGCGATTGAATCCTAAACTGTGAAAACCAAGACAACGATATAGCCTATCATCGCTGCTCTGTTGCACAAATGCTTTGGTTAGTTGCGAAAAGGGTTTGAGATTGAGATATGGAATCGAATACACACTGATTACTGGGATCTGAAGGCACTTAATTACAATGGGGTATCACACACCTGTTCAATCCGCTCTTGTTCCTTTTGAGCCTGCTGCTTCTCCTTCTCTTTAGCAACATTGTCTTTGCGTATTTGCGCAAGCTTCTCGGTCATGCTCTTTTTGTGCCGTTGTCCAATCTCATGATTCCGCAGACTAGTAGCATTGTTGGCGATAAATACTTTGCAGTACTCACACCACTTCTTACCTTGGCTTACCCAGTACTGCAAAGCACGTCATAGAAACCAACACTTTAGCACAGAGAACATACGAGAGAAAAATCCAACTAGTGCATAGCAAACCTGAGGAAGACAACAAACTAGATCCTGGTGAGAATAAACTATTTACCAATTCCCATATGATGTCTCCAATAAAATCAATGTGATTGCAAATAAAACTTTGTCAAAAAGCTAAGAGGGACGAAATTTCTCGAATCGAGGATGGAAACACACGAGTTTGCACGAGCTGAATTTTCGGGTAGAAACAGAGGAGTCTCCAAGCCTAAAAGTGCAAATCACTATAATTGATCAAAATGAAATTATTCAAAACCGAAAATATTCCCTAAAATACACATGGAAAATATCGACTACTCTACTTCGCATCATATTCCGTCATCAAACCACTTCAGATAAAATCAATGATCCATCTGAAGAAGAACGTAAAGCATAATGCCGACCGGAATTTCTAAACCGTACGCTTCATCTAAACGCTCACAAACAGCATTCTAAAGCGCAGGCGACGCAATGCCTTCCACCTAAATAGCGACACGGCAAAAACAGAAGAGATTCCATAAATTTGAAAAAAACAAAAATTAACTAAATGCGATCAGAACCTCTTCCACATACGAATGGAAACATAAGGCTGCCTTTCTTGCTGCCAAATTATCTCACCGACACATTGCTGAGCATCACAAAAGTGCAAATCACTAAAATTGACCAAAATGAAAATGAGAGTCCATATTCAGCCCTAAACCCTAATTCACAAAAAAGCAGTATCGAAAGCGCAGGCGAAGCAATGCCGTCCATCTAAGTAGCGGCACAGCAAGAACAGAGGAAAAGAAAGAGGAAATTGTCAAAAACTAAATGCTTGTCAAATTTCACAACGAAAATTGCCTGCCACACCAAATGAGTCCACGAAACCACGAAGTTTCGGAATCGAAACGATCTTATTGAACGCAATCGTACCTCAGTCATGGCTGTGGTGCGCACTATATAAACTCTGGCGCTAGCTCCTGAATGAGATGGAACGGCTGCGAAGTGAAGCGCCGGCAAGTAAGTAAAAATTTCTTTCAATCTCTTTTGTTGTTTGTGATTCAAACTGTAAACGCCACTCACACAATTCATCAAGCAATCAAGCAAACAAGCAAGCAAACGATCCAGCAGCTCTCTCTGTGCGATGAGAAGAAATGAAAGTGTGGTAACAAGCTTCTAGGCTACAGCGGTTTCGAACCTACACTGATTATGGGCTATTAGTGTGTGTGGTTGGGTCCCCTATGACCGCCCCGGTTATGGGCTATTAGTGTGTGTGGTTGGGTCCCTATGACCGCCCCGATTATGGCTATTAGTGTGTGGTTGGGTCCCCTATGACCGCCCCGATTATGGCTATTACCGTACCATGAAGGCAGGGTCGGCAGAAAATAATTCCCCAAAAAAATGCCGAAAAATAAATAAATTTATCAAGTATTTTGTCGAAATCAAAAAAAATGAAGTCAACATAAATCGTAGACAAAAAACAAAAGAAAACGTGTAGCCACTAGTAAAATTCAATGTTAGTTATTAATAGCCGAAATTTTGATAATAATTATTAAAAGTGCCGACCTCCACTTTTTGAACTTTTATTAATTATTCGACACAAAAGTGCCGACCCTGCCTTCCTGGTACGGTAGTGTGTGTGTGGTTGGGTCCCCTATGACCGCCCCGGGCTTCCAAGATTTACAAATGCAATTAATGGAAAATTATATTTTTTTAATTTTGTTTAGGATTTTTTTTACTTTTTAATTTTTTGTGTTTTGTTTTGTTTGGGTGTTGTCAAATTTGTGCTTGGGATGGCATAATGAAAGTAAATTTCAAAGGGCATTATAGATTATGACTTTTATTTTGTAAATGATTGATACCAAAACGCTCCACCAACAAATCCATACCAACATTTAACCATACAATTCATTGAATTTATATATTGTAAACAAAAGGTTTTTACCATAACAACAAATACTAAAACCCAAAAGTACCAACGATTAATTACTATAGCATCTCAAATAGAGGATGGAAAGTGGATCAATTCATAATCATCACTGCGGGCGCTAAAGCAACTACACACACTCCATCACTGAAAATTATTGAAAAATGATATAAAACAAATTCCTATAAAAAAATACCCTCAAAAAAATGAATAATATTGTCATTCATCATCCTATGTTAGTTCTCGTATACAAAATAAAAATAGAAAATGACCAAACACTACTAATAAACCTAAACTCACCATGACAACCTAAAACAAAAAATTCCAAAAAGCGGCCAAGACTAATATTTATTTGGCTAGCCTATCCTAGCACTTGTCACAAATTTGGGGATGAAGCCAATTGGTTGTTAAAACTTTCATGCTTGCAATTACTCACTTAGTAGCACTAAGACATGCATATCTTATAGCCGCTCAAACGGATTCAAAGGGAATCAAACCTAAAAACCACCTATTTAAGACAAAACATCCACTCATAACCAACTACAGAGTTCATGAGTTGACAACCACTAAATGAGAAAAGAAACATTATACAATAAATCATCCACGTTTTCTTTAGTACTAAATTCCAACCATTTGATTATTTGGTTACTTGATTATGGTTGTTGTAGTGTCTATTTGCAAGAGGAGAGAGTAGTCTTACACCAGTGGTCTTTTGTCCAGTGGACATTGAACCATGGGTGAGTTGAATAAACACTTCATTCACGTCAGCCTAGAAAGATGACCATAGTTCTTCTTCTTCTAGCCATAGTCAAAGTAGTAGGTAACTATAGAACTAATATCATTTATTGTTGTCTTTATATTCCACTTTGGAATACTAAATTCTCAATGTCTTCAAACGCTTCATCAATTTGGAATGTAAAAATATTGTATTTACAAAAAGACATCATAGAAATAACTTTACTAAATCATGTCATTCATTTCATTCATGCCTCATGTTACTCAGATGAGTTAGTGCAAGGAACATTCTAATTTTATTATTACGACGCTCACTTATACGATAAGATTTTGTGTTATCAAACTTTCAGTCCAAAACTCCCCCCATAACATGACTCCGATACATGATAATGCAATAATGAAAAACCCCAAAATGTCATATTATAGAGGTAACAAATGTTTCAAAGAGGTGGGATCCACACCAAAATTCATTCATTTGTTAATGGAAACCTTTTTGAAAACTTTAATTTTAAAAATAACTTAGAGAAAAGTAAAAATAACAAGAGTTGTTTAGGGTTTTGGGGTTCCTAAAGTCATGTGAGTACTAAAGACGTCTAATCCTTTTTGGTACTTACGTGATGATGACGGTGGCCAATTTGGCAAACTACTTTAAACATGTTTTTAAAATTTTCATGAAGGTATCTTTTATATTTTGAATATTGAATTTTTATATTTCAATTCAATTCTACATCTTTTACCAAATCAACAGACTTCTATGTTCAAATTGTCGATCAAATGTAAATCTCTCAATAATAGAGTAAACCAAAAAGAGAGCCATCTAACCTCCCTTTTTGCTCTACTTCAAAGTTTTAATCTCCTTTTTGAATTATACTTGGGTGGAATAGTGTTTTTTCATAGATTTTCTCCTCGTGGGCCATGGGCTTGGAGCTTTGGTAGAAGGTGTGGAATTTATAGCAAGCTATAGAGAATAATGACAACTGTTTTAAAAAATTGTCCCCTAACTCATCATAAATTAGTTTTTGGTCTCTTTTGGTTTCAATATGATTTCAACACGAGTTCAACACAAGTTTGTCAAATTTTTTCCTTTTCGAACAGCCTTTTCGGTTAACTCTAATGCGACCTAAAATGGGCCATTTGGTGATATTATTGACACTTTGATAGTACAACATTTTTAGATTTTTTTGGCACAAACAGACAGAATACAACATATCATGTGCAGTTTTAGTTTTATTTTTTATTTTTTATCTTTTTATAATAATAATAATAATTATTATTATTATAATAACAATTATTATTATTTTAAAGTCTAACTAGTGACATAAAAAAGTTTGGGAAAGAATATTTGGCAAAATCTTAAACTTACAATCATATTTTGATCATAATTTCTTCATATTTTGGTAGTTCTCTTCACAAAATCTGATTATCTTCACAAAAATATAGAGAAAACATGGCCAAAAAAAATCAAAATTTTCTCATTTTCTTCCTTAACAAAAGAAAACTGCCATATTTTGTAAAAAAAATCTAGCAAAATACAGGCAAATATGTTTCTCAAACATATTATATTAAAAAGGTGGAACATAATTTCCGTTGCACGAATGGCAATATTTGTTTAGTTGGGACTTTTTGAAATCTACAACTTACATAGATCCAATGGGCAATTTTCCGCAAGATCTATGCCAGTTTTAGATTTCAAAAAGTCCCAAGATGATGGAAAAGTCTCAACTAAACGAATATTGCCATAGGAACTTTCGACAGCAGATGCCGCTCCGCTTATTCTTCACAATGAGCTTCGCTGCATTTCTGCTGCCATGGCTGAGTAGACGACAGCCGCTCAATGAATCCTAGCGCTGCATGAAATTCCTTTTTGTAAGAATCAACAGGCAGTACGAGAGGACTTTTCCTCTCAGTTTTACTACTCTCGCCGTTCGAAAGTATGCTTTACAAGTGTCTTCGTCGATCCAAGGTTTTCATTGATTGGCTCGCCTTTCATTTTGCAGGAGTCTGAGTGAACCGACGAAATTTCTTGAAAAGGTGTTCAGTTGTTGCCGCATTCATTTTCGACGACACGATACGACAAGTGAGAGAGAGAGAGAGAGAGAGAGCCGGTAAGAGTGCACTGGACTGTAGTTTGGAAGTAACATTTGCCTCTACACGTGGAACAAATGCCAGAGGGCACAGCTAACTAACACGTCGAAGATCTAGTTGAATTTTACAGTTGATAGCAGCTTTCGAGTTTGTTCTCGCATTCGCTGATTTCATGCTTAAGAAAGTGCGAGGAGGTGAGAGGACACTAACTAACTTAACACTTCGAAGATCTGTTTGAATTTAATACTTGATGGCAGCTTTCGAGTTTGTGCCAATTTCTTGCACAAATTGAGGCTCAAGAAAGTGCGAGAAGGTGAGAGCACTTATTTTAGAAACTCAAGAAACGCAGAGCAATTGATAATTCACAGCTACATCGCGTAATTATTCATTAATTCTCTGAGGTTAGGTCAAAGATCTTTTTGAATATACTTGAAAGCAGTTTTAGGGTTTGTTCTTTAGAACTTGCATTCTAATTTCAGTTTCTTGCACATCTGTTCAAGAAAGTGCGAGATTGAGCTTCATTTGAAAGGCACGTGTTTCATTTGAGAAGCCAGTTTCATTTGAGAGGCTCGTATTTCAAGATCTCAGACTCAAGAAATTGACAGCGCATCATTCAGTCACATCAGTTACTCGTGAGGCGTAATTCTTACATTTGACAGTGGATTTTATGCGACTGTGTGGATTATTTTTGGTATTATTCTGTTAGAGTGGTTGGCTATGGCGGAGCTTAGGCATGACCAGCTTCGGCAGCGATGGATTGCCATTTCAGACAAACGCGGGAAGCGCCCCTCGGATTTCGAGATATCGGAAAGCTTAGGCAGAGACCGGCCTAACCCCGGTCCGTGTAACTTTTGTCCCGGGTTTGAACTCACGAACGGGTGCGAGACTTTTGCAATTCGAGATGGTGAAGAAGCAGATGATTCCGATTGGCGAGTTCGCGTGATTGTGAATAAGTACCCTGCCGTGTCTATGGACTTCTGTGATTTGCAACCAACGGGAGAGGGCAGTGTGTATGACGATTGCCGCCTACCAGGTTTTGGGAGCCACGAAGTTGTCATCGAAACACCCAGCCATCTACTGAGCTTACCAGAGCTTCCAGCTTCTCATGTAGCCGAGGTAATTTGATCGTGGTTTAGAATTCAATTTACCCCTAAGCGTCCACTGTGTGTTGTCTGTAGTGTAGGAAGATTGAACCCCCTGCTGCATATCATCTGTTTGTTTGTGTGAAATGACTTCAGTCTGACACGATCGACACTGTTGATCTTGTAGTGTAGAACAAGAGCTTTAAAATGATGTATTGCAATCAGAAAACCGAGGTAAAATGAGAAAATGCCACCGTTGCACAGTTTAGTGATGCAGATGGGCGTTTTAGACGCTTGGGGGTTAAGACATGCTGGTCCTTGCTACGAAGCCAGGCCATGATTCAGTTTGAATTGTGATGTGTTTTTGATTTCGACAATGAGCGGTAAAAGTGTTTCGAATTATCAAAATGCATCCTGAACATAAGTGCAATGAATGGGATCCTCCCGATTCAGTGAAAGGTCGGAATGAAAGCATGCCGAAACTAGTTTACAGAATGGCAATTAATGTCCATTTGTGTGCTGAATGGCCGTGGGAGAAATACGGTGGATCCTTTCCACTGTGAGTTTTTGAGGCAATGGAGGTTTACGTGCTACGTCGTTAAAGTTGCTGTGCAAATCTGAGCTGAACTTGTCGTAGTGCAGGTGTTGAAATCGTATCAAGCCCGAATAAACCACTTCCAAAGCGACTCTCGGTTCAAATTTTGTCAGGTGTACATATCAATTGCCGTACCTCATTCTTCTATTTCTGATCAAGGAATCTCTTGATTTACCTCTGTGTTAGAATCTGAAGAGTGGACCTACAGCATGCTTTCGAATCAGGATTGATAGACTGATACTTGTAGGACAATATTCTACTTCTTCAGAAAGTTGCTCTCGAATGCTAGGTTACAAATTTGTATAAGTCAAACATTGACCTCCTAACACATCTTGATGGGATGCGTTCTGGCAGGTGTTTAAAAACAAGGGTAATAGAGCAGGAGCATCGATGACCCATTCACATAGCCAAATGATTGCACTTCCAGTCTTAACCCACAACAAAGTATCTGAACTAAAAGGTGCTCAAGATTACCACGACAAATATAAGCATTGCCTCTTATGTGATGTCGTACAACATGATACACAATCGAACCGCAGCCGCCTGATCGAGGAGGATGAACACTTCGTCACCATTGCTCCCTACGCACCAATGTTCCCTTTTGAGACTTGGTTGGTGCCCAAGCACCATTCCTCAAACTATGAATCGATCGGGGAAGACGAGGTAATCATACTCTACAGAAAGTGATTCATACCTGTTAGGAGATACTGAAGCATTGCACTGCAGTCCTAAGTGAGCACCTCATCGTAGTCGGTACCTTGAAGCAGTGGTCAATGTACTGTCGTTATGAACTGCATTGTTATGTACTCCCTCCGTCCCAAAGTTATCGTCATGTTTGAAAGTCACGTTTGAAAGCGCTTTTTTAAGTAGGTCAAAAAAATACTTCCTTGTGGCTAATTTATTTAGGTTGCAAAGAATCATCTTCATTTCCCAACTTTTTGTGTTTCAAAATGTTTTTAAAAAAGATACTTTACTATGCCAATATGATCAATGAAATTGGCTCAAAGAAATACCAAACAAATTTGTATGACAATAACTTTGGGACGGAGGGAGTAGTTCTGTAATTTTAGACTTTCCTTCAAAGCATGCCTTGAAACTCCCTCATGGTTGCCAGTGCGTGTCTTTTAGATTGCTGCCAAGAACGATATTAATGGTGTGTTCGATTACAGATTCAAGCTATGGCGAAGATGCTGAAGCTGATATTACAAAAGGTGAACCTGGGATTTGCATATCCACCGTACAACTACACGCTTCAGACAGCTCCGCTGGGAAAGGCGTACAACAACTCCGATCACTATCATTGGTACCTTGACATCGTCCCACATTTGTCCACTCCTGGGGGTTTTGAATTGGGTAGTGGTTGCTACATCAACTCCGTTTCTCCTGAGAAATCTGCCGAATTTCTACGCAATGTTGAAATTGAACCAGAGTGAAATTGAGATTTTTACTCATTTTTTCTCAATGTTCTTCATTCATAACTGAGGCAAGAGATCATAGACATCAATAGAAGTCATGCAAAATCCCGTAAGTTTAGAGTCACAGGGACTTTACAATCAGTCACTGTGCTTAATTTACGTGAGCACCTTGGCAGATTGTTCTATCAGACTCTTTTCATGGAACATGTTTTTTCCATTCAAGAGAGCTCTAGTAAATCCCAACTAGGGCAAACGATGAGTCCGGTTGCATAATAAAGTGACGCCCAGGAATTTGCTGAAAGGCCGGATAATCAGAATCATGTTTATGATTCAACAATATACAAAAGGGTTCACAGCAGATGAATCCAACATGGAGTGAAACCACCTCCAAGAAACTAGATCAATGTTCTATGTTCCTACACACTAACTAACTACTTCCTTATCAATAACCGGCTCAAATGAACTACTTACTGTATGTGCACAAATGACAGTTCTTTTCGTTAAGACTCTTGATCATCATGCAGTTGGGAAGGACACAAAGGGGCAGCCCAGCATTGCCACGTTCCCAGGCCTTGAGAATACCATCTGCACCATGGTTGCAAAATTAAAAAACTTCCAAAACATCCACCTCTTGTCAATACTTTCTTCATAATATTCTTTACTACGCCCATTATATTATACATAGTCCCAGATGCACTAATTGTTTTATAATGACCATTTTTTTTATGAATACTTTTGCCAAGTATGTTTATGGATGTTCTACATGAGAAGTAGTACCAAGATCTTCAATCTTGGTAAAAGAAATTGCCTTGCATAAAAAGTTAAAACTTTAGTAAATAGTTATTGTGACTCGGACTAAATACTATAATGGGTGTAGTAGCATGGTACCTTTTGAGAACAATGCGAGTTCTTTAACCCATAAAGGACCAAGAAGAAGCTTGAATTGGGCCTCACTTTTTTAGGCAAATTTCATAGGTCCTAACTGGACTTCCTTTTGTTCAAACTCATTTGTTTCTTTATCAACAAATGCAATGTTCTTCACTGATTATAGTGATATAAAACTTGGTCCCATCTAAATTATACTTTCCACAATGTGATTCATCAAATATGTCATATTAAAACCATGAATACTTGATCTTTTAGGGGTTAAAGAAATGTCATGCCAAATCAAACATAACGTTCTTGAGCTTTGTCCCTTTTATACTATACTAGTGTGGAGGCATCATTCCTCAACAATGGAAATGATGCCTCTACATGAGAGCATCTTAAAGCTTCAATTCAAGATTCATCTTGTCAAAAAAGGATCGTAGAAAAGGAACCAAATCAAAGTAATTCAAGAATGTTATTGAACAAATCAAAATTTTGGATTAAGGAACTCTCACTTGTGCAAATTGACCGCAACTTTGCAAAACGAGGGAATTTTTTATTTTCTCACGCCAATTTAAGAATGGAAAAAAGGTTCATAAAAGCGAGATATACCTGAATGACTCCAAGAGTACAAGACTTGAACCCAGCAGCGCAGTAAAAGAAGTAGTAATCCCACGTGCGGATGAATTTCTCACCGAAACCCAATTTCAGGATTTTTCTGCAATTATTTCATCTTGGTTAGAAAAACAATTTAAAACATCGTCCATGGTCATAGAGTCTACCTCCAAAAGGAGGCTCATCAAAAGGTAGCTTAGTAGAACAACAAACTCTTAATTCACAATAGTTTTTAAGTGCAGCGTTTATTCTTATTCTTAACCCTCAAAGGACCAAGAATTCATAGTTTTAAAATGACAAGTTCATTCATACTATGAAAAATATAATTCAGATGGAACCAAATTTTATGTCACTGAAATCAGTGAAGAACATTACATGTGCTGATAAAAACACAAATAAATTTGAACTAAGAAACTCCATATAGGACCTGCTCGAAACTGTTTAAGCCCAATTTTGGCTTCATGGTCCTTAAGGGGTTAAGTTGTGTTGTAGTTATGACAACATCACGTCTTTTAAAACCGCACATGCAATGTGAAAAGTACACGTGATATGAATTTGAGCAACAAACAATCACCAACTCTCTTATCATGAAGTGAATTGAAGGAGATCGGCGATCATCAACCTCCTTTTTATTGCAATTTTTCTTTTTTTTAAGTGCGAAATTGGTATGTGCACTTTTGACAAAAGCGGTGTTTGATGTAATAAATAAAAGTAACCTGAAAGTGAAGAACGAAGGACTTACTCGTGATTCCTCTGAAATTGGTCTTGCCATCTGAGTAGAGTCTCACAGTAGTGGATGCCAATGTTCTCCATGTGCTCCAAACTAGCAGCAAAAAAACCCATAAAAATGTCATTTCTATGTCAGTTTGCCACCCACTATAGGTTTAACCCCTAAACGTCCCAGCATCCAGAAACTCGAACACGAACGGATTAAAAGCGTTGTAATTTTCTCATACAATCTCAGATGACTTTCATCCAAGTCACCTTTGCAAGCCTATTAAATTCTCTACCAATTAGAGTAAATTGGAAGAAATCACATATATATATATAAAAAATAACAGGAAGTGTTTTAGAGACTGTACCAGAAGGAGGAACCAGAAGTCATAGCTGCAGTCAGAGCTGCAAAAGATGGCAAACAACCACCTGGGAAAATGTACTCTTTAATGAAGTCTGAACTTTGTCGGTATGCATCATACCGCTCCTCTGGTATTGAAATCACCTGCACCGACAACACATCACATTCTTCTTTTTGAGAATAGTTCCAACTAAGAATTCTCTTAGTCATGTCAAATCAGAGTAGGAATGTTATCAATTTAAACTAGTTAGTTGTGACTTAACCCTTAAAAGACCAAGACGCCCAAATTGGGTCTTATATTTTTTTATAGCAGTTTTGAGTGGACTTCTTTTGGTTCAAATTTATTTGTTTTTTGACCAACAATTGCAACGTTCTTCATTGATTCCGGTGATATAAAATTTGGTCTCATCTGAATTATACATTTCACAACATAATCAATTGAATTTATTATTTTAAAATCACAAATCCTTGGTCCTTTAGGGGTTAAATGGTTCCTTCTGACTCAATTCTTCTCCCTCGTGATCATTTAAGTCATAAGAGACCAGTTTAAACAAACCACATTTCTACAAGTGACTTAACGTTCTGATATATTATACTCTCACATGTGAAGGCAATGGTTCATTGGTTTCCGGATTTGCAAATTGAGAAAAACAAGGTGTCCAAATTTTTTAGGGTTTAGGGTTTAGGGTTTAGGGTTTGGGGATTCGTTTTCATACCAATTCAAAAGGTGTTCAATAAGGATTCTCTAGCATGAACTTGCCCTCCTTTTGTAATCATATGTCTTGAATGACAACAGATTATAAATTCTGAGATAAAATTCAGCGCTCAAAAGATTTAAATTTTTTTAACTTTAATTATTTTTTGAGGGTTTAGGGTTTATGTGTACCTGGACAACAACGAGGCCATCCTTAGCAAGAAGATCATCACAGCGTCTGAACCATTCCGCGTAGTACTCGTGTCCGACAGCCTCCAGCATCTCACTGCACATTGACAACCTCGTTTAGCATATTGCTTGTGGATACAAGCCAGACTCCTCTTGTTTGGCAAAATTTGGGACTGGGTTGGTATATCAAGTTCGGAAATAGGGATACCATGGGCATTATAAGATACTTTAGCAGTTAGTGGAATCCATCCTTTTCAACAGTGGCACTGTAGAAGCTTTAACACTAAATACAATGTCTCACCACCCCAACAAGGAACCCTGACCATATTACTAGGCAGTAAAGGGTACAGGAATGATAGTGAATTCTTGGTGATCACTTGCTAAATTGAACAACCACTTGAAAAACTTACTATAAACAACAGTTTGGCAATAATGTTTACTTCCTAGTGAATTGGACAAAGTTCCATGTGCCCAATCTATAGCTGAAGATGACGTGGACTTGCCATGATTCATGTATTTGCTATAGCGATTCAGCAATAGTGGTAAGGTGTTCCAGAGAGGGGATAAAGAACCTTATGGAGAAAACTTTGCAGATTTGGTCCCTGAGTTCTACTCAGTTTCCAAATAGTTGACCATAAATGAGTCAAAAAAGACATACACTTATCCAGATTCAAACTCTAATGTGTATCATGTATTACATCTATTGATCAGCAAACTAAGATTCTCTTAGGGTTTGTGCAATAATGAATCAAATGACTATGGAATTTCTTCCAATGGAGAGCAAGCCATTTCAATACGTACCAAGATATGATGCGGTTGAACTTGTGGTAACCCTGTACATTTCGATAATCAACCAACTGGAACGTGATTTTGTCCTACATACACAACAACACAACATCATGTTAACCCACAAATAAAAAGATGATGATTTACCCTTTTTGTGCATTGAAAGTGAAAGTGAAAAATAGCTCACAGCAAATTAGGCCAAGCTTTCAGTTCCAAAAATTAGAGGAAATCCTGTTCCAAGACTTTAAACCCTAAAAGGTCCTTAGGACTCCATAGATATTACCACTATAGATTTGCTCATGTATTGAAATACAAAAATGTACTTGAAGGTAGTCTCAAATATGTTGATGTAGTGAAATACGGCAACAAAAACACATGGTCGCAATGCAACTTTAAGTCCTTTAGGGGTTAAAACTCTAAGCAAGGACTTTTAGTATTATGAAGACAAGATTTGGGACTAAATTTTTCTTTTATGCAAGGCCAAATTTGAAACATCGCAGCACAAATTTCAAGCTTTGACACTCCCTAATAAATACTCCCTCTGTCCGAAAAGAATTGTCGCATTTTTAGTATTGTTCTATGTTTTTTACTTCAAGCGTGAGCTCTATACACTTCAGACAATGAGAGTGACACAGAAACTACATACAGAAGGTTCTTTAGTCATTGTGGTACTCACCTCCCAATCTTGCTATATCTTGTCAAGGAATAACATACATGATTCTGAAATATGAGATTCTGTCATATTAGTTAAGGTTGCGTTGGTTACTTCTTGCCAATGATAGTCCATGCTCCCTGATACTTTCTGGATTTTTTATAAAAGAATGATGTAGAACCTTGATGGTTTCCGGATTCTTTATAAAAAAACTACTATAGATCCACATATTGAGAAGGGTGTGATCTCTCAATTGCTAAAGAACCTTATTTACTACATAGCATTTTTCAAGTACTAAGACAGCTTTATTTGGCCAAAAAAAGAAAAGCATTACATTAATAATTTTGAAAAGTGAGAGAGTTATTTCCACAGAGGGAGTATAGATTGAAGCAGGAAATTAGCAAACCTGTAAATTGGCCTCCTTCACCAAATTTTGGGAATACTCCAGCTGCTCACTAGACAATGTGATGCCTGTGTAGCGACACCCAGTTCGGCGCACGAGCTGAATTGCTAAAGCTCCCCATCCAGAGCCAATCTCCAGCACCTCATGTGTGCTCTCCACCCGTGCCTGCAACAATATATTCGCATTAAAAATGAAAATAAAAATAAAACGTAAAAACTTTGCAAATTCGGTCCTTGAGTTCCATTCCATTCCCCATGTACTTGACTCAAAAACTCGTACGTTTCTTAACCCCTAAAGGACCAAGGATTCACAGTTTTAAAATGACAAATTCAATTGTGAAAAATCAATTATTCAGATGGGACCAAATTTGATATCACTAGAACTAGTGAAGATCATCGCATGTGTTGGTAAAAAAGGAAAGAAATTTGAACGAGAGGAAGTCCAAACAGGACCTACTCAAAAGTGTTAAAAAGTGTTAAATTACCTTGTCAATAATGTGGTTGATTTTGCGCATCTGCGCATCGATTAAAGGCTCGTCTGGTCCCTGCATAAAACACCAAGTGGCAAAAATGTGTAATTGAACATTTAGAGTAGCATGACAACAAATACCCATTATAGGAGAGAAATGTGTTTGGAATGGCCCCTCAACAAGACATTTCCATTGTTTCATTAATAGCAACATTAGCATTGCTACTGTTTTTCTCAATATTTCACTTTCCACTCATTATTATTATTTTCAATAATGATGCCTTTTCATTTAAAAAATGCTACATGAGAAATATTGTGAAAGAACATAAACAACTAAACACCATGAACATGTTCAAACAAAGGGACTAAATTCTTTCATACTCTGTTTCATGTAACCCTAAACCCTAAAGCGTACAAAAGTTGAGATATACCTTAAAAATGGCGCAGGAGTATGACATTGTCGGATCCAGAAATAAAGAGAACATCTCATTGCTCTGATACCAATCAATAAGAACATAATAACAGTTCGTTAGTGCATGTTTGAAGCTTTGGCACAACAGATAGCATTCCACACTTAATTCCACCCTAAACACAAAACCCTTAAACACACCCTAAACCCTAAAACCATTGTCCAGAGAAGCTAACTAGAAAATTGTTGCAGGATAACATTTAGCACACCATAAAGCCTGCCATGTTCAGATAGCCGCCGCTTAACACAAAAATATAGCCATTTTTTTCAAAACATTAGTTTAACCCTTAAAGGTCTAGAGAGCCCTTTCCGACCAATATTATACACCAATATTTCATTATATTTGGCATGGTTCCACACGTCCTATGGGTTTAAGATCAAAAGTGAAGTTCAAATTTACGATAATGTGATTTTAATGAGCTATTGGGGTCTCAATTTGAAACATTCTATTTACAACAAATGTCAAATATATGCCAACATATCTACTATCCCCATTAGCCCTTTAAGGGTTAAGGAAATACCAAATCGTAGTGTTGGGAGATGTTGCGGCGCGTGTTGGTAAGGGAATTGCTACGCATTACATGCCGTAAGTAGGATGTAGCTGAACCCAATGCAGATGTGAGAAGCACCGGACTCCACCAAGATCCCCTAAAATAATACAAAAGGAGCCAAAAAAAAGTTTAAATATTATATATATAGATAGATAGAAACTCCAGTCCTCTTTCAAGGGCCGGCATGAATAAAGTGTCTGTTCGTCTTTACAATGAGCCAATGCCCACCAGACAGAGGGAAATTTTATATACATAACACTTGATTCGTTGGAAGTGCCCAAAGTCTTGTGCATTTTTATTTTGTTTCCTTGTTATACCATTTGGTCTGTACAGACTTCAATATTACATTAATTGGGCTTCTAACATGGTAATTAAAGCTACAGGAGTAGATGGCCATCCACTCTCTTTGATCATTTTTGTGCAATAAGTGCTTGTTAGATTTATAATTTTCAAAACTTGCATGTACTCTTAAACAATGCGGTACTAACAACAAAAAAAAGATTAAAAAAGATTGAAAAATGAGGAAAATAAGACGTACTTCACTGCAGTTTGATTTGAAGACAAGCGATCAATATCTCGGTTTGCAATTATAATCTGCACCAAAAGGAAGGTGTGATTTCAATTCTCCAAAGGCAAACATGTTTCAATATTGATCAACTCCTAAATGGTCAAAAGTGGCCACTACCATATTCATAGAACTCGAAATAAATCATTTAAGAAGGTAACAAAATGAAAATGACAGAAATCACGTTCTACATTTTTAACGGCTAGGATGTTGTATCGAGAATCTCCCGTGTATTATCTCGTGTAAAATGTAGCCAGCGGGTACATTTGCCGAGGTGAGGTTCCCGATACTACATGTGTCCCTTTTCTAACAATAGAAAGATGCCTCATCCTCAAAGTCTTGTTAGTTTTCAAAGTAAACTTTCTATTTCATAACTAAAGCTGTTCTTTTGAACCACTAGATCAACCAAAATTGAGTGAAATTGGACGATCTTGATTAAATGAGTGCACAATAGGTTATGTACCGGTAGTCTATAGTTTTATAGTCTATAGTTTTATTTCTATAGTTTTAATTGATGGAAGAAACTTACAAGCAAGAAATTGAGGAGACCCTCTTTTGGATCCACGAAGGTAAAGTCCCCGTCCACGTAAGCATCAGCAAGACCCAGGTCTTGTCTTGTAGAGATCTGGCAGCCAATAACCACACTATTTGAGATCACCAAAATATGAGATAAAAACTGTAAAATGAGCAGACAAATGACAACTCTCACTGTAAATGAGCAAACTTTCATACCCCTATGATACACCAATTATTCTATTTAGTGTATGATAACACTATTTGTTTTTTTTAATGCAAACTCAAACACCATGTATTAGTGTATCAGTTTTTAAAAAACAATTATTTAATGTATTGACTAGCCACTTGTTCATTGACTAACTATGCACTCAAAAAAATCCTCTCCCAATACACTACTTAATTCATTCACAATATTTTGGTAGCACAATAAATCATAGTGTAGTAAGAAAAGTTGATATATATATATATATATATATATATATATATATATATATATATAACTACACTGAAATCACCATATACTATGGCCCACGGTATTTTTGAACGGCCACACTAATAATTAATCTTCCAAAATACTGTGGTAACATTTTTCTACATATGATAACTAATATGAAATTTTGGAAAATTACTTCGAACGACCCAAAATAAAATTCAAGAAATCCACCCACAGTATATGGTGATTTCAGTGTAGTATAAAGCCACATGGATAGGGATGAAAATTTCTGTAAGTTTTAACGCAATTTTTTATTAGATTCAATGCAATTTGTGTTAGAACTAACACAGAATTTTGCTCATACCTTCCAGTAGAAGGCAGGATCATGAACGCGTATGCTGGTTTTCAAGGTAGATCCTTTTTCCGCCCCCAAGAAATTGTACACTGTTCCTCCAGCCTCAAACAATCTGGTGCAAAAATATTCGTAGAATGTCAGTCTGGTGAAAAATGAGTGTTCAAAACTCTTTACAACAAGCTGCACGAAATAGAATTTGCTTCCATGCAAATGACCTCAATCACAAGAGAAAAAAAAAACTACGAGTCCAATAGTGCAAGTATCCCATTGTGATTAACCCCTAAAGGACCAAGGATTCATAATCTTAAAATGACAAATTCAATTGATCATAATGTGAAAATTACAATTCAAATCAGACTGGATTTTATATCAATAGAATCAATGAAGAACAGTGCATATGTTGGTCAGAAAAACAAACAAACTTGAACAAAACAAAGTCCACACAAAACCTACTCAAAACTGCAAAAATAACACATGAGGCCCAATTTGGGCTTCTTGGTCATTTAGGGGTTAATGTCCCAAGTACCAGCTAGTCCAATTTTTTCAAGTACCCAAAATATTAACCCCACAAAACCCAAAATATATCAACTCAACATATGAGGAAAAAATACCCAATATATTAACCCAAAGTTTTTTAGCATCAAGGAAGGAGCTAAAAAACTTTTGAAGACCACCAAGCTCTTACATACCTCTCACACCTAATAATGATAAACCACCAAGATCTTCCACACCTTTTAACTATTTGGAGTGAACAAATAAGAGTACCCTACTTTGTGGTCAGTTTCGACATAAATTAATTCATTTTATCAAAAGAGTGCCACATGTCATCTTGTGATTGGTTTATGGGGACCTCTCAAAATCTGATGTGGAAATTAGATTTCGACACAATAGTGTCTGAATCTGACCCTCACATACGGTATAATAAAGCAAAATTCTTTGTAGATTCATCAAATTCAAGGTGACTTTACGGATAACCTTAACATGTTAGGAAAATGTATTAACAATCCAAAACCCAAAATATGAGGAAAATGTATTAACTGCACATGTCCGGTTCGGATATATTTGCGCAAGAAACTGATCACCACCAACCGCGCCGCGGATTCCAAATAAGTGGGCACCATTTGTTTCACCAGTGGCAATGCTTTGAATGGCGAGCCAAGCAAGTCAAAAGCTGCTTCCAATCCCGCCTACATCAATAGTACCTCACCCATCAATACACAAACTTTTTTTTTTAAATCTCAAAATCCAAGCATTGTGTAACTATTGATTAAATTCATTTAAAACGAACTTTTATGTGAGAAACGTTTGTAGAGGATAGCATGAATCACCTTTAGTCCATCTTCATGAAAGCCATACCCTGCATCCAAGAACCTCAAAACATGAGGATCTCATCTTTAAAAAAGGGTCATAGAAACATTTAGATTGCACATGTTGAATTTGAATTTGAACCAACGTCATGTGAGATGAACAATTGCTTAAAATAAACCATTGCATTTAACAAGAGTCCAATCAAGCTTGGTGTTATCTACAATGGCCTTAAAAGCCATCCATATCAACGCGATTAAATATCTTCAACACATTGTACATCCAAAAAGACGCATAGAAAATAAACAACCACTACCCACATACAATAACCACACATAACTTTGGATTGATGGGCTTTTATTTGGTTACCGGTTACCAGTTATGTGATTGTAGAGTCTACGCTCAAAAGAGGGCATTAACCCCTAAAGGACCAAGAAGCCCGAATTCGGCTTCATGTCCATTTCAGCAGTTTTGAGTAGGTCACATGTAGACTTCCCCTTGTCCAAGTTTATTAGTTTTTTGACCAACACATGCAATGTTCTTCAGTGATTCCAGTGATATAAAATTTGGTCCCATCTGAATTATAATTTTCACAATATGATCGATTGAATTTGTCATTTTAAAACCATGAATCCTTGGTCCTTTAGTGGTTAAGGGTAGCATACGCTAGCTAGGTCTTGGTGGCCTAAGTGGTAGCACTTCCCCAAACAGACTCTTCATTCACATTGGTCCCTAGGGATCAAAGTTGTTCTTCTTCTTCTGGCTCTAAGATTACATAACCAAATATACAAAGGACAGAACTCTAAGACTTTAGACATTACGCGATTGGATTCATATATAGGGTGCCAAATATTTAATTAATTTTCTTAAAATAAATTCAGCACTTGTACTTTCTAAGAAAAATTCTTCTTTCAGGGCCTCTTTACACTAGAGGCGAGAAGCCGTGAGGAGAGAAATTTCAGCCAATGGGAGGAGAGAAATTTCAGCCAATGGGAGGCGTAGAAACCAAGAAGACCAATTTCACATTGGCTGAAATTTCTCTCCTCACGGCTTCTCGCCTCTAGTGTATTTCTCTCCTCACGACTTCTTACCTCTAGTGTAAAGACGCCCTCAGATTTGGAAAAAAAAAATCCCCTTGAAATTTCGGCTCCTTATTAAAATAATATAATTAGTGCCAAAGCCAATCATGTAGTGTATAAAGTAGTAGAATGGGTGTGCAAGAGATGGGATTGCAAAAGCGTCCCACTGACCTTGATAGGCTCCACAGAACCAAATGCCTCGCTTGCCCTGAATACTTGCAAACGCTTTCATGGCTTTAGCAGCCCCCGGAGAAGGAATGGGATGGCTCGTCCTCCACACGTCCACAACATCTCTCGGCTTTTCCGAAGGATTCAGCGTCACAAGGTACGGTTTGCCTGTGTTGCCCAAATTCTGTACAAATTCAATCGATCATGTTGTGAGAATTATAATACGGATGGAACCAAATTTCACATCAGCAAAACCAGTGAATAACATTGCAGGTGTTAGTCAAAAAAGGAGTAAAAATTTGAACAACAGGAAGTCCACGTAGAACCCACTCAAAACTGCTTTTAAAACAAACAAACCAGGAGGCCCAATTCAGGCTATCTTACTTCATCCTTGAGGGGTTAAGCTCATCAATTACTATCACTCCTTTGGGGCTTTTTCAGTTTGGCTTTGCTTTTCTGTTTGGGCTTTTCTCCCCTCTTAGTCTTGTTGACTTTGCTTGTTTGTTTGGGTTGCTTGGAATGCCCCCGCCGTGAGGCTTTGTACTGCTTGAGATTTTTCGCCTCTTTTTAATCCCCAGATTTTGGGTTTTCAGCTCATCAATTGGGTGGTATAGTTCATAGAGAATCCATTCATTGAATTCCTCCTGATTCTTCATTGTTTTGATTAAGTGGTTGTCATTAAATTACTGATAGATCAGGTTGAGGACCAATAATAACTAACCTGAAGAATGTTAAGCCAGTAAGTGACACAGACTTGACCATTGGGGTCACCTAAGAAGTTCCAAGCACACCATGCTGCTTTATTCTGAGGCATGAATTTCTCATCTCTGTGGAGGTATATAATGCTGCACAACCAACCAACACATGCTCCCCTGTCAGTACCGACTCTGCAAAAATTCTGCAACAATCTAAAAAAACCACATCACAAATCGTGAAAATTAGAGTTAACCAAAAAGAAGAAAGAATACATGCTAAGTGAGGTGAGTCTGACCCGTATCTAAGGCAGCCAAGCAAGCTGGCTTGGTTTCCAAAGAATCCAAATAGAAAGGAGGGTGAACTAGTTTTGCCATCACAAAGGTGGCAAAACTGAGACTAAGAAGAGTTCATAGAGAGCCAAGGCTTGGAGGCGATGGCCCACATCCAATTTGAGATTAGGTGGCTCTGACAACTTCGACTGACTTGCAAAGCTCATATCTAAAATTGAAGTTTGAGGATGTCGGGTTCTTTGATTTTGGTTACACTCAAGAGGACTGGTTTCCTGATATTTTGGGGGTCAGATTACCTGTTCTGATTTCGGTTAACTCAAATGAAGTTCTAAATTTTTTTTTGTTTCTAATTTTAAATTAGCAATACCGTACCTGGGGCTGTACTGAAATGCACCAAGAATAGTTCGTTCCTCAAACGAGGCAGCTTCTCCCAACATGTGCAATGCGTCAGGGGCATGAGACCCTACTACACATCTGTCAAACAGTTCCACTCGTCCATGGACGTCTTCTACCTCAACACCTGAAAATTATACACCCACATCCAAAATCTTCATAATGAGCAACAAAAACCCTACACCTTGATTGGTGCAAAAACTCATTTTTTCAATGCAAAAATCCGTTTTTTCCACTGTCAATTTCATGTGGCGCTTCTATGACATGCTTAAAATGCATTTCGGATACCAAGGTTTCAAGATATGGATTGAGATCATGGGAGTGGCGTTTAGATTGAAGGTACCATCGGAGGTGCTACTAATTCGGGTTACTCCACAACTTGTCCGGATTGTTGCTCCTGCAGCTTCCAGGTCTGCTACCATCTGCCAGCACCATGTATGTCAGTTTTCAAAGAAATCTCTCAAAGTAGGGTAGCCGTCCCTCACAACTATTGCAGTGCCCCTAATTCATGTTCACCAAAACAAAATTCACTACAATCCCAAAAACCAAGTTAATATAATGTACTTTTACGAGTGCACGGAATCTAAAATTATCTCCTTTTGCACATGAGTCAAAAAGGATATTTAATTTTTCATTGTTCCAACAATTATTGCTCACATTATAATTTGCCGGTTCCTATTACTGCTCCTAATTGATTTTAGTATACACTAATGGCCACATAGGTCCAAAAAACAAAGGTGCATAAGCAATCATAGGGACACCCATCCTATATATTGCAATACTACTAACATATATCAGAGCACATGTTCTCAAATTGCCGTCTTAGAGCATGCCAACCAGCAAGGCTGGTATTCTTATTTCCAAACCTCATATACCAACCCAAACCTAAATTTTTTCAGACAAGAAGAGTTTGACTAGTATCCACAAGCAAAGCACCAGCCTCAAACGCTTTGGCTGGCAAAAAGGTCTTCCCAAGTCAAATCAGGACCTAAAATTTTTAACAAGAAATTTGAGGATAGCAGTCACTGGTGAAAATGCTATCTTACCTTGTTAACGTACGTCTCAGAGCGACCCTTCACAGTGAGCCATTGGGGACGCCCAAAGAGCTGCATATCCACATCAACAAATGCTCAAAACCCCTTAAATCTTCCCAAGTCAAATCTGAACCTTAATTCTGAGAACCTTTTGACTACTGAGAGAAGTTCAGTATGAAAAGGTAGAACCCTAAGATGACGTCTCTCTTTTGTGATGTTATCTTTTGTGGTTACCACCAAACCCTGGGTTTAATTCAACTAATTTAAAGTCAAAACAAATTATAAAGATCTTTATTTACACCAATCAAGGTTTAAGATATTTGACACATCAATGTAGTAGTAGTAGTACCTGGAGCAGATGGTGGTTTTTACAGAAAGTAAGGATAGATCGTGCAGAAAAACCAAGGACAACGTCGGTTGCGCATGACCAGATGGAGCCACACACTGGGACCTGTTTCAAGCAAAACCACTCCTCAGCCTCTCGAAAGAAATGTATCTCAATTTGAAAAGAGAATCGTTAAAAAGACAAAAATTACAAAAAACTCAATTCTCCTGCATCTGCAGACAAATTCATGAAGAAAAGGAGAGTCAAATCGCACTCCACAACAACAAGTGTGACCTGATTTTAGAAGAGAAAATAACTCCAATTCTCTTATTGAAACTGGCGTACATTAAGAATTTGTGACAGGTTTTAGAAGACGATGTATTACCAGGTAACATTCACGGAATTTGTTGGAGTAATTGTGTGAAACAAGAAACTCTCCGAGCGTTTCGTCCTTTGGGATGCTCTCATCTCCAACCTCTAACTTCTCCAGGTAGCTGCCATTCACAACCGTCCCAGCATTATTAGGTCCCTGTTGCAATATATTCAAGAATCACGAAAAACCAAAACCTTCCCACCCAATTCATCAAAATTGCGTGTGAAATTTTGAAAAGTACACATTCTTGAGAATGTGTTTATTTTCAAAATATGATCATCGTGGGTGTCTGAATGAACGGGTTACTGCAAAAACTAGACATTAGTAGGACAATAATTCCCTTTCCAAACCTAAAGAAAATGAGACCTCACACATAAGTGAATCAGTGAAGAACATTACATGTGAAAACATACCGTAAATTCAAATGGGACAGTATTTTATATCACTAGAATCAGTGAAGAATATTATATGTGTTGGTCCAAAAATTAATAAATTTGAACAAAAGGAAGCTTATATAGGATCTACTCTAAACTGCTTTTAAAAAAAAATGGGACCCAGACAGGAAAAAAAAGGAGCAGTTTGAAGGAATGACAAATTCAATCAATCATACCATGTAATTCAAATGGGATAGTATTTTATATCACTGGAATCAGTGAAGAGCATTATATATGTTGGTCCAAAAATTAATAAATTTGAACAAAAAGAAGCTTATGTAGGATCTACGCTAAACCGCTAAAAAAACAACGGGACCCAGACAGGAAAAAAAAGTGCAGTTTGAAGGAATTTTGTAACTGGAATAATGTATTAGTGAGTTAAAGAAGAAGGAGACTGACTTGAGCACGTCGTCCTTGAAGCGGAGGACGTCGCGGAGCATTTGGAAGAAGAAAGGATTGACGGCATTGCGTTTCTGCGCAAACAAGCCGGCGACGCTGTTGCTGCCCCACTCGCAGCCGCGGCCGTCGTCCAAGCTGACGGAGAACGACATGTCGCTCTCCTCCATCTCCACGCCCGCCTGCTCGAAGTAGTCCAGCATGTGCGGGTACGTGACGCGGTTGAACACCATGAAGCCCGTGTCCAGCCCGATTCCGCCGTCGTGCAGCGTCCTCGCATGCCCTCCCAGCTTCTCCTCTTTCTCGTACACCGTCACATGCTCGCCCGCCTTCGCCAACGTCCGCGCTGCCGCCAGCCCCGCCACTCCGATTCCCACCACCGCCACCTTCATCCTTCCCTCCTTCCTTTTCGCTACTACTGCACACTCACATTTCATGCAAAGTCTCAACCCAAACCCAATAGTTCACTGATTGCAAACTACGCGACGTCCTTGAGATCAGTGTATTTTATGACACGAAAGTATTTTAGTGTTATGATTTCCACCATGGCCGTTCCGAAGAGTATGAGAATCGGAACAAATGCAAACTCACACAGGGCTCCGCTACTATTGCACGCTCACACGTCTCGTTTCAACTCCCATTTCATGCAATGAAAGTCTCAACCCAAACCCAATAGTTCACTGATTGCAAACTACGCCTGTTTTCTTTCACACGACGTCCTTGAGATCAGTGTATTTTATAACACACGAAAGTTTAGTGTTATGATTTCCACCATGGCCGTTCCAAGGAGTGGCGGAATGTGAGAATCGGGTGATTCTCGTACCGGAAAACTCACGACAAATGCAAACTCACACAGGGCTCCTTCTGTAACCCTGGTACTGGTTAGCAAAGGAACGATTAGGCATTAGTTCAGTATCGTACTGGAACTGATTTGCAAACTGGGCATGTTTCTTTCTTAGGTTGTACAAACACACGTTTTTGAGATGTGTGAAAGCAACGACTGTTGATGCCGTTCAGTATCGTACTGGGACTGATTGCAAACTAGGTTCGTAGGTTGTATGTAACACATTTCGTATTTCACATCCATAAACCCAGACGAAACTTTATTGTGAACGATTTCACCATGGCCGTTCCGAGGAGCTCAGGTTTGTGATACAGTGGCGTTAGTTGACCCAGAAAACTTCAATGTGAAAAATTGGCGATTCTCGTACCCAGAAGCTCGAACGAGAGGGAAGACACAGACACAGGAAAGCAAAAAAGAGAGGGAACTGAGGATTCCAGTGAGAGAGAAATATCAGGAGCGAATGTCGTTGACAGGCTCGCTATTTAGAAAAGCGCATTGCCTGCGTCGGCTCCGGACTAAAATTATCCGATGCTAACTCAACGAGTATTCTTTGATGCCACGGAAACTGTTACCACAGATCAAGCCAAATTCCTTCTTCCCAGCTCAACGTTCCGAATGCGAAACACAGGTACACGTCGACGTAAAAAATAATTCTGGTGAGCTCACACACACCCGTCTCTCTCAGACGCCGTGCTAACCACAGGGACCAGTTTGAAGCTTTCCACCCTTCGTACAACTACAATTTCTCTGACACCTGCTGTACACAACCATATCCAAAATGACGACCACTCGAAACACCAAAACAGTGTAAAATATCAAAACAAAACTCACCGGCCAATGTAGCACTTCGATATTGGTTGCCTCCCTCAAGCTTCTTCACGTCGATCGTTCCCCTGATCGACCTCTCATAATAATAAAAAGCTCTCTACCCTGTTTCAAACGCAGCAGCAGGAGCAGGAGCAGGAGACGAACATGAAGCTACGACGCTGAAGCGTAGCTGAAGGTGGTGCAGCAAGAAAAGCTGCAGAAAGATCGAGAGGGAGACTGCGGAGTCTCAGTCTGCAACAAAAAAGTTATATAACTCTGCTCTGCTGCAGCACTCACTGGTGTACAAACAAACAACCTGAAGGGCAGAGGTGGACTACTGTGATACAGCCAGGAGTGCGCTTTAATGCGCACACGGAGAAGGTGGTGCGAGAATCAATGGCGCGTGAGAGCAAGTGGGATTGAACGGGACGGGACGGGGACGACGAAGAGCGGAAGCTGCGTCTTCTGTTTGTTTGTTTTCCTGTGCAGACAGGCAGCAACTGACCCATCTGGAATCACACCAGCTGAAATCAACATGACCCTGTGTTTCTGTTCGTTCGTTGGCTCTCTTTCTCATCCATCCAATCCTCTTTATCATTCATCCGGTTTCCGTGTGTGAATGGAATCCCACTTACCTGTACGAGGATTCTTTTGGGCTGTGTTGAAAAAGTAAACAGTTTTAGCGGGCAGTGGAAGTTTTTGAATTGGAAAAAAATAGAGTATTTCGGGGATTTGGAACCAATCTGATGAGAATATTTGAGGAGAGAATATAATAGTGTAAATAAAGGAGGGAAATGTCGGCACTGGGCCTTCTTGCAGTGAGTAAAGGTGCCCTTTATTTGTGAAGAAAAAATCTAAAAATTTGAAAAGATTTAAATTTAAATGTCGGCATTGGTCAGCGACTTAGTGACCCTGTTCACACTCACCACTGGTTCCGATTTTTGTGAGCAGATTGTTACATAAGGTTCTTTAGCCCTTGTAAGCTGTAAGTTATTACCTAGGAACTCGAGAGTTTCTATAGCGGATTCTGGAATATTGGATATGTCACATAATTCTTTAGTTAAAGACTGATGGTCGAGGTTGGGAAGTTCACTGCAACTTCGCCTCAAGAATCACGTATGTTGAATATCTTGTCTTTTATGCAGTGAGACCAGAAGGATGAATCGTTGCAAGGGCTAAAGAACCTTATGTATGTGGGTTGCAGATTGGGGTAAATTTATTGTCCCTACACCACCAGGGGAGAGACGGCTACAAAAAAGCTTTGTCTTCAAGGAGTTACGTGGCTAAACAATGTAAAGAAACTGTAAAAGTAAATATAGCGTAGATACTAAAGCACAAACAATGCGTCTAGCAAAGCTTGTTGAAATTTATTCTTGGCTTAGGGCATCTTCACGCATATGAGCATTTCCACTAATACTCTCGATAGTTTTTTTGCTCTAGAAAAATGAATGTGCATGGATTGCTCAAGAATTTATTTGGAAGGAAACACTAAGGGTGGTTTTCTATGGAGCATCTTACACCTTCCAAAATTGAGCGTTACGATCCTTTCGATTAGCATCACTTCCAAAATCAAGAGGTTTAGCTAGAATTTCACTCTCGTGATGAACCAAACTGGAAATGAAGATCTAAAGGTCATACGTATAGGTTTGTATGGGTTTACAAATGTGACACGTTGAAAGTTCCCTAAGTTATCCAAAGACTTGTCTCCATATGGACCCTCAGTCTCCTACCTTCTATATCATACCCAAAAGGAAACATAGAGAAAATCGAAAGGTGCATGCATCAAAAATTCCGATGAGTTAGAATTTCCGATTTGAACCTTTGGGTCCCCAAAAGAAACCGCCATAAATACAACAATCCAATTTTAATAGGGTCCTCAAAAGCACTGAAGCCAGTGTATCTTCTCTTCATAATTGCACATCATGATTGCACAATTCATGCGTGGTGACTCATAAGTGACTTATTTACTATTTCCGTAGTCTAATTGAGCGATGTTGGTGGAAAACTACATGGTATGCCTTGTAATTTTTGAATGATTTTCAAATTGCAAAGTACAATTGTTGGTGGAGATGCTCTAACAAAGTGAAAAAGAACCCCAACACTTATTTATGTATCGACATACATTAGAATAGAAGTACCTATTACCATCCATGTGAAACCACATTTTCTCAATAAAACCCGTAATTTTTATTAATTTTCAAAAGTGGTGTGCTTTGAATATACAAAATTGCCCCTCGGTGGAGACCATGAGCATCCAAAAATGCTCTATAATCATTCAAAGTAGGCCTATAGTTCATAGAAAAGCAATTTTAAACTGCCTTATATATGTACCTAAGGAATACAGTTGATTGCCCATGTCAAATTGCTCATGATGTTGTCCAATTACATTAAAACTGAGAATTCAGGCCTTTAGATGGCCCCTTCCCTTTGTCGAATTGTTGATCAACATTAAACCAACAACAACCAATCAAAACACATATATTAGCTTTTTAATTAATAAATTTTAAAAAAACTTGTAATCTGACATGGTAGATGGTCCACATCACTGAATTGTGATTTATGATATTTAAAAATTAAAAATTAAAAATCGTTTGTAAAAAAATATTATTATTATTTTAATCCGACCAACTAAATTCAACTAATCCGAAATGGGGGTCTTTTTGAAGCCCCATATCTCTCCTTATGTTTGCATCACTTTGTAATCTTATTCTCATTCATTAAAGTACTTAAAATTGTCCCATTTGCACTCAATTCCGTATATCAATTACTGCATATAGTATTCTTTTGAAGTGAGGTGAAATTAAAGAATCAAATTTATAGTGGAATTGAGATCAATGATAGGGTACGAAATTGGGATCAATAATAGGGTGCGAAATTGGGGTCAATAATAGAGTGCGAAATTGGGTCTTGACCTACAAAAATGACACGTCTAGAATGTAAAAATCCCCTTATCATCACACTTCATAATATCATGTTCTAGTACATTTGAAAAACAGTACACAACGTCCATGTGCATGTCACATTTTGAAATAGGGACTTTTTTGGGTTTCAAACACATGACATATGAGAGAGGTGTAGGTGTACTTCAAGCTTGGCTGCCCAGGTACAGTTTTTACAATACACTGTGGAATACTTGATTGTTTTATTTGTCAGAGCTGCAAGTCTTTACAGGAAAACAGAAATGGAGATGATTGAGGCCTCCTCACATGTATCGGTGGGTGGGTGTGTTCACCAATGTTGGGATATAGAAAGCACTTTCTTGTTCCTTCTACAATGTATTTTACAGAGAATTTGATGGAATTCACTTTCTTGTGTGAAAAACTGCTCGTCTTTTAGTACTTTCTCTGCCCACCGGGCTTGCATGTAAGGTTTCGCACATAGATATTTTTCACCATTTAAAAAAATGAGATTTTTTTAAGATTTTATTTGGGTCATTCATGCCTTCTGCCTTTGATATTTGGGTGCTTAGAACATTGTCCATTTTCATGCATCATCAAATGTGAACGAACTCGGTTCAAGTAATTTCAACTAAGGTTTTGGAAGAAGCTTAGATGGAGGCTAATTTTTTTATACATTCATCCATATGTTGGGCATAAAATAAATTCTCATTCAATTTTGATTCAAATGTGGCTTCATTCTTTACTTTTTTAAAACCTATACAGAGTAGTTACATCTTACTAGTTTTTTAATCCGATTTTTTCTTGAATTTTGATCCCATGTATAAAAAAAGAAAAATTCAATTTGGAGTTTTGTAACTATCAAAATACCAACAAAAAAGCGCAAAATATTGAAAATACAGTAAATAATTAAAAATACAACACATGTGCTAATGCGGTATTTATTGTGATCGGAAGTTTGTAAACTTGTTTTATTCTTTGGATTGTGTTCTCTTGTTCATGTTCCAATAGTGTATGTATTTCGATCTTGATCAATGTACTAACTTTGTTCAATTTTTCAACGTATAAATTTTTGTCCTAAACCATATATGGATAAGTCGCTTTTACTTATAAAATTCAATGGATAATTATGTCTGAATTTGTTCTTGATATGAAAGTTTGCAACAAAGAGGTGTTGACATAATTCATTGTTGAACTTCTTCACATACATTTTTGAAAATTTAACCCAAATTTTATTTAACTTTGAAGTCACACACCAACCAAAATCTCATTTTTGAGTGTGCATTATACGGTTCAAAGACACACTATAATCTTGCAATCCCACCATTGAATGATTCTTTAATTTTGGCAAAATGTCTGCACTACATTTAAGAATACAATTATAGGGTTACTTTTTAATTTAATCCATTCTATTTTTGATAGTATCAATCACGGTGGAAATAACTATTTAAGTCCAATCCACAATTCCACGAAGCTATAGTAAAGGGCTAAATGCCTAAAAGAAACCTTAGTTTCAATGTTTTAATTAATTGAGGATGTCTCCATCTATATAGTTGTGACATCCACTACGATTCACGTAACCCCTAATCGCCGCCCAAACCAAAATTTACCTTACAAATGGAACCGGCTATTCAATTCCAAATGCCACTTGGATGATTTCCATCCAAATATTTTTGTGAAGGATTTTTCTTGGTCAGGCCACCTCTTCAAGTTAAATTTAGATCATTCATGTTATTTTTTAGATGTTACATGGGGTCCTAGCTACCGAGCTAGCTACAAAAAGAGTTGTAAAAACGGTTCACCATGTAGTGTATTTTGGATTTTTTTCTTTTTCTGCTAAACTATATTTAGACCATGAAAATGAGTTTTATTGAATTTGAGCTTAAATAACAAAATGAAGCTTGTTAAGTCTAGTTTCTACTCCATTTTGAAATTTTGAAAATCTTTGAAAATTGATTGTTTTATTGCAATTACAAGTTCGGTGGGTATTACCATGGAATATTAAATTTTCTAAATTTAGATACACATATGGTTTTCATTAACTAAACGTTTTTTCATTGTAATTTACATTGTTGGTAAAAAAATCGGAATTTTTATGTACATTTTGTAATTGATATGAATTTTCTTTACAATAACTTCAAAAGCCATAGTAGTTTCAATTTTTCACCAAAATTTATGAAAAATTCATGATTTGTAGTAGACATGTGGCTTCATCTACTAAAAACATAAAGTTGAATTCTTGTATTATTTTTACTTGCAAAATTGAGTGTGACAGGTAAAGCATGATTCCATGGTCATAGGCCCGCCTCTAGGGATTAAGATTTCCACCCTCATGCACCATAGGCCAATATATTTGTGTTCTAGAATGTACGCTGGTTGTACATGTGGTATGTCTAGGTCCCTTTGTCCGGTGGATTGACATTACGAACAGACACTTTATTCACGTCGGCCTTGTATTAAGGTCGGTGTTTCTATCTATCTATCTATCTGGTATGTCTAGTGTGATGCTGCCACAGAAACTTCTGTTCGAGGAGAAAAGGAAGTGAGGGAAGAACATGAGGAAAATGTAGCACCATCATTTCCAACGTAAATTAAGACTGAGAGTGCAGGCCTTTTGCTTTTCCGCCTAAAGTAAAGATCTTCTGAATCCCTCATATGAGCTTTGGAGCGTCCCCACCCATGGACTTTAAAAATTGACTCACTATAATTAATCATCTACATTTGAAGAGCACTTGAACTTACACTTCCCCACTCTTGAACACCCCTCAAGTACTAAAACTACACAATAAATAGCCCATGGACCAATCACAAGTAGAATGTCAAATATAGTCAACTTAATTTAAATTTGAAGAGCCATTTTTTAACACATTAGGATTCATTTGAGGATTAAGAGCCATTTTTTAACACGTTATGATTCATTTGAGGATTAAGAGGCATTTTTGAAGGGCCCATAGCATTTTTGAAGGGCCCTTACCATTTTCCATCTAGTTATTACATGGGAGGGCATGAGTGCAAATGCTCTTACTACAAGGAATGAAGGTTTCCAAGCAAAATGACCACCAATTTTTTAATTAAGCTATTGTTTTGACAATACTAGTATTATACCTTTGTACAAGTGAACATTGATTGGAAAGACATGAATAAAGTGGAGTTATGTTATTTTGATTTTTCAACAAAGTTTGTTTCATGAAGTGGAGATATGTCATTTTGATTTCACGATGACGTCTGTTTTATCATGAATCGCGTTAACATTCAACCCCTAAATGCACAAAGCTTGTTTTCACTCAAAAAGCATCATCACTTTTGAAGTATTATAGGTGTGAATGTAAGTGAGTTATAGAAATCTCAACTGTACAATATTTTAATATACTAGTTGTAAATAATCTGGATCAAATTGGGACTTGTAAATCTTCATAATTTCAAAAATCGTGATGTTTTAATATCAATTTTTGGTTTTAAAATTTTCTTCTCGGTAATTTGGAGTTAAAATGATATTACTAAACCTTTTTCAATATATAACTATCAACCATAAAGTTGTTGAACATTATCTCAAAAACACATTGGTACAAATGAAATCACAAAAAAACATTAATGTCTACAAAAATGGCCTTGCAATGTCAAAAATTGATTCAAAATTTATAAAGGAAAAGAAGTCAAAAACTAGACCCCTTGTACTAAAATACTTGCCAAATCTTTGTAACATCTTGCATTAAGCTGGTATTTTGGAATCCAAAACTTGATTTGAGTTGGAATCTAACCTAATACATGTCATTAAAATTGATCACCAGATTAAAGAAAAACGGCTCTTTCATGTTTAGTCATCCAAAGTCTCAAAAAATAATCTTCAACAGGTTTAGGAATTAAATTTGAAGTGTTCTTTTCTTTAGAGAGAACGCGCATTATGAGTGTGGGGTTCTTGCATATTGTTACAAAAAGATTTCAATTGTAAAAAATTGTTGTGCACTTGATTGGACATCTTTGGTGATTATTTAAATTTTTTTTATGAATGCATGACTCAAAATATACTAAATGATTTGATGTTTGTACATGCTAAAAATGTAAAACTATCATGGATCTCCTATGAATCAAATAATTATATAAGGATAACTAGCATTTTTAAGACTTTGTATCATTATTGAATGCAGAATTACACTTCTAACACACAATTTGCTATTTACGCACTTGGCCATATAATCATGCACTTGGTCCCCGAGCGCATATTTTTTTTTTTAAAACCGCGGATTATTGTCTTTTTTCAATCCCTCACATTGTAAACAAATAATTATTTTAATTGTTTTTTATTCTCATATATTATCTTTTCTTTTATCTGTTTTTTTAATTTTTATTTCTTTCTTGTCTTCTTTCTTGTCTCCCTCTTGTCTTTCTTTTTGTCTTCTTTTTTGTCTTTCTTCTTGTCTTCCTTTTTGTCTTCGTTGTTTTTTTTTCTTCTACTTTTTCTTCAGTTGTGGCTGCTGAACCCTAAACAATGGGAGCAAATCCAAAAAAAAGAAAAAAAAAGAAAAAAAAGAAAAAAAAGAAAATTGAAGAAAAAGAAAATTGAAAATAGCCATAAGATTCGATGTCCCAAATGGCCTATAAAGCGACATGATGGATAATGTTTCATTGGTCAAGTTCTTTTTATGTGGGTCAAGCAAAAAACACTCTCTTGCTATGTATATATACCTCAAAATACGTAGGTGACAAGTAGAGGTGGATTCCCCTTAGGTGTACGCAATAGCACCAATGAGGGTGGTGGTTTGATTCCGATCGGATGCACATCGTGAGGTCTAATACCTCCTTCATTGATAGGAACTCCGTGGATGACGGGGATTGCTCCCGGACCTCATGTTTACGGCCCCAACTCTAAATCCCGTCGAAGGAGAAGATTTAGAGTCTTTCTGTTTACGGTGGGAATGTCGTTCTAAGTTGGAATTGATTAGGAGCTTTGGGTCGAGTCCAGACATTGCACGAAAAAAAATTCCAAAAAAATCACCACTACAATCGCGCTCTCTTCATTCACAGTGTGATGTTTGTAGTCTGTTGTTGTGCAATGGAAATAAGACATCCGTTTTTTTCCAAAATAAATTAAAGTAAACGCCTAAACTGTCCCTCAGTCAGCTTCCTCATCAAATGACCTTGCCAGAGCAGGTGCGCTTCAACAACCGAAATTAGAGTCTAAGTTAATGCCTTCATTCATTTCATTCATTCATTCATGGCTGGGTACTGGGGTGTTAGTTGGTGCCAACCTTAAATTTTTTTTTATCAGAAGCTCAGTTTCTGTGTTTCATCAGATCCCTTTTTATCAGGTCCATTTATCAACCTGTTTAGAAGAGCTCAGTTTTCTGCATAACATTCAGTATCATGAATTGTCCCTCCTTTGACTCTACAGTAGATGGTGTGGAATATTTCACATCCAGTAGTTATACATTAGTTGCTAAGAGGCAGGTGAAGGCTCAAGGTGATGAGCATATGGTTGATTGTCCTAAAACCACCAACTTAAGTAATCTAGCCTATTTTTGGCAGTGCTAAATTCGAAAAGTCCAAACTTTGTTGAGAGTACAAAGAAATCTACTGAAAATAAGCAATAAAATATAGTTTTCATTTTTTATGAAAAGAAATTGACGGCCTCTTAACCATAGTTTGGGTTTTCATTCCTGTTCGACCCAAGCTTCCTTTTTAGAGGCCGATGCCTTGGTCAAGAAGTGCTACCACGTAGGCATTTTGAAAAGCGACTACCGTTGAACTTTGGCCTCTAGTTTGAAGGGTCGAGAGGCCGAACCCATCGTTTCTTGCAATTTGATTGGTGGAGATCGACGACCTCTCAACCTTCCGCCATAGTTTGAAGCGGCCCTAAATCGCTTTAACACTACCTTATATGAGAAAAATACCAGAAAATATGAGGAGTTGATGAGATTTGACCGGGTAATTTTAGTGTAGACGATAAGTGTGTATGACATTAGAGAAATTCGTAAAGTCCTGAAATCTCAAGCTTCCGGTACTGCGTCAGTAAAGATTCTGGCTCACAAGACAATAAAAGTAGGAGTGTCGGGCTCCAAAAATAAAAACCGGATGAGTTATATTTTCGGTATGTAAAGTAGGGTGAGTGAGTTTGCTCCAGTGTCAAGGCGCGCCACCGGGTATGCCGCCGGGACCCACCTATTAATGCACCATATGGATCAATAATAGTGGCTGCCAAGGTTTGAACCTTGGACCTCGTGGCCCCGAAGAGCCCTAAGAACTTCCAATGTTAGCCCAACACACCTCTCTTAAACTTGTGCCCTAAACTTTCCGGATATCTCAAATATACGGGATGCGAGATTCAACTGTGGATCACTGGTCCTCTTAGTTTGCGAATTTCTCTATTAAGGAGGTGGGGGTGTGGTGTACAGTACCTGCAGGAGTGTTGTTCGAACAGTCGAAGGTTCTTCCCAGCAGTTTATTAGGAAGTGAGAGCTGCCCGAAGCCCAAGAAAAGGGGGAAGCTGCCCGAAAAACAATGGATGGCAAAAATAGACAGAGGCTGCCCGGAGGAGGACTGTAGGTTGTCCCAAATTTCAAGGGCAAGTTGCGGTGTGAAGGACGTGGAATTCCCTCACTGGGTGCCTGCCATGTGGATATAAGAGGTCAGCCCCTCCTTTTCAGGCCTGAATAGCAATTAGTGTGGATCATGCTCTCTTCATCCCCAACTGCGGTTTTTATTGTAACCTCTGCCCCACCAGGGGAGAGGTTACGGAAATGTTTCGTTTTCAAGGAGTTAACTTACATGGCTGAACAATGATAACACAACCATAAAATTAAATTTGGGGTAAATACTATGTGACTAGCTGCTTGTTTCATTTCATGAACTATGAATTTCTTTTTCATTTGGAAAGTGTTTTTTTACTCCAAAAATTAAATCTTCAAAGGAAAAGAGTATCTTGAAGAATAATTTAAAATTTTGTTCTTTCTTAAACTTTTCTTTAAAAAAAGGAATTAAATATTTAGTATAGATGTTCGATCTAGGGCCATGTCTTTAAGTGTTAATTGTGTTTATGAAAAAATTACTTGAAGTTTTTTTCAATCTTTAAATGACCAAGCATGTTACTATATGTTCAAATTCAATATATTTTCTTTTGTAGTATGCTCCATTTTGCTACTACATATGAATGCAACTTGATTTATTTTATTTTCACATGTGAAAACCGTTGAATTTGAGCACGGTATAGAGACACCTCAATACGTCACTCTGAAATTAATTTTAGGAAAGGCTTGATATCTTAAATTGGTTCAAATATTATATAGAGGGACATATAGCGGTTGAAGAGTGTGGAGATGATAGTTTGTGAAAGCATATTCACTGATTGTATCTCCAAGAGGAGCTACCAACAAACAAATAGCGTGAATATACATAGAAGGAGATGGCGTAGTCTCAAGAAGCTTCCGACCAAGACCACGCCATCATATAAAAGTTGAGTCTTCAAATGTTGTTCATATTATATTCGGATTATTCGCTTAAGAGTTGGTCAAAACAAGCGTGAACAAGTTCCTTGGCAAGACTTGAAAGGTTACTGAATGTTATGGAGCGTGATAAATTTTGAATGTGATGATGGTGGTCAAGTGGTGAATTCAAGGCGAAGGTTGGAGAATAGCAAATGCTCTTACTAGTGATATGAAGATTGGCTAAAATTAGTTATAATTCTACTAAACAAAATTCTTGTGCTACTAATACATTGTAGGTAAAAATAGTCATTAGTGAAATATTTGACAATTTTTTACAAGCTCTTAGATAATTTGTTGCGTCATTCACATTGGAGGTTGCATCAATAACAACCAATGATGGCTTCATAAGTACTCAACAACCAATAAGAACTCTCTAAATATATTTTGTAAGAATGATTTTTATCTTTCCTTTTCTACTTGTACATACATGGGTAGATGGTTCCAATGACCCTTTGTCCGGTGGACACTAGGTCATCGACATTACGAACGGACAGTTTATTCACACATGCCTCAAAAGAGGATTGGAGATTCAGTTACATGGGTAGCAAAAGCAACTAACCTTTTGCATGGGTGGTAAAATATTGCACTAAATACCACAAACTAAGGTAGACGTACCTTAAATCACCACGACACCTAAAATCACCAACTTTTATAGTCCTGGCTTTCATTTCAAAAAGGAAATGTAGGCTTTTATTACATGATTTATGCATCAACTGCTCAAAAGTTAACCCTTAAACGTCAAGAGGGCCTGGGCGGGGCAATCTAGAAGGCATCTAGATTTTCAAAGGAAGCAAGAGAAAAATATAAAAAATATAAAAATATAAAAAATAAAATAGGCTCCGCTGGCCAACATTCTTGCGGCACGATAGCACTGCAATACTTTATGAAAAATGACCTCAACTGCCCAACCTCAGTTCTTGTTCATTTTGATAACTTTGATTGCTTGCCAATGATACCACAATCTCCCAAATGAGGCGCCAATTTGTAATCTAAATCGCCTTTTTAGTAGTTTTCCAATGCACAAATTCTCGCTTGATTTTGTTGAGAAAAATTACTTTTTTTTCTCAATTATTCCTTTCAAAAAGCCCGTGAGACTTTTTGGACGTTTAACCCCTAAGTGACGGATCAACCATTTTATGGTCTCTGCCCTTTTTTTATGGGCTGCCCAAAATAGAAAAAACATTTTTATAGAAAATAATAAAAAAATTAAATAGGTAATCAAGTCTACTTTCCAACCCAATTTGAATCATGTCAATCCGAGTTAAACTCCACCCGGGAGAAAGTTTCAAATAAAAACACTTCTACATTGTCTAGTGTTAGAAAACTTACTATTTGGGGAAAGTAATAACGTTCTTTCCGTTGAAAATTTTGCAATTTTTGATTTTAGAATAGAATGTCTAGTTTTAACAAATCATACAAAATTTCAAATTCTAAAAATAAAATTTGTGATTCAAATAAATATTTGAAGTGAAATGCTTCTAAATTCATTATGAGATGATAAAAAGCTATTTTTTGATATTTGACTGTATGGAAAATTACTAAACATCAAGCTCCTCATTTTCTCTTTTGGACCAAACTTCATCAAAGTTAAAGAAGTAATTTTCTATAACACATTTATGTTTTGCCCTTACCCCCTCCGTCATTTAGGGGTTAAGGGTTAATAAGTGATGTACCGACAACTTACATGTCCTCCCTAAAATGAAGAAAGGGTGTAGAAATTGGTGGTTTTAGGTGTGGTGATTTAACCCCTAAAGGCTTGGGTAAGCCAAAAGGGCCTACGGTTTGCAATACAGGTTATGTGTATTGACTTTACTTCTCACACTCCCCATTTTCTCTTACACGCATCAGATCTCAGAGTTTCATCGCAACTTGGAAACCCTCTTCAAGAATGCATCGAGGTTACATTAAAAAACCAGCGCTCCTCCAATACTTCTACAGCAGTAGCAAATGGGTCCGGTATACCCCACACCCTGAAAATACGCTCCAGCTTCTGTCTATACTCAAACCAGCATCATCCTTTTGGGGTTAAGATACGCCTACCTTAGTCGTGGCATCACTGGCTCTTACAATGAAAAAATTGGAGGAAAGGATGAACTTTTCACAGCTGCTATAAATGAGAATGTTAGCCAGAGACTGTTCGGGACTGTTTCGTACAGTGCAGAAACTGCAGATCCAGGAACAGAGGCTAGGCACTGACCAACAGTAAGAGCTATTTGCTCCTTGGAGCATTTAATTTCACTTCCCTCCAGGAACAAATTACGTACCAAACAGGAGCAATGCTGCAGAATCGCAGTTTACACTAATTGTACAGTTGGGTTCCACTCAATGGGCAGGAATATTCAATACGTGCATTATTGTATTGATTCCAGAATCCAAACAGACATGTGCTGCTTGCTGCCCCTGTGCTTACTTAATTGTTTATTACCAATAAATTCCTTCCTGATTGTTAGCACTTGGAAGTATGCGATTATAATTCAATGGGGTTTCATCCTCTTGTATCAAAAATTAAAAAATTAAAAATGTGATCATGTGCCCCAGATGAGAAGATACTTGGAGCCACAATATTAATCCCTAAGCGTCTAACCCCTAAACGTCCAACCATGCATTTTTTGCTTGATGTACATCAAACTATGTATTTTTTGCATGATGTACAGAAGTGAACTTCATTCCTTCCTCTGTCATGCACTTTTTGGAGTGTGGATTTTTACTAATTTTTTGCATGCACTTTTTGTAGGTTTTACGGGAAGTTAGTTTCATGCATGAAAGGGGATGACTTGTGAATTTTTTTTGATGTTGCAGTGATTCATCCAAATTTTGAAGATTTCAGTGTAAAAGTGCTCTTCAAAGAGTCAATTCATAAAATTGAGCAACTAAAAAATCTCCAAAAAACACTACACTTAGAGTGTTACATTTCAACCCATCACAACAAATTTCATTCATAGATTGTCAATATCCTATTTGTAATCAAATTAAGTAATTCAAAAGTGCTTCTGAAAACGTCAACTCATAAAATTAAGCAACCAAAAAATCTTCAAAAATACTACACTTAGAATATTAGATTTCAACCCATCACAATAAATTTCATTCATATATTGTCAATATCTTATTTGCATTCCAATTACAAAAGATACCTGAATGTTAAATTTTAAATTTAATACAAAATATTAGTGATTGCAATCATAAATTTAACTCTATGGATAGAATCTAAAATCCATAATGTACAACTTTTATCCAGACATCAAGTTCAAAATGTCCCTATTAGTTGCATTTGTAATGTGTCTTTGCCATTCTCCAAATCTAGAGAGGGCTGTGAGCATTTAAACTTTGAGAAATGAGAGATTGAATGTAACTTAGGGCCGCTTCACACTATGGCCGTTCAAGTCGAGAGGCCGTGGGATTGAGAGTCCAAACTTTGTTGAGAGTCCAAAGAAATCTACTGAAAATAGCCATAAAATATAGTTTTCTTTTTTTATGAAAAGAAATCGACGGCCTCTCGACCATAGTGACGAGTCTTGCAAAATGTAGGACCCAAACTTCCTTTCGAGAGGCCGTCACCTTGGTCAAAAAGTGTTGCCATGTAAGCATTTTAAAGGTCTACGGCCTTTGGACTTTGGCCTCTAGTGTGAAGGGTCGAGAGGCCGAAACCATGGTTTCTTGCAATTTGATTGGTGAAAACCGACGGCCTCTCAACCTTTGGCCATAGTGTCAAGCGGCCCTTACATCCCTTCGGTTCAGGAGTGTGCAGCATTCACGTGTTACCTTTGCTGAATGCAACAAAGCTCATCTTTAACAGCAATTTTGGCAGCTATTTTACTGAATGAAAAATGAAGGTCATGTGAAAGCTGTTGGCGAGTCAATTCAGGTCCTCAAGCACATTTGGGTGATAAATTGATTGATTGTAATTGACTGTCAAATACCCTCACTGTGGTGAAATACCGTACCTTCCAAGCAGCTTCGTCTTTAATTCATTCAACAAAGCCTAGACGATTTTTTTTGGAAATTATAAGTAGGTTTTGCCGAATATCATAGTAATTGTTTTTTGAAAAAGTCGAAATGTTGAAATATTACCACTTTTCACATATTTAAACTTTATTTTGAGAGGGAAGTGTGAGTTTTTGGGAATGAAAGAGCTGACCTTGTAATCAAGTTCATTCCAAGTCACTCCCAAATGGTATGGGATAAGAACTTGCAAGCTCATGTGAATTCTCACCACACCATATTTTCAGTAGACTTTGATGCACAATTGAGCATACCAAATGATCTTATTTTGAAATGTTGTCAACTAAGAAAAGTGAGAAGGTCAAGTTTTCTATCACCTCCAAAAAGAACTTTGTGATTTGAAGTTTTTATGCATGATATATGGACAAAATTCAGTAAGGCTATGAAAAACTTGCATGAGTAGAATGAGAAGAACATGTGTTGTGATCAAACTTTCGAGGCTCAATTAAACATAGTAGACTATCTTATTTTGAGAATTGTTCAACTAAGAATAGTTGCATTTTCATGTAATCTTTCACTTCCAAAAAGAATTTTGTGATTTGATGTATTTTTGCTTAAGTTATTCACATTTTTGTAAAGGAGTTCAACCGGTAATTAAGAGAGAACAAGAAGTGAGAGTTCTACATATCCCACATTCATTGTTGGCACTAGTGTCCTGAATTTTGTTTAAAGCACAAGACTTTATAACATTTAGTCATTATCTAGCAAGTGAAGTGATCCACATTGTGGTACTAACTTGCAAGGCCCATTTGGATGAATGACGAATATACAATATTATGTTTTTTCAAGAAAATGAATTTAACTAATCTATAAAAATAGCAAACGAACATGACTTTTTGAAAAATATTAAATATTCGTCAAAAGCATGACGAAGCTGCTTGGAGGATACGGTACCTGTTTGATATATGTGCAATGTGAAAAGTACACGTGGCACAAACTTATGATACTAAATTTCATAAGGTTGCCAACCTTCTGGGCAGCTTTCTTAACCCCTAAAGGTCCTCACCTCTTTTCCAAAAGTCAAAGCACTATAATTTGCATACTTTAAATATCACATTGAATGATTTATAAATTTTTATAGATAATCATCGACATTATGAAGGTATGAGAAAATTTTCAACATAATTGGAAGATATTTTGAATATTTACAAATTTTATGATGTAAACAAGGTAAAAATTCAAAATAAATATGTTTTTGTCAAATTTAATATCAAAAATTATATTTAAGGGAGATAAAAGTTATATTTACATGGAGTAAAAAATTGAAGGTGAGGAAATTAAAAGAGGCTTATGATTGAAGCATCTTTAGAAAGCCCTTTGTATTTTGGACACTCAAAATTCAAAGTTCTCAACTGTGGAAAAGCTTCAAATGAAGTTTATTCTCCAATCCCAACGGTCAAAAGATGTATCATAACTTAACTTAAACATCTAATGAAAACACCAACTACAATAAAGCTAAGACACTTGATTTTTGGGGCCTTTGACCAAAAATCAAGCATAATTGGGTTGATTGGTCCTTTAGGCGTTAAACTTATTCAGACTGCCAATCTTCTTTTCATGTAGTTTTTGAAAATTTTGTTGTGAATTCAAGGGAATCGGCAGTCATCAACATTGTCGTGCAATGTTGCAATTTTTTTTTTCAGTGTAAAATTGATGTGCACATTGCTTGTGCAATTTAATAGGCGAGTGTTGGGTGTGAAAGGAGGCATAAAAACCACAAATTATCCCTTTTTTTAATTGGATCACACATGCACAAAGCTAACTTCTCATAAAAGTTTCAGTAAAAAATCCACACTGCAAAAAGTGCATGATGGATGAGAAAACCAAATTTCAAATCCGTACATCATGCAAAATATGCATGGTTGAGTGGTTAGGGGTTAAGGATTATGTAAATGAGGTAATCATTGATTCAAATTTGTAGGCTTGCAATGAAATGTGCTTTCATATGTTACCAAGTAGAAACAAGAAAAAATCAACAACATCTAAAGCTATAATCTTAATCTTTGAAGGATCAAGATTCAAATGACTGATTTTAATGATTTTATTGTGTAAATTGTAATTCAAATGGGATCCAAATTCAATATCACCAAAATTAGTAAAATACATTGCATATGTTGGTTGAAAAACAAACAAACATGAAATGAAAGAGTGTGCAAAAAACCTATTCAAAACTGTTTTAAAAAACATGAGACCTAATTTGGGCTTATTAGCAGCCATTTTTTCCCCATTGATAGAACAACATCTAGGAATTTAGCCAAGTAAGAAAAAAATGGATAGAATCATCTATATATAATAATATAAATAAATATACATATACATATACATATATACATATATATATATGTGTATATATATATATATATGCACATCTATAAAATTATTTATTGTAAGGCACTTTCACCCAATACTGACAATCTTAGTATTTTTTAGAAAACTTTGGCAATTTCATTTATTTTCTTACCCATTTTTTCTAGTGTAAAATTAGCCATTCTAAAAATCATGTAAGATTATTGTGAAAAATCTCCAAATAAAATTTGGCTGCTTTTTAATCCTTCGGAGATTAAACTTAACTTAAAGCATCTCTACCAACACTCTCGATAGCCCTTTGGCCTCGGGGAAATGGATGTGGATGGATTGGTCAACAATTCATTTAGAAGAAGACACTAAATACAAGAACTTAGTTCAAGGCTCTCAAAACAACTCAACCTAGTGTATCTTCTCTTCTAAATTGCACATCATAGTTGCACAATCCATGTGTCGTCATTTGTGAGTCGTTTACTTACCATTTTCAGACTCTTATTGAGTCTTGTTGTTGGAGTGAAATACATGGTATGCCCTATAGAATATGGACTACCTTCACAAAGTTGTTGCTGGAGATGCTCTTAGGGTTAAATTTAACTAACACAATTGCCAAAGGAAATAGCACGATAACTTATAAGGGCCATTTATATACCTCAGTACATGATTGGCTTCAACACTAATTTTATTATTTTAATAAGCGCCAAAATTTTAGGAATTTGTTTTTCACTTTTTCTGTAAATTTAAAAGTAGAAAAGTTCTAATAAGTAAAAGTGCTGAATCTACATAGCATAATCGAGCAGTGCAATAGAGCATCCTTTTGAAAACTGAATCGAAAGAGAATCTTCGCTTAAATCCATTTTTTTTAAAGTAATGAAGGAATGCCATTTGTATTCTATAGTGCAGTGTCAATGCGAATTAGATGTTGCAAATTTTTTGCAATCCTAATCAAAACCTATTTTGAATGTGGTCATATTTTTTTCAAATTAATCATTACCAAAAATAGGCCAGATTGCTTAACCCTTTAACGTCCCGATTCAACACTGTTTTCAAAGATTTGTTATAAAATGGTTGATGAAAAACGAAAATGGAGTTGATGTACAAAACAAAGTTGCAAATGTCAATGTGTAGATAACATCCGTATGGTTGGATTCATCATATTTATTATTAATATTTTAAAAGTAATTTTGCAAGGTTTTCTCTTGAAATTCAATTAAAAATCCAAAATTAACACAATTTTTTTTAAAAGTATTGTAATGAAATTAGAATGACATGCACTACGAGATGGTATGGTTTCCATTATTTGATTCTACTTACTATGGAAAATCATATTTAAGGTCTTTCTTTTTGAACTAGGATTGAAACTTGACATTAATCACCTTTATAAATACTCAAAAATTCACATTATCTTATTTGGAAAATCCATACCGTACAAATGGTATTCAACTAGCACAATAATGAAAAAAAAATAAAAAATGGATGAAAAACATCCGGTACCTACAGAAATTGAGCTGCTGAAATTCATCCGGCGTCCAGAATCTGGACGCCGGCGCGCTAAAGGGTTAAGTTGATGGTTTTAGGACAATCAACCTTAGACTGTGATCCCATTGCAAAAGGGTGATTGCAAAAGGGTGATGACTCCCATTGCTCTATTATGCTACAATATGTATTTGCAAAGAATTAATTAAATATTCAGCACCCTATACCGTATATGAATCCAATCGTGTACAACGGGTAGTCGACGAAGCAATAGCATACAGTGCTCAGTTAGTCGGCAAGACGACTGCCATGATTCCATCACCAACACACTCTGCCAAGTGAGTATTTTTCTTCTTGTGTACTCCCTCCGTCCCAAAGTTAGTCATGTGTGAAAGTCATGTTTGAAAGTGCTTTTTTAAGTAGGTCAAAAAAATACTTCCTTGTGGCTAATTTTATTTAGGTTGCAATGAACACATGCAATGTTTTTCAATCATTCTAGTGACATAATTTGGAACCTTTTTTAATCGTGTTTCTTACAATATGATCAATGAGGCAAACAAGTTGAACAATAACTTTGGGACGGAGGGAGTACATTCCAGCTTCTTCTCTTCTTCATCTGCTTCATTAAAGCGTGCTCCTCATGAGCTGCGTTTTGCCTGCTACCAGGTTCACATCCAAGCTTCTTCACCACCTCCAAAGGCCAAGGTAATCTTCATTCAATCACGTGTTTTCAAATCGTTGCATGTGCTAAGATACTTCTCTTCTGTTGTTGCAGTCTAACATGGGGTTTTTGCTTGTCTGTTTCATTTTCTCTTTGTTAAATCCAGTCAGTACATGTTACAACCCTACCATCTCAGGGTTTAGGATTTACTGTTTGAAAATTGCTCAGGGTCGGATTATTACAGCAGCACAGACTCATGAGTGACTCAGTTGAGGATTTCAGCTCCGTTCTTCAGAATGCCAAGGTGATTGTTGTTCGTCTGCAGAATTTACTCTCTTTTCTTTCATATGAAATGAATGAACTTAGAATGGTTTTAGGAATAGATTGTCAATAGGGTGTCTGAGTTTATTTAATCAGTGAGGATTGTATGGAAAGCGACATGAAAATTTTAGATTTCTATTTGGGTTAGAGATACTTGGGATTCCAATGACAATCATGTGAACCCTAAAGTTTCAGAAGACTAAATAATACTCCCTCCGTCCCATAGTTTTTGTCATGTTTGAAAGTCATGTTTGAAAGTCATGTTTGAAAGTGCTTTTTTAAGTAGGTCAAAAAAATACTTCTTTGTGGCTAATTTTATTTAGGTTGCAATGAACACATGCAATGTTCTTCAATCATTCTAGTGACATAATTTGGAACCTTTTTTAATCATGTTTCTTACAATATGATCAATGAAATTGGCTCCAAGAAATACCAAGTAAACAAGTTGGACAATAACTTTGGGACGGAGGGAGTACTGCTTAATGCAGTGTATTTTGATTGGGTGCGATGAAGTAAGATGTTCCTAGGGTTTAGGGTTTAGGGTTTAGGGGTTTTTATGTTTCTGATGTGGAGATTTTTGTTCTCATGCAGAAAATTGTGGTGTTGTCGGGGGCAGGGATCTCTGCCGAGTCAGGCATCCCAACGTTTCGTGGCGAAGGTGGCCTGTGGCGTGCCTTCGATGCAACAGTAAGCGCTTTGCTTTCACACCGAATTCGTTAAAGGTCTTTGTATACATTTTATTATCCCATTCTACCGACACAACATACGAGCATGGTAATTACAGTAGACAATCTTCCCCCCTTTCCCAATATCTTTGATGATCACTTTTGTGCAAAAACTGCTCGATTAGAAATCACACTTTTCAAAAGTCACGTGCATTTTTAATGAATTTTCTGTGCAAAAATGAAATCTAGAGTGCACTCCAAGGTCCAGAAGCACTTACATCAATTTTCTAATTTTCTGTTGTGTGGCTTGTCGAAATGCGATTTGAAGCAGCTTACTAATAATAATACTCCCTCCGTCCCAAAGTTATTGTCCAACTTGTTTGCTTGGTATTTCTTGGAGCCAATTTCATTGATCATATTGTAAGAAACATGATTAAAAATGGTCCCAAATTATGTCACTAGAATGATTGAAGAACATTGCATGTGTTCATTGCAACCTAAATAAAATTAGCCACAAGGAAGTATTTTTTTGACCTACTTAAAAAAGCAATTTCAAACATGACTTTCAAACTTGACAATAACTTTGGGACGGAGGGAGTAATAATAATAAATCTACCTCGGTGCAGGAACTTGCAACACCAGGTGCTTTTGCAGCAAATCCGTCGCTAGTATGGGAGTTTTATCACTATCGCAGGTGTGTTCATGAGCTCCTTCCTTGCTCACATGCTGTTGTACTGCTTTATTACAAAGTGGCACGAGTGTTGAGAGCTGATGCTTAAGGAAGTGGTCAAAATTTAACCCCTTAGGGACCAAGGATTCATAGTTTTAAAATGACAAATTCAATTGATCATATTGTGAAAATTATAATTCAAATGAAACCAAATTTCATATCATCGGAACCAGTGAAGAACATTGCATGCGTTGATCAAATCATGAATAAATTTGAACAAAAGGAACTCCACTTAGAATCTACTAAAAAATGCTAGAAAAAACATGAGGCCCAATTCGGACTTCTTGGTCCTTTAGGGTTTAAGATAGAGTGTACTAATTTGCGTCACTTGAAGCATTTGAACCAATATGTAGAGGTGTGCTTTCATTGGGAGATCAGTTTAGAAATGAGTTTGGGTACAAGAACCGAACTATCTTGAGATCAAAATTTTCTCACTCAATGTATGATGATTTCTTATGCAATCATTTAACCCTGAAAGGATTTAGGGCATAGTAGATACGTTGCTGTATATTTAACATTTTTTGTAAGTAGAAAGTTCCAAATTGAGATCCTAATAGCTTTTAAGACCATGTAAACATGAATTTTAACCCAACTTTTGATATGAAACTCATAGGAGGTGTAGAACCATTCCAAATACAATGAAATAGATCCATATAATACTGGCCGGAATGGTTAATCTGGACCTTTAAGGGTTAAAGTGGCCGTTTGTAGATCACTATTGAAGTGACAGTAGTCAATTGCATTGCTATTCAGAGATCAGTGGCCATAGACATTTAGCCAAGTCATGCTTACACCCCACTTGCTAATTCAAGGCCAACCAATTGAATGAATAGATGAGTCGTTGGTGGCAACGGGTAAAAATGTTGCTTCATGTTGGTTTTGCTAGTGGTGGCTGAATATTCACTATGTTTAAATAGAATTGAAATATATTACTGTGGCTTTACAGAACAATAGTTGCTGGAGCTGTACCGAACGCAGGCCATTACGCTGTCGCTGCACTGCAGAGGAGATGTCGATTGGAAGACAAGGACTTCATTCTTCTCACGCAGGTGCTCCGTTTCATCAAGGATTTGTGGTTTTAAAATGACAAATTCAATCGATCATATTGTGAAATATATAATTCAGGTGGAACCAGGTTTTACATCACTGGAATTAATGAAGAACACTGAATTAATTTTTTATTTAAAAAAAATAAATTTAAACAAAAAGAAGTCTACATAGGACGTGCTTAAACTGCTATAAAACACATGACGCCCAATTTGGGTTTGTTGGTCCTTTAGGGGTTTAGTGACACCTTGGTATGCACACATTTGCAATGTTTTAACCTGGATGGAGGTCTGCATTTTGCTGTTCTCTTTCCAGTTGGAATCTGAACCCGAAAGGATCAGTTTGAGTTGGTCTTTTGGGGACTTTATTTTGTTCAATTTTATCGATTTATTGACCAACACATGCAATTTAATGCAATTCAATTTTATTAAATGTAATGTAATTTAATCTATCAAGTGGTCGAGCAACAACACAATTTCAGGTTTAACAGAATTTATACTCAAGATTTTCGTGAAGACTATAACAAGTATCATGAGATGTAGAGAGTGTGGAAACGCTCTAACATTAATAGTTAGTTTGCTTAATTTTTTGATTTTTTTCAAAGCATTATCTATTATGAGACCAAGGGAGTATAATATAGTGCATTTGATTGATTATGGTGATATTAAATTTGGCCCTTTCTCAATTATGTTTTATCACTCAAATTGGTCATGTTCAAACCATGAATGCGCAAGGACCTCACTGGATTGGTCATTCTCCATTCTTTGATTAGATGGTTTGGTTTGCTGTTACTATGGTGCAGAACATTGATGGGCTTCATTTGAAAGCTGGTAGCACCGATGTGGTTGAGCTTCATGGCTCCATGTGGAAGACCCGCTGTTGTCACTGCAAAGCGGTGGAGACCAACACGGACATGCCCATCTGTGCAGCTCTTGATGGGAAGGTACTTCTCACGTGAAAACGAAAATCAGCTGGTTATTTTCATATGTAGTTTCCTTAACTCCTAAAGGACCAAGGATTCATGGTTTTAAAATGACAAGTTCAAACGATCATATTGTGAAAATTATAATTTGAATGGGACCAAATTTTATATCACTGAAATTAGTGAAGAATATTACATATGTTAAATTTTTATTTTTTTAAAATTAACAAAAAAGAACCTTCATAAAACCTACTCAAAATTACTGAAAAAAACAGGAGCCACTGGTGGCTTTGTGGTCCTTTAGGGGTTAACCCTTTAGTGCCCAGGGTGGTTTTGGAGAAACCACAGTTTTTTTAGGTGATATTTTAAAAAATCTTTCTTTGTTGAAATTAGGGATATCATTAATAGTATTCAACAGGATAAATGTAAGCATAGCTTAACGAAACAAGTGTTGGTTAAATCTTCGTAAGATTGGAGTGTTGGATTGGAAGATTATAGTATGTCTTTGAACCATATAATGCACACTCAAAAATGAGATTTTGGGGGGTGTGTGACTTCAAGGTTAAATAGAATTTGGGTTAAATTTTCAAAAGTGAAAGTGAAGATGTTCAACAATGACCTGTGTCAACACCTCTCCATTGCAATCGTTCATGTTAAGAACGGACTCATACATAATTATTGTGAATTTTATAAGTGAGAGTGACTTATCCATGTACTGTTTAGGACAATATTTATACGTTAAAATAAGAAAGGAGTTGGCACATTGATCAAGATCGGAATACATACACTAATGGAACATGAACAAGAGAACACAATCTAAAAAACACACAAGATAACAAACTTTCAAATACAAGAAATATCGCATAGTACTTGTGTTGTATTTGTAAGTATTTGTTGTATTTTGAGCAACTTTCAGTATTTTGGTGTTTTGTACATAGGTATTTGGATAGCTAAGAAAGTCATATTCCAAATTTTCTTTTTGCATCATATGCAGAATTAAAAGTTACACATCTGAACTTGAGATACCGGACTGAGATCGTTCACATATTTCATAGCAATTCATTTTCCGGTGATCTAGTGACCACTTAGCGATTACCTGGGCACTAAAGGGTTAACCCCTATAGGACTGAGATTTCATGGTTTTAAAATGACCAATTTGACTGTTCATATTGTGAAAAAAAATATTCAGACAAGTCCAAGTTTTATATCACGAGGATTAGTAAAGAGCGTTCCGTGTGTTGATCAATAAAATAAACAAAATTACAGAAAAAGACAATCCTCATAATAAGTTCCAATAAAAACATGGGGCCCAATTTGTTTCCAGTTATGATTATGTGATCTCTGAAAGAAGGCTGCTGATAATATTTCAGTTCTTTTCACTTGCAAGTGCAGATTGAATGAGTTGTCAGTCTGCTTTCACCAACCAACTGCAGAACTCATGACTTGGCGATCTTACAGCCTACCAAAAACCAACTTATACTCAAACAATTACCCAACCAATAGTTTGTGGTTACTTTTATTGGTTACTAGACACTAAAGTGTTTATTCTCGGCAGAGGAGAGTAGTTTTGTTTCAATGGCCCTTTGTCCAGTGGGCACTGGGTCATTAACATTACAAACAGACACTTTATTCACGCCGGCCTTGAATAAAGGCCGGAGTTTCTATCTATCTCAGTCTGTTTTCATGAAAATGTTTTTGCTCGTGTTATCATTTGATTCATTGCTTTACTAAATGAGGGAAGGCAATATTGTGGTGGGGTTGTGTAGGGAGCACCAGACATTCTTGATGAAGCGAACATTCCATCCATGCAATTACCCCGTTGCCAGAAATGCAATGGCTTACTGCGTCCACATGTAGTTTGGTTTGGGGAGTGTCTGGAGAGGGACGTAGTGAACCGCACCAATGATGCCTTGCAAGGCTGTGACTTGCTCTTGGTAGTTGGCACTTCGGCTGTGGTCTATGTAAGCATTCCAACTCACATCATCGATGATACTCCCTCTAATTGTCCTAGTTTTTGGCATTTTTTTTTTTTGGGCAATATTTGTCCTATGTTTTATACTTCAAACGTGAGCCCTGTCCACTTCAAACGAGGCAGACAATGAGAGTGACACAGAAACTACATACCACTATTAAAGATAGACCATTTTATGAGCATTGAGATGGCTTTTAAAAGGCGTCAAGTTAAAACACTAGTAGAAAAGGTGGCAGTGCCGAGGGGCAAGTAGTGCCAAATTCCACGCATGCATAGGTGATTTTGCCTAGGCATGTCCTTGGGGAGTGCCACCTTTTCTACTAGTGAAACATGCCAAAAACTAGGACAGTTATTTCAGGACATAGGGAGTATGCTTTTGTACGGTTGCTGGGGGTTGGGTTGAAAGTTTTAGGTGCTTTTGGGTTGAAAATGATTTCAACCCCTGGTTTTACAAGGAGAGTAATTTCAAAATTCTCAACCTAGTATCATTATATGTGAATAATGTGTAGTTTTGGTTTATTCATACGCAGCCAGCTGCAGGGTATGCTCCCATGGTGAAAGCCTACGGGGGTGTTGTTGCAGAATTCAATACAGAAGATACACCTATCAGCTACAATTGCAGGTAACTTGACTACCCTTTGTTTACTCCCTCTGTCCGGAAACAACCGTCCGAGTTTTTGGCGTGTTTAACATAACGTTGTTTTTTCCCAAAAAAAAGTCGTCTCAGTACTTGAAAAATGGACTCTTTTAACTCCTAAACGTCACAGCGTCTAGTTTCTGGAATCTGGATGACTAACAGATTCAAACTCATCATATGTTCTCATCAATGCTTGGATGAAAGTCATCTATTTTTTTGGAGATACTTCACCAAGTTGTCGTCCTATCCAATGGTTGGATTTGGTGATACTTGAGTACATATTCTTCTAAATTACAAATGTAGAAGTATGTCAAGTTGTTGACCAAGCCAAAATTGCATTGACTATAGTTCAAAAGTGGCTTTGCAAAAATGAGGTCATAGCTTGGGTCATAGATTTAAAGAACACAAAAATTTCAAAGAATCACCACGTTTAAGAGTATCTCATTTCAAACTCATTCCAACAAATTTTACTTAAAAAATATTAAATTTTTGTTTGTAATCGAATTTAGAAGGAATTTTTAATTTTAACTTTCAAAATTGATAATTAAATATTGGTAATAGAATTGATGAATTGAACCATATGGATGGAATCTAAAAGTCAAAATCTAGAACTTTCATTTGTATATCAGTTCCAAAATTTTCTTCTAAATAGTACTCTATGATGATTTTTCTTAAATCGTCAATTCTAGGGACACCCTTGTATGTTTCGGGGTTAACCCCTAAACGTCCTCACCTATGTCCAATTTGGGCAGTTTTGCAAAGATGCATTATTAAATGCAACTAACATGAATATTTGAAACTTGATGTATGAACAAAAGTTATACATTTTGAAATTTAGATTCAATCTATACGGTTGGATTTTTGATTGCTATCATTGATATTTTTCTATAAATTTTGAAACATAAAATAAAAAATTATTTTGAAATTTGATTACGAAAAAGATATTGACTGTATGGGGATGAAATTTGTTGTGATGGCTTATTATGAAGTACTCTAGGTGTAGTGATTTTTGAAGATTTTTTGGATGCTTGATTTTATGAGTTTATTTTTTCAAGAACACTTTTAGACTAAAATCTTCAAAATTTTGGGTGAAACACTGCAACACAAAATGAGGCATAAATTTTTGAGAAATTGTTTCCTATTCGATCGGATTACACATACATAAAGCTAACTTCCCATAAAAAATTCAGTAAGAAAATCACACTACAAAAAGTCCATGACGGATGAGAAACTTCGGATGAAATCTGTACATCAAGCAAAATATGCATGGTTGGGCAGTTAGGGGTTAATAGTGAATTTTAGTTTTTATGTCACTCTCATAGTCTGCTTCGTTTGAAGTGGAGAAGACTCATGTTGAAGTGCATAACACAAGACAATTATGTAAAAAATAAAAAAATGGTCAAAAACAAAGACAATTATTTCCGGACAGAGGGAGTATTTATTTATTTATTTTACAGATGTCATTGAATGTGTTAACCAAGCAATGTGTCTGGTGTTTCAACATAGATTTTTTTGGTGATCCCATTGCAAAAGGGTGATTGCAAAAGGGTGATGACTCCCATTGCTCTATTATGCTACAATATGTATTTGCAAAGAATTAATTAAATATTCAGCACCCTATACCGTATATGAATCCAATCGTGTACAACGGGTAGTCGACGAAGCAATAGCATACAGTGCTCAGTTAGTCGGCAAGACGACTGCCATGATTCCATCACCAACACACTCTGCCAAGTGAGTATTTTTCTTCTTGTGTACTCCCTCCGTCCCAAAGTTAGTCATGTGTGAAAGTCATGTTTGAAAGTGCTTTTTTAAGTAGGTCAAAAAAATACTTCCTTGTGGCTAATTTTATTTAGGTTGCAATGAACACATGCAATGTTTTTCAATCATTCTAGTGACATAATTTGGAACCTTTTTTAATCGTGTTTCTTACAATATGATCAATGAGGCAAACAAGTTGAACAATAACTTTGGGACGGAGGGAGTACATTCCAGCTTCTTCTCTTCTTCATCTGCTTCATTAAAGCGTGCTCCTCATGAGCTGCGTTTTGCCTGCTACCAGGTTCACATCCAAGCTTCTTCACCACCTCCAAAGGCCAAGGTAATCTTCATTCAATCACGTGTTTTCAAATCGTTGCATGTGCTAAGATACTTCTCTTCTGTTGTTGCAGTCTAACATGGGGTTTTTGCTTGTCTGTTTCATTTTCTCTTTGTTAAATCCAGTCAGTACATGTTACAACCCTACCATCTCAGGGTTTAGGATTTACTGTTTGAAAATTGCTCAGGGTCGGATTATTACAGCAGCACAGACTCATGAGTGACTCAGTTGAGGATTTCAGCTCCGTTCTTCAGAATGCCAAGGTGATTGTTGTTCGTCTGCAGAATTTACTCTCTTTTCTTTCATATGAAATGAATGAACTTAGAATGGTTTTAGGAATAGATTGTCAATAGGGTGTCTGAGTTTATTTAATCAGTGAGGATTGTATGGAAAGCGACATGAAAATTTTAGATTTCTATTTGGGTTAGAGATACTTGGGATTCCAATGACAATCATGTGAACCCTAAAGTTTCAGAAGACTAAATAATACTCCCTCCGTCCCATAGTTTTTGTCATGTTTGAAAGTCATGTTTGAAAGTCATGTTTGAAAGTGCTTTTTTAAGTAGGTCAAAAAAATACTTCTTTGTGGCTAATTTTATTTAGGTTGCAATGAACACATGCAATGTTCTTCAATCATTCTAGTGACATAATTTGGAACCTTTTTTAATCATGTTTCTTACAATATGATCAATGAAATTGGCTCCAAGAAATACCAAGTAAACAAGTTGGACAATAACTTTGGGACGGAGGGAGTACTGCTTAATGCAGTGTATTTTGATTGGGTGCGATGAAGTAAGATGTTCCTAGGGTTTAGGGTTTAGGGTTTAGGGGTTTTTATGTTTCTGATGTGGAGATTTTTGTTCTCATGCAGAAAATTGTGGTGTTGTCGGGGGCAGGGATCTCTGCCGAGTCAGGCATCCCAACGTTTCGTGGCGAAGGTGGCCTGTGGCGTGCCTTCGATGCAACAGTAAGCGCTTTGCTTTCACACCGAATTCGTTAAAGGTCTTTGTATACATTTTATTATCCCATTCTACCGACACAACATACGAGCATGGTAATTACAGTAGACAATCTTCCCCCCTTTCCCAATATCTTTGATGATCACTTTTGTGCAAAAACTGCTCGATTAGAAATCACACTTTTCAAAAGTCACGTGCATTTTTAATGAATTTTCTGTGCAAAAATGAAATCTAGAGTGCACTCCAAGGTCCAGAAGCACTTACATCAATTTTCTAATTTTCTGTTGTGTGGCTTGTCGAAATGCGATTTGAAGCAGCTTACTAATAATAATACTCCCTCCGTCCCAAAGTTATTGTCCAACTTGTTTGCTTGGTATTTCTTGGAGCCAATTTCATTGATCATATTGTAAGAAACATGATTAAAAATGGTCCCAAATTATGTCACTAGAATGATTGAAGAACATTGCATGTGTTCATTGCAACCTAAATAAAATTAGCCACAAGGAAGTATTTTTTTGACCTACTTAAAAAAGCAATTTCAAACATGACTTTCAAACTTGACAATAACTTTGGGACGGAGGGAGTAATAATAATAAATCTACCTCGGTGCAGGAACTTGCAACACCAGGTGCTTTTGCAGCAAATCCGTCGCTAGTATGGGAGTTTTATCACTATCGCAGGTGTGTTCATGAGCTCCTTCCTTGCTCACATGCTGTTGTACTGCTTTATTACAAAGTGGCACGAGTGTTGAGAGCTGATGCTTAAGGAAGTGGTCAAAATTTAACCCCTTAGGGACCAAGGATTCATAGTTTTAAAATGACAAATTCAATTGATCATATTGTGAAAATTATAATTCAAATGAAACCAAATTTCATATCATCGGAACCAGTGAAGAACATTGCATGCGTTGATCAAATCATGAATAAATTTGAACAAAAGGAACTCCACTTAGAATCTACTAAAAAATGCTAGAAAAAACATGAGGCCCAATTCGGACTTCTTGGTCCTTTAGGGTTTAAGATAGAGTGTACTAATTTGCGTCACTTGAAGCATTTGAACCAATATGTAGAGGTGTGCTTTCATTGGGAGATCAGTTTAGAAATGAGTTTGGGTACAAGAACCGAACTATCTTGAGATCAAAATTTTCTCACTCAATGTATGATGATTTCTTATGCAATCATTTAACCCTGAAAGGATTTAGGGCATAGTAGATACGTTGCTGTATATTTAACATTTTTTGTAAGTAGAAAGTTCCAAATTGAGATCCTAATAGCTTTTAAGACCATGTAAACATGAATTTTAACCCAACTTTTGATATGAAACTCATAGGAGGTGTAGAACCATTCCAAATACAATGAAATAGATCCATATAATACTGGCCGGAATGGTTAATCTGGACCTTTAAGGGTTAAAGTGGCCGTTTGTAGATCACTATTGAAGTGACAGTAGTCAATTGCATTGCTATTCAGAGATCAGTGGCCATAGACATTTAGCCAAGTCATGCTTACACCCCACTTGCTAATTCAAGGCCAACCAATTGAATGAATAGATGAGTCGTTGGTGGCAACGGGTAAAAATGTTGCTTCATGTTGGTTTTGCTAGTGGTGGCTGAATATTCACTATGTTTAAATAGAATTGAAATATATTACTGTGGCTTTACAGAACAATAGTTGCTGGAGCTGTACCGAACGCAGGCCATTACGCTGTCGCTGCACTGCAGAGGAGATGTCGATTGGAAGACAAGGACTTCATTCTTCTCACGCAGGTGCTCCGTTTCATCAAGGATTTGTGGTTTTAAAATGACAAATTCAATCGATCATATTGTGAAATATATAATTCAGGTGGAACCAGGTTTTACATCACTGGAATTAATGAAGAACACTGAATTAATTTTTTATTTAAAAAAAATAAATTTAAACAAAAAGAAGTCTACATAGGACGTGCTTAAACTGCTATAAAACACATGACGCCCAATTTGGGTTTGTTGGTCCTTTAGGGGTTTAGTGACACCTTGGTATGCACACATTTGCAATGTTTTAACCTGGATGGAGGTCTGCATTTTGCTGTTCTCTTTCCAGTTGGAATCTGAACCCGAAAGGATCAGTTTGAGTTGGTCTTTTGGGGACTTTATTTTGTTCAATTTTATCGATTTATTGACCAACACATGCAATTTAATGCAATTCAATTTTATTAAATGTAATGTAATTTAATCTATCAAGTGGTCGAGCAACAACACAATTTCAGGTTTAACAGAATTTATACTCAAGATTTTCGTGAAGACTATAACAAGTATCATGAGATGTAGAGAGTGTGGAAACGCTCTAACATTAATAGTTAGTTTGCTTAATTTTTTGATTTTTTTCAAAGCATTATCTATTATGAGACCAAGGGAGTATAATATAGTGCATTTGATTGATTATGGTGATATTAAATTTGGCCCTTTCTCAATTATGTTTTATCACTCAAATTGGTCATGTTCAAACCATGAATGCGCAAGGACCTCACTGGATTGGTCATTCTCCATTCTTTGATTAGATGGTTTGGTTTGCTGTTACTATGGTGCAGAACATTGATGGGCTTCATTTGAAAGCTGGTAGCACCGATGTGGTTGAGCTTCATGGCTCCATGTGGAAGACCCGCTGTTGTCACTGCAAAGCGGTGGAGACCAACACGGACATGCCCATCTGTGCAGCTCTTGATGGGAAGGTACTTCTCACGTGAAAACGAAAATCAGCTGGTTATTTTCATATGTAGTTTCCTTAACTCCTAAAGGACCAAGGATTCATGGTTTTAAAATGACAAGTTCAAACGATCATATTGTGAAAATTATAATTTGAATGGGACCAAATTTTATATCACTGAAATTAGTGAAGAATATTACATATGTTAAATTTTTATTTTTTTAAAATTAACAAAAAAGAACCTTCATAAAACCTACTCAAAATTACTGAAAAAAACAGGAGCCACTGGTGGCTTTGTGGTCCTTTAGGGGTTAACCCTTTAGTGCCCAGGGTGGTTTTGGAGAAACCACAGTTTTTTTAGGTGATATTTTAAAAAATCTTTCTTTGTTGAAATTAGGGATATCATTAATAGTATTCAACAGGATAAATGTAAGCATAGCTTAACGAAACAAGTGTTGGTTAAATCTTCGTAAGATTGGAGTGTTGGATTGGAAGATTATAGTATGTCTTTGAACCATATAATGCACACTCAAAAATGAGATTTTGGGGGGTGTGTGACTTCAAGGTTAAATAGAATTTGGGTTAAATTTTCAAAAGTGAAAGTGAAGATGTTCAACAATGACCTGTGTCAACACCTCTCCATTGCAATCGTTCATGTTAAGAACGGACTCATACATAATTATTGTGAATTTTATAAGTGAGAGTGACTTATCCATGTACTGTTTAGGACAATATTTATACGTTAAAATAAGAAAGGAGTTGGCACATTGATCAAGATCGGAATACATACACTAATGGAACATGAACAAGAGAACACAATCTAAAAAACACACAAGATAACAAACTTTCAAATACAAGAAATATCGCATAGTACTTGTGTTGTATTTGTAAGTATTTGTTGTATTTTGAGCAACTTTCAGTATTTTGGTGTTTTGTACATAGGTATTTGGATAGCTAAGAAAGTCATATTCCAAATTTTCTTTTTGCATCATATGCAGAATTAAAAGTTACACATCTGAACTTGAGATACCGGACTGAGATCGTTCACATATTTCATAGCAATTCATTTTCCGGTGATCTAGTGACCACTTAGCGATTACCTGGGCACTAAAGGGTTAACCCCTATAGGACTGAGATTTCATGGTTTTAAAATGACCAATTTGACTGTTCATATTGTGAAAAAAAATATTCAGACAAGTCCAAGTTTTATATCACGAGGATTAGTAAAGAGCGTTCCGTGTGTTGATCAATAAAATAAACAAAATTACAGAAAAAGACAATCCTCATAATAAGTTCCAATAAAAACATGGGGCCCAATTTGTTTCCAGTTATGATTATGTGATCTCTGAAAGAAGGCTGCTGATAATATTTCAGTTCTTTTCACTTGCAAGTGCAGATTGAATGAGTTGTCAGTCTGCTTTCACCAACCAACTGCAGAACTCATGACTTGGCGATCTTACAGCCTACCAAAAACCAACTTATACTCAAACAATTACCCAACCAATAGTTTGTGGTTACTTTTATTGGTTACTAGACACTAAAGTGTTTATTCTCGGCAGAGGAGAGTAGTTTTGTTTCAATGGCCCTTTGTCCAGTGGGCACTGGGTCATTAACATTACAAACAGACACTTTATTCACGCCGGCCTTGAATAAAGGCCGGAGTTTCTATCTATCTCAGTCTGTTTTCATGAAAATGTTTTTGCTCGTGTTATCATTTGATTCATTGCTTTACTAAATGAGGGAAGGCAATATTGTGGTGGGGTTGTGTAGGGAGCACCAGACATTCTTGATGAAGCGAACATTCCATCCATGCAATTACCCCGTTGCCAGAAATGCAATGGCTTACTGCGTCCACATGTAGTTTGGTTTGGGGAGTGTCTGGAGAGGGACGTAGTGAACCGCACCAATGATGCCTTGCAAGGCTGTGACTTGCTCTTGGTAGTTGGCACTTCGGCTGTGGTCTATGTAAGCATTCCAACTCACATCATCGATGATACTCCCTCTAATTGTCCTAGTTTTTGGCATTTTTTTTTTTTGGGCAATATTTGTCCTATGTTTTATACTTCAAACGTGAGCCCTGTCCACTTCAAACGAGGCAGACAATGAGAGTGACACAGAAACTACATACCACTATTAAAGATAGACCATTTTATGAGCATTGAGATGGCTTTTAAAAGGCGTCAAGTTAAAACACTAGTA